>OY796685.1:20657464-21257464 GCA_963680715.1 Tetragnatha montana
CGTACAATAGCATGATGAGGAAACGGATTATTCCCTCACTTTTGGGGGTGATGGTACTTCATAAACGTTGTAAAACAAAGCTTTTTTTTTTAACTTCTTTTCTAAGTTTCGTTTTTCTCGTTGCGGTCGGACTATACTTAAGTACTCTTTTTTTACCATTTGGTTAAAAAATTACTGCAATTTATTGCCGATATAATGTAGAACATATTTTGGAACTCGGGTAGGTGCTCCCCAATCAAGGTCAAAATAGGCGGAGGGTTGATTCATGCAAGTGTTGTGGAAAAATCGCGCCAGGGGCGGATGGCTATTTTAGCACCCCCTCCCAAATATAATTTTTTTTTTCATTATTTTAAATTTCCATTAAAATAATTTTGATTGCAAAAAAATATCCGGCCACAAATTTGGCGTCTCCTGAACACGTTCATCGTGGTTCCGTTCGAAAGTATTAAAGAATCCAATGCTAAAATAATTTAAAATTGAAAAATACTAAAAAAATAATAAATTGCAAAAAAAATTTGGCGCCCCTCTTAAATACCTGAACACGGTAGATTAAATGAGTGTGGTCCAACCTTTAGTAATCCGAAAGGAAATTTAATAAGAACTTACTGTTTTTAACACAGGCTGTATAGGGCAAGCTTATTTCAACAGCAAACGATTGAATTCATTTGTTGTTTCCAAATCTAAGTATTATTGCTAAAATTCTTATAAAAAGAAGAGGATGGGGATCTTCCTCGTGTCGTGTAGTTAAAGATTTCTCTTTTCAAAATTGGGTTTTAATCATAGACATACAATTGAAGCCCTGTAGTGGACATTTTTAGAATGCAATTGTAGAAATAACCCTACATGCACTTATTTTCATTTAATATTGCTCTATCCAATGATGTAGGGGAGACTGTTTTACCTTTGGACAAAAGTAAACATTATTTTTTTAAGGCAGATGAAATCACAATTCGACCATTTAAAGTGCCCAACCTATGTCATTTAAACTACATTTTCCAGAAAAAAAAATTGTATTTCGACAGTCGTACAGATTGCTTTTAGTTAATTTATTGTTTAAAATTTTAAGCTTTTAAAACCTATTTATCTAGAGTACGAGTAAGTCTCAGTAGTGAAAATCTTAAAATTAATATAGGGAGTTCGCCCCAGAAAAATTTTAGGATTCTCCCTTAAAATGGACTTTTAACGTATTTTGCAACTCAAGGTATTTTGGAAATCCCTAGGATCAATTACTTCAGGAAAAATTTACAAAACCCCAAAAAAAGCTACTTGTAAAACCTCAATGAAAAGAGAATTGTACAAATTTGTCAGCTATTTAACGAAGCTGGTTCTGAAGAAACTGCAACACTAGGAGGGGATATGCTACTGTCATTCAGGCATCTAAACAGAGATTGGCCCCCATGAAATATTATTACGCCATGAATATTACGCTCCATGAAATTTAAGGCCCCTACACCGTTCAGTGCCACAAAGTTGAAATTAGGGCCATGGGGGAGCCTTGTGTTAAGGCATCGGCTTCGGGATCGGAGGGTCCCGGGTTCGATTCCCTACACCGCTGAAGACCCACCGAGTATATGCGGAGTACTGCTCGTTAAATATGTGGGTTCGAAAGTCCTGTGGTCGTTCATGAAGCAGTTTACCACGGGTCCAGGTGTCTGGAGACTATTTCCCTCCCCTTCAGAGCAATGGCAAAATTGCGACAGTGGCGACATCTATCATCCAAGGCTTAAGCCGGACTTCTGCCATTTCATGGGCCACACCCTCTTTGCCTTGAATCCTGTACGCTTTGCGGATGGAGCTTGGATATTCCAAGTGGCATAAGTCAACAACAACAATAAGTTGAAATAAAAAAACCTTTTCTAAACATTTTTATAATAGGTACTGTGTTCCAAACAATATGGGGGTCTTGGGATACCCTTTTTTGGGGATTCGACACCCTTGGATGTATTATCTTTAACTTATTTTTGTATATTTGGGAACTTTTCGGTGACGCCCGAGAGGATCGCTTTTTGTACACCGCTTGCCTATCACAAAAATATGATTGTCATCAAAACATCAAGGGGGTTAAATTTTAACATCCCACTTGAGGGATGTATTAGGATCTGTATTATTATTCTTGAGGTTCTGTATTATTATATCACTTATACAAAGTTCAAAAGCAAATAGGGTATTTTTTGAAGGTGTGAAAGAAATTTCTTCATTTTACAAAATCCTAAAAAAGGCTCTTTCTTTTATTATTTTATCATATTTCTACTATTCTCAGCGCACATTCACTCTGATCTCTAGCATTGTAATTTACTCAAAAATCATAAGTGTTGTAACTGATAAAGCTGATAAAGAGATAAGCAGCAGACTAATGCAAATGCGCCACTATATTATTCATCCAATGCGCCATGTTTGGCGCATGCGCTGCGTTTCAGGGTCCCCTGCCTTTTAGTGTCCGAAGTTACATCATATCGTACCTCCCGAAGAAGACTGCTCCAATATTCGAATTTGAAAGATTCATTTCTACATTCCCTTTTGCGATTTGGCGTGGTCTCATGAACAATTTAGCTTGCCCAGCCCAATCCAGCCATATTTAACCACGACTAAACTCAAAACCAGTGATCTACTACTTGAAAAAAGACTGTCGAAAAGGGTTGGAAATTCAATCATAAAGATATGTGATTTTATAAGGGCTAATTCATATACACCGATCAGAAATCGATCTTTTAAGCTTTTTTAAGATCAGACCTAAACTAGCAAAATCGTCTGATTCTTACCTTTCGGTACCTTTCGACGAGAAAATAGGATCGGATGTGTTACATTAAAAAAAAGTTTTAGTTCCGTATTTATATTCAGTTTGGTTTCAATTTCGGAATTCACGAAACCAACTCTAGCATTCGGGGAAAGAGTAAGTTCAAAGCTAGGTTGGACAGATTGCTTGCGGTTTCTACAATATTAAGTGTATTTTCCAACAGATCCTATTGACTTGATTTCTCTTAATAATATTTAAATAGTGGCATAAATCTGCTGTTTATTTGTCCTAAACGATCATCTAATTTTAGCTAATGCGTGGTAAAACATGGAGAGAATGGTCGAGCTAAATTGTTCATGAAACTTCGTCAACTCAACGAAAACCACAAGCGATCGCCAGGGGAAAGTAGAACTGAATCTTTCAAATTCGGATATTGGAGCAGTCTTCTTCGGGAGGTACGATATGCTACTTTGACATTCAAAATTCTATGAAAAAAATGAAAGGATTAAGATCTGGTGACTTTTATTATCAAAACTAAATAGTCAAACTCTCGGGGATTCACCACGTATAACCCATTTAATCATGTAATCATTAAATGGGAAGAAACATTGTTATGTATTTATGGTAGTGATGCACTAAAAGTAACTTAAAGCATCTAAAAAGATTAAATTCATATTTACTTAAAATTTTAAGTCAAACAGCTGATTTCACCGTTAATAGCTAGATAGCATCTGTTTATATTAAATTTTGACCACCAATTCAAATTTCCTTTTATTTACGAATTTTAAACCTCGGTGGCCCTATCCAGAGTTGTCAGCGGACACGTCAAGTGTCTCACTTACAACGGAAGTGATATAATTGCATAAAATGCCAAAACATCAGGCTTCTCCCGAACATATGCTCGATTGTTTGGGACTCACAGGGAGTGATATCTACTCGGATCCTCTCCTTGTGTTGGGACTTCCTGAGGATCAACAGCATGATGGAATTGGTCTGACTTCGTCAGACTTTTTCTAAAAGGGGATAAGAAACAACAAAACTCGGTGTCCGAAGGTACAGCAGTCTCCCCTATACTTCTTTAAGCAAAACACTTTAATCTGCATAAACGAAAGGGCAAAATTGGGCAGTATTATTTTTAAATGAATAAACCATTGCCCCAAATTATAAAACTGAATTCTTGTGCACCTCACATATAGCCTTACACTAGTCACCCATAATTTGGGTTCCATTTTAATGTTTTTTTTTTCTTTTCTTTAATTTTAATTTGAAGAAAAAATATTAGATTAGTTAAAGAGGGATTCTCCCTTAATTTTTTTTGAAAAACTGGACCTGTAAAGGCGGGTTTTTAACATATTTCCGCTTTGAAAACTCTAACAATTGGATTCGATTATAAAAAGCATATTTTTTGGTCGAGGGCCTTAAAAATCTCTGCGAGGACCGCATGCGGCCCGCAGGTTGGACCACACTGGATTAAATTAAGGAAAGCGCTTTCTGTACTCATAATTATTTAGCACTTGAGTGCTAATATTTACTCTTCGTTTAACCCAAAAACTAGACGTGATTGAGAAAACTAAAGACATATTTGAAATCTGCATCAAAAACATTTCATTACCTAGTTTCTTATAATGATTTTACAGTGTTGGCTTGTGTAACAGGACTTTGAAAAATCATTTCAATGTTTTTCGCTAGATAACGTTAGTTAGTTACTATGTTTATAAAAATTGAGTTGCGATAATTAAGAGTTTAGGAACACCTTCCGTAATTAAACTCAGAATGCAAATGGTCTAGTCCAAAAAAAAAAGTCAAGTCAAATCAAATCAAATAAAATGCATTTGGACATTTCCTTTTAAATACTATATTTAGTATAATAGTTGCACGTCTTTTATTCAATAAGTTGGCATGTGAAATAAGCTCTTAAAAAGTGACTTCTTTATAGAAACTATTCTTTATAGAAAACTTTTAATTACACAAATTTAATTTTAGTGGACTTAGAACTCTGCCATTCTAAGTAGTTCAGTTATTAGTCAATGATCTTTTGCTACTGAATTGGGGATCCAATGGAGATATTATCATCACACTTAACAAAAAGGAGATAGATGCTTAAACATTGTAAATAATATATTTTTCCTTTGCAGCCTTCTCTTTATTACCAGTGCCCAACAAAATGGGTTACAACAAAGTATCCTAAATCCCTAGCTCAATCCATGTCACCTTCTAAGACACCACATTTACAATAACTATGGGTGTCTAAGAAATATTAGCTAAACTTAAAGTTTAATCATTAAGTAAGATCTCATAACTAAATCATAAAAGCTTTATATGCAGGTACTATAATACTAAAGATGACATGGCTCTTATGAAATTAATAATTCTCATAATAGTAGCAGCAGCAGTCTTCATATTTCGACTAAAGTGTCAAAAGGTAAACATCGTGTAAATTGCAAACAATACAAATATGATAATAAATATATAATGAGTAAATAAATTATAATCGGATCCCCAAAATCAGTTTGTAATTAGTGTGTTATAAAAAGTCTACTTAAATAAATAACATACCGTAAGTATTAGTTGGTAACTTATAAGAGCAGCAAACGTAAGGCTCAATTTCAAACTATCCCCAGGTAAGCCTTAATTCTGTGGAACCTAAAACAAATGCTTATTAGGAATGATTTATAAATTTATACTTTCCAATATCAGAACTTATCAAAATTAAGGTTAAAGTTCGTATAGCCTGTATTACACAATTTTATACAGGTACTACCAGTTTTTATGCAATAAATTGAGATAATTTATTCCTAAGAGCAATATACGCGAACTCGTATTATTCAAAAATTACGCTTTTCATTTAAATCGGTTAAAATTTAAGAATTATAGGTCAGAATCGACCTGAAACCGAAATCGCTTAATAAAAATTGAAATTTTAATTTCTTTCCTTACATATCATCCTCTGCATTCCTCCTATCCTTTTTCCTTACATCCCTACATGCGTTTAAATACCTCCTCAGCATCCCTTTCACCCTTTTCACTTTAGACGATTACTCCAAAATGAATATCAAAAGTTAAAAAAGTCTAAATGAGCCTTCAGGGGTGCAGAAAATGTCCGAACGCCCGAACATGGTTCGGGGGAAATTTAGAAAGTTGTGGGGAAGTTTTTCCTAAGGTTTAATAAAGAAAAAAAATCTACAAATCCAAGTTGCTATTAGTAACAAATATTTTGGCTGGTGACAACATCAAAAACTCCATATTCTACGGAAATTAGGTGAAAACTATACGGATCTAGTTTCCTTAGTGAATACCTGAAAGTTGGCTTTTCATAGCATTTTCATTGATATGCAGGAAAAATAACGTATTCGTGACGGAATTGACAATTTTCAATAAAAATCGCGTTTTTGTTTGATCACAACGATGTTTTTGACTCAAAGAAAATTTTTCAGTTAAGGTGACAAGTAGTATATAAGAAAGAATAAAAAAGTTTTAAGTCCTTAAAAATTAAAACTTAGGGATTATTTGGTAAAATTACTGAACCTTGCCAACGTTTAGTAACTAAGAAAACTTTTTGTACTAACATGAACTTAAATGAGCATTTTTGGGATCATTGCATTTAAAAATGCTTCACATTTAATTTTTTGCTATAGGTACACAGAAAATGTTTAGAATTTGACCTTTATAAGAAGATTTTAAAAAAAAATTCCCATCCCTTCAAAATACCTTCGTTAAAATTTCATGCATTTTGTACAAATAGTTTCATCTATAGATAATTTTAAAGTAGGGTCGTTATTTTATGACCACCCTGTACATCAAACTTCTAGTTTCACAAAGCCAGACAATACCAATATTCAGCGTTAGAAATTGGGGGGGGGGGAAACAGTGGTCCTGCTGACCAGTGCTTTACCAATCTTACTGGTCCGCAACAAAAATCACTGGTCCGACAAATTAAAAAGGACCGGTTTAAATAAAAGTAACTATTGCACTGAATGTGAGTACCAAATAGTAATGTTAAAAATCAATACATTTTAATAAAAAAAAATTTCTTCTTCGCCGGGGGCTTCCTATCCCATATCACCAGATTTCGGGTTCTGTCAAAAATATGTACTTGCTTCACCAAATGCAATTATCAAACGCACTTAAAATACCGCTATCACTGAACAAATCGTCTAAATGATTTTATACATTCTCGAGAAATCACTGGTCCGAGCCGTTTTTTAGTTGTCCCGGACCAGCTAAACACCCCAATTTCGAACGCTGCCAATATTGATGGAGTATAGTAACCTACTATCACTGCTCAAAACAATTAATAGTCGAGTCGCTTATGTTATGTTCGATTGGTGGTCACAAAAGGTGGATATGACGTCTGAAATCCAAGATGGCTCACACGTAAAACAAATTTCTTAATTTCTTTAATTGGGAATTTTTACACTTATATAAATGTTGTAATAAAGTTATTCGAAGGATAAAATAATTCCCTATTAAAAAAAATTGGAGTAAAAAACTAAAAAAAAATTGTTTTACGTATGAGCCATCTTGTATTTCTGAAGTCATATACGCATTTTGTCATATACGCCCACCAATGAAATTTCCATTGTTGGAATTTTAATTACGAACATATTTTCTTTACATTCACATTGAAAATAGCGTCTATTTAAGGTATTACATGACAAAATACGGTATTTTTGGTGAAAATAGCCATTTTTTGGTTATGACGTCATAAACGCAATTTTTAGCCGATTTAGATGCTTATTTTTGTAGCTATTCGATAAAAATACTTATTTCTGAGCTTTTTGTCCAAAAATAGTTCCGATATCATCCCTAGATCGCCATTTACAGCTTTTTTCCTGCGGCGGCCATCTTGCATTCATGATTCTGTGTTTCGCACCTAATATTTCGGTACTATTTTCAGGGATTTTAAAATGTTTTGTTTAATTTTATCCTCAAAATACTTTTATTACATTCATATAAGTGTAATAATTCCAAATTAAAATAAATTTGAAGAAAAAAAATAAAAATATTTTATGGGGCAGCCATTTTGGATTTCTGACGTCATATCCACCTTTTGTGACCACCAATAAAATTTCCATAGAGCATTTTCAATCGCATGACTCGGACCTAACAACGGCCTTAGCAACAGAAGATGTTACAGTTTTTTTCCCTACAGAGGTTAAGAGTTACAGAAAATGACTGGCCGTGGAATTCTTCTATTGGAGCATTTGCAATCACGTGATCCCTTTTTTTTTTGCACAAGCTTTTTCCTTGGCCCTTACAACTATTCACATAAATAAGGGCACTTTCTTTCAGAATCTATTCATTTGCTACTTTCTTCCTATTTATGCTGTAGCAACAGTTAAAAGCCCTACAGAAGGTACAGTCAAAAGAAAATAACCGGTTGTGACGTCACCTGAAAACACTCTATTGTTGTTTTTTATTATGAACATAATTTCATTATATTCACGTTGAAAATAGCATCTGTTTAAAGTATTACATGACAAAATACGGTATTTTTGGTGAAAATAGCCATTTTTTGGTTATGACGTCATAAACTCAATTTTTAGCCGATTTAGATGCTTATTTTTGTAGTTATTCGATAAAAATACTTATTTCTGAGCTTTTTGTCCAAAAATAGTTCCGATATCATCCCTAGATCGCCATTTACAGCTTTTTTCCTACGGCGGCCATCTTGCATTCATGACGTCATAGAAACCCCCTGCACGGAATTCGGAAAAAACACCCGGTACCACGTTAATGTAGACGTCATTACGAATCGAATGATACCACTCACTAAGCTTCTGCCAAAAAATTTTTTTACACCATTGGTTTTTGACACAAGCGACTCCACTATAAAGGATATTTGAAATTTTGGGCGATATATATCACGTCATTTCCCTCATATTTCGTTGCAACAATGGGCGCAAATGGGTTCAAATATACAAAACTCTTGAATTAAGTCTCCTCTTACAAATTTTTATATCTGACGTCAAAATTGTCGATGGATGGTAGCGAATGGATACAAAGTGAGGGGGAAATAACTATAATAAATGACTGTTTTGCTACAATTATTTTGTTTTGTCAAAAGCAATGTCTAGCCCGAAAAACTGGCGATTAGTTTATCGCCTAGATTAGTTTCACGTAACATGTCGCTGAAATTGGAGCATAAAGTATGGTTTCCAGGTTTTGGAATTTCGGAGGATGAAAATGCATAAAGACGATCAGGGCAAGGCCTATAGTAGGGGAGCCCAGAGTGTTTTGGGGTAGTAACTCGAGCGCGTCAGATAATCATAACGGGGATACCTTGCATGCTTTTGACTTTTGAGTAACTCCACCAAATATAAGCTCTCTATGTAGGGGGGTTTGTCTAGAACAGCCCGTCAGATTTGTAAAAAAAATTAGTTAAATGGACATACTCGAGCGCGTCAGATAATGATAAGGTAGGTTAGTTACCAGCTAAAAAGTGTACATTTTCTAAAATCTGCCGATTTGAGCGGTGGGTAAGGGAGCAGGAGGGTTACAAAGTTGCAAAGTAAAGCCAAGACCGGTAAGACGCTATCGCTCTTTTTGAGAAAAATGTGCGAAACAAAATGTTTATAGACTAGTAGCCAGGAAACTAGGCTCAACTAGTTGTAAACTGTCTTGGTAGCCAATCTGACGCGCTCGAGTATGTCCATGTAACTAGTTTTCTTTCAAATTTTGACGGGCTGTTCTAAACAAACCCACCAACATAGAGCTTATATTTGGTGGAGTTACTCAAAAGCATGCAAGGTATCTCCCCTATGATTATCTGACGCGCTCGAGTAAATCCAGATTTAGCATCATGGGCTCCCCTACTACTAAGACAATGAAAAAAAAAAGGCCGATACAACAGACTGACGGACGGCCAGAAGAACATGGATGCTTATTTTTTCCAATAACCTACTGTTGGCTACTAAAACGGCAAACTCAAGCCTAACTGCTAGAAACAGACTCCACGCTGAATGTTTTTTAAGCACATATACCTACGCGGTTAGTATTAAATTGACAAGTCGTGATCGTGCTGCCCGAAAAAAGGGGAGTGTATGAGAATGGGGGGAAAATGTAATGGAGTAATGTCCTCACCTCTGACAAGTATCACTTCTCATTTCATCCTGGGTTTTATTTCTGAAGGGAGCAAAGAACACAAAATAACCCAATACTTGAGCACGAAGGAATCAGTTTGGACGGGGTGGCAAGGGGAATCGGAATCATCTCTATAAGCTGAATAAATAGATATTTCACATTATCAGAAACTGTTTTTGGTGGAACAAAGGTATTGGGACATTTTCCTTACATCTCAGGTAGTTCGCAAGAGAAAAATCTGGAGTAATTTTGAGTAGTTTTGCTTTAAAAGAGAATAATTGCTGACAACATTGCTACCTCAGTGAAAGGTTTCCTTTAGGATGAAGAAATCTTAAGAATGGATGCTGAAAAGTTCTTTAAGAAATACGCAAGCCCCTCATTGATAACCTAACAGACTTTATGCCTAACAGATGCACAACGTTTCTATCAGTCTTGGGAAACCATATAATTTAAAGAAATTTTCAATTAAGTACTGATGCATTTTTTTCCTTAACTGTATAAAATGTGTTTTTAAATGTTGATCTCCAAAGGGAAAAAAAAATTATTTTGATAACTGCATGGATTTAGCTCTTAAATGACTCACTTTATGAAAAATGCTTCAACCACTGCAAGTTTTTCGTTTTTGCTGGCACACATTCAAATATATAGTTAATTGATATACCTATTTCAAATATATTTGATGTAGGTATATCAGATTTACCAATATCCTTTAAATGTTTTAAGCAGTGTAGTTGGGGAACTAGGGGGATATATAAAAACCTTAAGTATTCATCTTTTACATTTTGGATAAAAAAATTACTGCAATTTATTACCATTATAGTATATATAATGTCCTTAAAAGTGTGGTGGTACATATTTTGAAACTGGTAAGTTGGTCCCCAATCAAGGGCGAATCAAAGTAGGCGGAAGGTAGATTGAATCAGTGTGGTTCAACCTTTATTAATCGAAGACCAAACTAACTTTAATTTAAAAGAAAGCGAAGGCCAGAGTCAATTAAGAAGGGAATTAGAACTTAATATATTTAACACAGTCAGGTCAAGCTTATTTCAATAGAAAAGCAATTAATTAATCTATGAAAAGAAAATTCAGATGAAATTCATTGCTTTTAATTTTCCTAAAATTTATATTAAAAAGCACTTGACAACGTTTTAAGAATGATAGAAGGGATAAATTTTATTTCCACCTACATATTTTCTAAAAAGAGGTTAAGGTTTTAGTTGTTTCCTAAGATGGAAGCTAATTTAGTTCTAACAAGTTCTAATCAAAAGTAAGAGGAAGGGGATCTTATTTCTTCAATGCGCAAATTAAGAAATTTCGCTTTTCGAAATTTTGTTTTAATTCATAGAATAATTGGTATCCCTCTAGTGGACCTTTCTAAAATTCAATTGTAGAAACAATTTTAATAACTTCCAGGCACTTATTTTGATTTTATCACTATCCAATGTTGTAGGGAGGACCAGGCGCATCATTTCAGTTTTTGGTGTTGGGGGGGTGCAAGGATTTTTTTTTTAGCCGTAACCAGACTTTTTTGTGAGGGGGGATTGACCCAACGTCATTTTTAAGGTACCCCCTAACGAGTACATTTATGCCTGAGTTTTAGAAAGTAGTATTTGAATGATATTAAGCAATGTTAAAATTTTAAAACTTGAGCTCCATGTAACAAAGGTGGTCTTGTGGTCACCCCCATAAAAATTTTGGATACTAATTGTAAGTAGTGTTCAGCTCATTTTGAGGCCCTATTATGGGTTACATTCAAAGAGAACAATTTCTTATAAACCACAAAATTATGTAGGGAAAAAAGTTATAAATAAACATCAAAGTTTCAGTGGGGGCTAGAGGTCCGCCCACAGAAATTTTTTTTGAAAATTCCACTTTAAACTAATGTTTTATCACCTTTTCAAACTTTTTAGCCGCGTTTACACCAAAGTCTTCCACTAAGTTTTCAACAAGTTGCAGCAATTTGTTGCTTTTTCTACGAAATATAGCAATTTTTTCTGTCTTCCACTTGTGGAGAGACAAATATTCCTCTAAATTTTGGTTTCCCGCGGATTGTCGGTATCGGTAAGATCAAAGAAAGTTGACAACTGAAAGTGGAAGATTTGTTGCTGCACGCTTTGCACACCAAAGTTGACAAACATTGTTTGTAGAAAACTAAACGTTGCTCTTCTCAAATTAGAGCAACAAGTGAAAGATTTTTTGTAGAAAACTAAAAGTTGCTCTTCATAAATTTAGAGCAACAAGTGGAAAACTTGTTGCCAAAGAATTGGTGAGAATTAGGCAGTAGTGTCAAAGATGTCAGACGAAGAAGACGCAATTATTGCCACGGCTGCCTGTGTCATTAGTCCACTGAAAATAGAGTTGAACCTCGGACAAATTGCAATAAAAGGTTTCTCAACGGTTTTCACTTAGGAATGACCCCAATAATAACATACTAAAAATCGTACTAGATCGTACTAAGGGAAATTTAATTATTTTTAATTTAAAAAAAATAGGGGGGAGTGGGTCTCCTTGGGACATGGCCCACCTTGGGACACTCCACTTTACAGACGCAATTTTATAATTATGAACTCGTGCTTATAGGTACAAATAAATAATCCTGAAATCTACTCTTCAACGTGTTTTGGAATCATTGGTGCGTCTGGATAATTATTTACATCAGTTTTCTTGTTTTGCGTGATGCAAAGTTACAATAACATGTAGTTTCAAAAGAAACTTTTTAATAAAAGAGGTTTATTTATATTATTATAATTATCTTGAGATTAAAATATGTGTATCCGTTAATATTTTAGAAAAGAAAAACAAGTTTTTTCTAAAACTAAAAAAAATAATTAAGTTTAATATGCAAAGTGTCAAGTGTGGCACCTTGGGACACTCAGGTGTGGGGCACCTTGGGACATGTTAAAAGATACCCCAAAATTTTCAAGAATAAAAAAAATTGTTTTTTATTGAAAACTTAAGTAATTTAAGAATTTAGAGGATTAAAATTTAGAAATTGGTGCATAACAGTTTGTGGAAGGAAACAAAAAATCAGTGAATTATGTCATGACAAAAATGAGGAAATCAGTGAAAATTTTGAATGTAAAATACTATTTATGACCAATTTAAGATTCTTAAGCATAGCTTTATCATTATTTAATGTATTATTTTTATATTTTTCAAAATAACATAAGTTTTTATGTCATTATTGGAAGTGTCCCAGGTGGGCCACAAGTGGGGTACCTTGGGACATTAAAAGAGGTTTTTTTTAATTTGTAATTATGAATTCCTTAAAAGAGATAATTAGTCGGAATTTTTTTTATTAGATGCGCAAAAGAGTATATTTAATATATTAGATGCTTTTGAATAAATATAACGGTATAAATAAATTAGAAAAATAATTTAGTAAAAATAGTCCCAAGGTTCCCCACTCTCCCCTAGAGACATGTGATACTTGTTTATAGGTTATTTTTGAGTGCCGAAACCGAATATTGCCTTTACTTTAGAAAACAAATTTCAATTTCAATTTTTAAAATTAATTTGAATAAATAGCTGTATGAAAAAATTAGAGGATAAAAAAACCCGCTGCGCACTCTTACCCTCTTTTCCCCAATCACATGTCTGTCTATATTATTGTTTTAGTTTGTTTTTTTTTTTTCAAAAATATTTTTTGACCATTTTTTAAAAATTAACAAAAAAATTCCCATGGTACGATTTTTAGTATGTTATTATTGGGGTAATTCTTAGTGAAAACCGTTGAGAAACCTTTTATTGCAATTTGTCCGAGGATCGGCCCTTTTTTTCGCTATTTTCAGTGGACTAACACGGGCACTGACGGCCTGACGTCACGACGGCGAGTGAGGGCAGGGTGAAGGGGGAACAGTTCTCCACTAGTGTCCAACAAGTTGCTATAGTTGCTTGCGCGCAGCAACAAATCTTCCACTTTTAGTTGTCAACTTTCTTTGATCTTTACCGACAAAACACGGTAAACCAAAATTTAGAGGAAAACTTGTCTTTCCACAAGTGGAAGACAGAAAAAGTTGCTGTATTTTGTACAAAAAGCAACAAAGTGCCGCAACTTGTGGAAAACTTGGGTGTAAACGCGGTTTAATTTGAGAAGAGCAACTTTTAGTTTTCTATACAAGCAATGTTTTGTCAACTATTAGTTGTCAACTTTGGTGTAAACGCGGCTTTTGAGGAACACACAAAGGGAAAAAGCTTTTTCTAAGCGGCAGAATTTTCAAGGGAATAAACACTGTATAACAGGTGTCAAAGTTTAATATTTTAAAATTTGGCTCTCCCAAGTAGTGTTTTCACTACTTTTTGGTTTACAACCGATGCTCCTTGTAGAAGTTATAGAATTTTCATGGAACTAGCAGGGTGCAGTTGCCCCCCGGCCCCTTCCTAAATGACGCCCATGGGGAGATTGTGTATACCTTCGGACAAAAATTACTCAAAATAAACCATTGCCTCAAATTAAAAACCGAAATTCTGGGGCACCACACATACACCCTTACCCTTGGTCACTCATAGTTTCACATGTAAAATTTGGGTTCCATTTTAATGGGGGTTTTTTTATTTCGATTTTAAGAAAAATTAACCCCAAAGGAGTTGGGAGATTCTCCTCGGGAAAACTAACCCTGTAAATGCAGGTTTCTTAACACATTTTCTCTTTGGAAAAACCTAACAGTTGGCTTCGATTTTAAGAAGTATTAAATTTTTTTTTTGGTAGAGGGCCTTAAAAACTCTTCACTGGCTGCATGCGTCCCGCAGGTTGGACCACACTGGATCAACTTAAAGAAAGCGCGTTCTGTATACTCAAAATTTAGCACTTGAGTGCTAATATTTTCTTTTCGCTGTATCCCAAAACTAGACGTGATTGAGAAAACTATAGGCAGATTTGAAATCAGCATCAAAAACACTACAATACCACGTTACTTATAATGATTTTATAGCGTGAAAAATCATTTGAATGTTTTTCGCTACATAAGTTCGTTTGCTATAAAGGTTAGACTATGTTCATAAAAATTGAGTTGCAATGATCAGAAGTTTGGGTACCTGTTCTGTAATTGAACTGCTCAGAATGCAAATGGTCTAATCCAAAAATAACAAATTCAAGTCAAGTATACATTTGGACGTTTCTTTTCAAATACTCTATTCTATTTAGTATTATAGTTGCATAAGTGTTAAGTTTAATAGTTGGCATGCAATAAGCTCTCAAAAAGTAGGAACACAGGCGTTCACAAGCGAACGTACAGAAAACGTTCAATTACTCAGAATAATTTTAGTAGACAGAACTCTGCCATTCTAAGTAGTTCAGTTTATTAGCAAGGTTGTTAAAGTTACTTTTAAAAAGTATTTGAGTACAAATACAAGTATTTCAGAAAAAGTAACTAAATATTAAATACAAATACCCCAAAAAAGTAATTAAATAGAGTACAAATAGAGTACATGAAAAGTATTTAAGACGACCTTCAGTTACTTTACCAGTAAAATTTTAATTTATAAAATTTAAATTAATAAAATTAATTTTTAAAATTTAAATTAATAAAATTAATTTTTAAAATTTAAATTAATAAAATTAATTTTTAAAATTTAAATTAATTTTTAAGATTTAAATTAAAAAATTATTTTAATTATTAAAATTTATTTTAAAATCAATTTCTAATTTTGATAAGAAAATAAAATTTGAATTAAAATTTATTTAAAATTATGATGCCTCGCCCCATGGGGGGCACCATTAGTTTAAAAGAGCTGAAAAGCCTCTCCCCAGAAGCACAAAAGTATTATATAAAATCAAATATGTAATTACAATCAAACAATAATTAAGGTTTTTGAGCTTTCAAAGTTAGCATACCCGCTTTGGGGTACTCTCCCCTATGGATTTAAATTCCTAAAGACACGACCAACAATCCCAAAAATGAATAAATAAATAATATAGTATTTTTTCAGGTCATTAGTATATTTAGTCATAGTATAATCTTCCCGGGAAATCCCCGGAATTTCAGTCATTCCCGGGAATGGATTAATTTTTGAAACTACTTCATAGAAATTATATTTAAACTTCAAAATAAAAGTCCAGGAGTTTAAATATATAAATTACAACACAATTTATTTACTACTATAAAAATTAATATTTAAGTTTTAACTGTTTTTTTTTATTATTATGGAAGGATTTTATTTTAATTACCAAAATACAATCAATATGAAAAAAGTTAAAGGATGGTAATATTTTTTCGGGGGGGGGGGGGCTTAGTTTTTCTTCATAAATACAGTTTTGGAGGTTCCTTAAAACTGTTTGCTTTCATGAAATTAAACTTATGGAATGAAAAAATAAAATACCCTTAGATTTGTATATAGTGTAATTCGGAATTTTTTTTTTATTTAGTTAATTTTTTTTAATCAGAGTATCTTGTTAAAAAACTCTATACAAAAGGTTATACGAAAATTCCGGTTAGTAAAAACAAAATTATTACACGGGAACATAGAAAGAAAGTTGTAAACTTTCAAAATAATATTTTCATAGAATCTTGTAAGCATACTACATTAACATTAGTTTGAGAGTAGGACGTTTTATAAAAGGCCTTTTGAGCAAAAACTGGAGAATTTTCAAGTCCCATGTCATATACAAATATCAAAAAATAAAAATCAATTGTAATTATCTAGATAAAAATATAAAGAAAACATAAATCCTTAATCCCTTCACTCTACTTTAAAAAAAAAATATAAACACAACCTAGCTCTTTTTGGGACATTATACTTCTAAGCAGTTGATCTTCTTAAATAAATATACTTCTTCTATCCAGGAGGCAGGAAACTTGCAGCTTTTCGAGAGCACAAACAAAAAGGGACTGAAGAAGGCTAAGATTTGATTGCCTTTGCCCTTGAAAATGTGCCCTCCCTCCCTTTGGTTCGTGGAAGGTGGGGTGGGAAAACAAGAAACTACGAACAATTAGTGGCCATAAAAGTATAAAACGGTGCCATATCGGCTATTCCATCTCCTGCACTGCAATTCGACCTGCAAGGCGGCCGGCCACCCAGAGAACACACAAGCGCCCGCTCCTTGTCAACACAGGGGGGCTATAAATTGTCGGGGGAGGATTGTCAGCGCTGTCGCCCGGGTGTCCGGTCGGGCAGTCGGCCACTGCCGAGAACGCTTTTTCCCCTCGGGCTATGCGGAAGCAGGAAGAAGTGTTTTGTTCCCCTCCAATGTTGGATTCCGTTTTTTAAATTCTGGGTTTAGAAAGTAACTAAAGTACAGCATAGGTATTTAAGTAACAAAGAGTTAGTTACTTTAAAATTTTTGTAGTTAAATACCAGTTTGATACTCAAAAAGTAACTAATGTAACTAAATACTTTTAAAGTATTTAAAAAGTATTTCCGTTACTAAGTATTTAAATACTTAACAACCTTGTTTATTAGTCTATGATCTTCTAGTGACCAAGACTACTGAATCGGGGATCCGATGGAGATATAATCACACTTACCAGAAACAAGATGCTAAGCACATTAAATAATATAAGTATATCTTTGTTTGTGTTGTGTTGTCAAACAGTTTTTTCTTTGCACCCTACTCTTTATTACCAGCTCCCACAAAATGGGTTACAACAAAAACATCTTCTAAATAGACATCACATTTTCAATACCTATGGATGCCTTAAAAAAATATGCTAACCGTAAAGTTAAACCCTGCAATCCGAACGTTTAATCGTTATCACATAACTAAATCATAAAAGCTTTATATGTAGGTACTAATACTAAAGATGCCATGGCTCTTATAAAATTAAAATTAAGAATTATCATAATAGTAGCAACAGCAGTCTTCATCTTTCAGCTAAAGTGTCAAAAGGTAAACATGGTGTAAACTGCAAACAAAAACAATACAATATATTATACAGGGTGGTCCTTAATTCATGGTACAAACTTCTAGGGGTGTTAGAGTACACCTAGACGAAAAAGAATTGGTATAGGAAGGGGGGTGGCAGATACGCCGTTAAAGAGCTAGGACCTAATGTAGTGCTAGTGCGTTTCAAAAGGCCGTTTTTAGAAGGCCCGTGTGACGAAACAAATCATAATAAAATGAAAAACATTATTGCATGAGGCACAGGAATATCCGTACTACTTAAATCCTCAATGTGATAGAAATTGGACCACTTGCTAAACCGTGGGGTGAGTTTTAAAACGTGCAATATTCATCTTTTAGGCAAAGAATGGAGTTCCCTTACATTAGTGTAATGATACTTAGAAAAATGATGATCGGGGAAGGAATTTTCAATGATCATACATTGATCATTGGAACTGTATGATCATTGAAAATTCCTTCCCCGATCATCATTTTTCTAAGTACCATTAAGGAAACTCCATTCTTTGGCTAAAAGATGAATATTGCACGTTTTAAAACTCACCCCACGGTTTAGCAAGTGGTCCAATTTCTATCACATTGAGGATTTAACTAGTACGGATATTCCTGTGCCTCATGCAATAATGTTTTTCATTTTATTATGATTTGTTTCGTCACACGGGCCTTCTAAAAACGGCCTTTTGAAACGCACTAGCACTACATTAGGTCCTAGCTCTTTAACGGCGTATCTGCGACCCCCCTTCCTATACCAATTCTTGTTCGTCCAGGTGTACTCTAACACCCCTAGAAGTTTGTACCATGAATTAAGGACCACCCTGTTTATGGAGAACAGTGGCGGCTCGTGAGTTGATAAACTGGGGGTTCACACCCATTTTATAAAAATTAAAATTTACACAAGATCTAGAAAGAGAAGGATGTTGGACCAATACTTAAAAAATATATATCTTAGGAGAGTAGTTTTAAATGCCTAAATTCTTAACTGTATGCGCTTTCATTTTGAAAAAATATGCATGTAATGGAAATAAACAAACACTTATGAATATAAAATACTACTTTCATTTTTTATAGTACCATTGAGGGGAAAATCATAATACTCATCCATAACATAATACCTCCCAAACCCCTTTTATAATTATTAAATATTAAAAATTAGTTGACATGAAGATTATAATTTTCTTTTAAAAAAATACTCATCTCATTTTCTAATTAGCCGAAAAAATCCAGACCACAAAAAAACCAAGCTGAGCTTCAAAAACGCAAGCCCCGGCACACAAAATCTGTGCTAGCGGGAATCCAAATTGCGAGGCCGTTAGCTTAAAATTTCCCCGGCAAGCAGTCGGGGTTTCTTCGGATTCTCATATTTTTTACGCTCACACGTGCGAAAAAGAAAAGAAAAATAAGAGTTCATTCTTTTTTCGATTTCTTTCATGTTTCCGGTAGTAAATTTTTCTTATTGAGTAGACGTCGATGTGAGTAGAGAAGGGGGGAGTAAAATAATTCTTGGTATAAAAAAGAAATTGAGAATATATTTCCATTGATATTTATCTATCTTCATATTCGATTTTTGTTCCACTTTTTCTGTGGGTGTTCACGTGCTCCTGTGCTCCTATGGACGAGCCGCCACTGATGGAGAATGACCATCGGATCCCCAGAATCAGTTTGTAATTAACTATTAGTGTGTTATAAAAAGTTTACTTAAATAAATATCATACCGTAATTAGATGGTAAAGTACAAGATCTGAAATCATTAGGCCTGATTTCATAATATCCCAGGATAAGGCACAGTTTTCTGGACCCTAAAACAAATGCATGTTTAGAATTGAGTTACTAATTTCTAAGTTTTCCAATATCAGAAGGTTTCAAAATGAAAGCACAATCGACTCTCCGTATAATGCAATATTATACTACCCGTTTTTATACAATAAATTATGACCATTAGTTCTTTATAGCAAGGGTTTCCCTAACTTTTGAACATTGCGACCAACTTTTCTTAAACAGAATCTAACGTGACCCATCTTTTTTTTCAAAAACTAACAAGAAAACTTAAATCATTGTTTTACAACCTTTTTCACATTTTCTCCAAATTCAAGGAGAAATTTTTAGCACAAAAAGTAAATTTCCCATTTTTTGGACTTGCTCCCTTTTTCAAACTGACGATTCAATCTTTATTTACCTAAGATGACGTCACAATTCCTAAAATTCTAAAACATTAATCTAATTTCAGACAGTCCAAACAAGCAGCGGAATACCCCTATAACGACGAATTCTTTGTGATTCTAATCAAGACTAGAAGAGAATGAAATTTAGAGTTTATACGAATAGTTAATTTGAAGTAGGTATAAATAAATTTTATTATCTACCAAATATTAATTAAATTATTTAAATAAAATATCCTACTATTGGGTTGATGTTTTTTAAAGGTCACTTTTTAAAGAATAAAACATTCAAGAGGTAGGTCAAAATATTTTCTTTAAAGTCTTAAGGTACCTAAGTCTTAAGTCTTAAGGTAATCCTAAGGTACTTCCCCAAAATACGACTTTCGCTATCTTGTGTAGGTATCGCATCATTTATTTTTCTTTATTTCCTGTTTTATATCTATTTTAGGTAAATGAAATTCAGATATAGTAGATTATTTTTTCTAAAAAGCAGCTAAAATAGCAAAGATCAGCATGGGAAGGAAATTTAAATCTTTGAATCTAACACAATGGACCCAATCTACCAAGTGACTGAAATTGTATTCTGCTTATTGAATATTGTGTAAGGATATACGTATAATATGTTGGTACCGATTTATTTTGTATTTATTATAGTTTAATTGACTTCTAAATTCATTTTAATACTAAGCAGCATGTATAGATTAATACTGAAGAACATTTACTTTCAAATTTTATTTTTTAAGAGGATTTGGAAATCCTCTTAAATTTGCGAAGGAAATCCTCACGGAAATCCTCTTAAATTTGACCAAAAGATTCAAAATCATGGGGCATATTTAGGGGAGACTGTCCACCTCATTCTTATATAGGGGAGAGTGTTGTACCTATGGACGGTTGTACCTTCAGCCACCGCATTTTAAAATTCGAGAAAAATGTAAATTTGAATTTGTGGTCGATTTCTAATGTAAACGGATGCTATCTAGTTGCTAACGTGAAATCAGCTCTTTTTTACTGTTTTTACTGTTACTGCTCAAATTTACTGTTTTTAGATGCTCTAAGTTTTTTTTAGTGCATCACTACATTAATACTTTTCTTCCCCTATAATTATGATGTGATAAAATGGGATATATGGGGTGAATCCCCGAGATTTTGACTTTTTAGTTTAGATATTAGAAATCGTCAAATCTCAATTCTTTTATTTTTTATAGAATTTTCAATGCAAAAACACCTGAGGTTGTACCTACGGACACGTTCTTGTGGGTGGCTGTAGCTAATCGTTGCTTTTAAATCAGGTTTTCATTAAAGTGAATACATTTTAATGCATCTTTAATTAATTCTAAAGGGTTATCTACTTGTCGGCGATTAGAATAGTAGATTTTTAGATGAAAAATCAAATATTTTGTGTTCTAAACTACTTTTTTAAATTTTTGATTCTACTTTGCATTTAATGTAAAATATAATGTAAAATCGTAAGCATAAGCACCCTATCGCATTTCAGTATGATGATTACAAAAATGACGAATTTCCACCGACGAAGATTTGCGAAAGTTAATACTGCCAAATTCTTGCACAACTAAGTGTCGATCGAATTGATTTTTTGGACCAGTGAAGTGATCAGATAAATCAGCACGATTGATGAAACTATTACCTTAAATTTGGATCTGAAAATCCCATGTGATTTATGTATTTTTGGTAAAAAATAAAGACTTTTATCAATCAACTTCTTTTTAATGATCATTTACGATCTAAAACTACATTACTTTAAAAAATGTATTTCCAGTTTTAAAAATGTTTGAAATAGTTTAGTAAAAGGTAAAGCATCAATAAAAATGTTCATTTTTAGCTCTTTTCAATTAAAACCTCCCTTTCAAATTGTGTCCACAGGTACAACCGGGTCTGTCCATAGGGAGAGCCGGTGGTTGTACCTATGGACACAAATTTAGTCAAGTTATTAAAATTAATAAAAAATCCAATTTTCAAGATTTTAGCTAATAAAAAAATAACCTCCTACTCACAAAGGTTAGGACTATAGGTTGGGCACTTTAAATAATCAAAATATGATTTTTCCTGTCTAAGAAAAATCCAAACGGGATTTTTAGCCGAAGGTACAACACTCTCCTCTACCCCTCTGATGTTCGGAGCCCCTTTATAACATTGGACAGTGACTTTTCTGTCTCAATTAGATGTTTAAAATTAAGTGTGTTCCTTTTTATTGAGAGGGACACGTCCCCCTTGTCTCACCCAGGATCGACACCCGTGGTCCGAAATAAATATCCCCTTCAGATCAAGTGACTGCCGTATATTTAGCGTGGGGATGGGGGAGTTGACTAATAATAAGAAAATTCTTTAACACACCATCCGAAAGGGCCGTCTATACGAATTTCCTTTCCTTCCTCATCTATCCATGATCCCCCCACATATTTAAAGAGTCGCAGATGCAATTTTAATCGCGTTTGAAAGATGTGACATTTCCCTGCGATCATCTGATAACGGATTTGCTATAATCTACAGCACGGGTCATCACGGAGGGGAGGGGAGATACAATTGCTTAATTCCAAGCCGGTTTCCCTGATATAACATTGGTAATACCATAGGTCAGGAGTTCTCCAATTTTCGGCATCGCGACCCACTTTTTATTAACAAAATCTAACGCGACCCACCTCATCTTCAGTTAGTTTTTCCATGTCCCCCTACAAGATTTTATCTCCGTGCGTGTGGGGTTTGGTCATTCACTATTTTGCTACAATAATAAATTACATAGATGATTAAATGTTGAATTACCTATTTACAAATTAATAGGAAGGATTTGTTCTTGAACGTATCAAATTGTTTAATTGCGAGAACAAGAATGAGCTCCACAAAAAAAGGGGATCTGGGGGTCATCCTAGAGAGAGATTTCTGAAATTCGACTCTTAAAAACAGGGTTTCAGATCGTTTTTAGTAATCTGGAATGAATTGCTGTAACAACGTGATTTCGGAAGAAAATTCTTAAAATTTGTATAGCACCCCCCCCCCGGTGGGCAGCCCTACGTTTAGAAACACTGATTTATTGGGATTTGACCAACTTTGTATTATAAGCACACTTAAGTTACACAATATGTATTTTGCTTTAATTGTCTTATTCATTCGACACCGAATAGGGTATTTTTTCTTATTGCTCTTTTTATTCTTTTTACCATATGGTAGTTCAATAAATTTCAAAAGCTAACAATACGTTTGTGAAAATTATGAAGATGCTTACTGTCGTACCGCGAGGAGAAGAGCTATTGACAGCGTTCGAAATTGGGGTGTTTTGCTGGTCCGGGACAGCTAAAAAACGGCTCGGACCAGTGGAATCAGAAAATCACTGGTCCGAAAATCACTGGTGCACTGGAAAATCACTGGTACATATTTTTGACAGAACCCGAAATGTGGCGATATGGGATAGGGGAGCCCGCGGCGAAAAAGAAAAATACAGGGGTAGCAGTGACATTTCAAAAAAATATAGGATTTTTTGAAAAAAAATATAGGAGTCTTAAAAAGAAACACGAAAAGCTTTATTCAGGGTTCATACACTTTTTGAGGAAAAAAAAATTCAAGGACTTTTCCAGGCTACCAGATGAAAAATTCAAGGCTGGCCGATATTGTTTGCAACCATTTTTTTAAAGTAGTACTTATGTTTCATTTCGTGCAACTTTATCTATTAAACAGTATAATAACAGCAAATTTTCATAGAAGTTCCTAGCTACAAAAAAGGTTTTGAATAAAAATTTAATTAAGCTATATTATATCACAAAATATTTTCATGTAATTTTTAAATAAATGAACCTTACAGATTGAACCTGACAGATTTAAATTTAAAAAAACCCTACCTTATACTTTCAATAAAACTGTAAGTAATCATCAATAGTTAGTCTGGACTCAAAATGTGTAAATTGGGCAGAAAATGAAAAACTGACAGGAGTTAGAAACTTTAGCCCAAGAAGTTTAATTTTAAACCTAAAAAATTACTCATATGGAAGATTTTGTAAGACTTTCTTTCTGATAAATTTAAATAATGCTTAAGTAATATTATTTACTTTAAAATTTTCATATACCCTATTATCCTCACACCTTGTAATTCTTTATTTGATATTAAAACTCAAGTTCAAACTATAAATTTCTATTTGCATTCTTGCAAACAACAAGAAATTCCTCTAATATTTTTTTTAATTTGCCAGCTAATTATTGGACACATTTGAACTGCAATAAGTGAACACTTACTGCATAAACAAGCATTTAAAGCCAAGGTTATTGACGCAAAGTAAAAAAAACGCAATCGCGAACCGTCCGTGAAGTTGCCTTTTCTCCCCGCGTCCATGCCGTCAAAAAGCCAACTTTACAGGCAAACGTCCGGAAGCATGTAAAGTTGGCTTTTTGACGGCGTGGACGCGGGCAGAAAAGGCAACTTCACGGACGGTTCGCGATCGCGTTTTTCTTACTTTGCGTCAATAACCTTGGCTTTAAATGCTTGTTTATGCAGAAAGGTACCGTTATACGATATCCGGACCAGGGAGAAACTTCCCCGTTCTCTAAGGAATGGAACGTTTTCAGCGCGAATTTGAGTGCGCTGAGCAAAATTATAGGAAATATAGGAGGCTTATCAAAATATAGGAGGTTTTTTACTAGTTTTCAAATATATAGGATTTATAGGAAATATAGGAGGTCTGCGACCCCTGAAAATATAATTGAATATGTATTAATTTTAACATTACTATTTGGTACTCATATTCAGTGAAATTGTGCAATAGTTACTGTATAATATTTAAACCGGTCCTTTTTAATTTTTGTCGGACCAGTGATTTTTGTTGCGGACCAGTAAGATTGGCAAAGCACTGGTCCGGCATACCAGTGGGTTTTTTTCCAATTTCTAACGCTGGCTATTGACGTCATACGATGATGCTGCGGCTGTTATACTAGAAACGGATTATTCCACTGAATTTTGGGGGTGATGGTAAATCACTTGGCGCTAAAATAAATGTTCGGAGGCAAATCTGAGTGGCTATCTTTCAGCTGTGTACTTCTTTCGATTCTAGAGTAACGAATTTTGGAATTTCCTTTTGCATTACATCTGATTTGATTAAATATTTCTAATCTGACCTTTTCAACTGATCTGATCTATTTTAACAGATTTCATCTATTTTAACTGATCTCATCTATTTTAACTGATCTTATCTATTTAACTGATCTCATCTATTTTAACTGATCTGATCTTCTTCAACTGATCTTAAATATTTCACCGAATCTGATCTATTTAATTTTATATTATGTTATGTGATTTACATCAATTTATCTGATTTTATTTTGGATATTTTATAATTTTTTGGATTTATAGTTACCGTGTTCATTAATCTTTCTTTTTAAACTCTCAAGTTGCTTATCGTTTATCCTATCAAGTAGTTACCTTTAATTTTATTTGATCTGATCTACATCAACTAGTCTGATCTATTTCATATCTGATCTGATCTGATTTGAGAAATTTTTGTATTTATTTGCGCCTTAAATTTTTGAAATTTTTGCACCTTGTCCATTGATCTTTTTTTAAACTTTCAAGTTTCTTATTATTTATCTTATTATGTAGTTATAATTAATAAAATGACAACATTCAAAATTGAAAAGACTGAATTCTCAAGCACGTGCTATAGTTCACAATGTCACGGAGTTTTTTGAAGAAAACGCACGAATTCTCTAAAAGTGCCCATTGCAAATGCCATCAAGAGTGCCCAAGCAACAGGAGTTTCAGAGTCGTCAGTTAAGAGGACGTACAAAATATAAAAAGCTATTATTTGAAAAAAAGATGGGTTGATCGAAGATATTGTAGACGAATTAGTGATTAATTTGTCGGACAGCGATTCAGAATCTTTGTCAAACACTGACAGTGACTGCAGTTCTAGTGACAATGAATTGCATTAGATTGTATTTAAATGTTATAAAATATTTTTTAAAAAATTAATAAATATTTCTATATTTTGTCTCTTTACAAGTTTCTAACGCCTCTCATTTAAATTTCAAGTATGGTGATTAAATTATAAAATTATTAATTTAAGTGATATGAGCTATTTTATATAAAACTAAATATAACTAATTCACTCAAAATAGCAATATAAAAGCATACTAAACGTACAAAAATGTTTCATGCCTAAAGTTATTTTCGAGATTTTTATTAACGAGAAATTTCAAAGATAATCTATATTTTAATGTAGTTTAATAAAATATTATTATCTTATTTTCATTCGCGAAACACGTTTTCTCATTCGCCAAATGTACGCTTAAAACCCCAAATATTTCCGTTCAATTCATACCAGCTTCCCTCTTCTTTTGGACTCGTCTACTCACGGCAACCCTGTTCAAAGCTCTTCTCCTCGCGGTACGACAGTATATTATATATTCAGACAAATTCAAAATCTTGTTGCGACCCACCAAAAACTGACTGGCGACCCACAGTTTGAGAACTTGACATAGGTAATAGTAGGAAGAGTAGTCTCTTTAGTTTATGTTTCACTTTTCCATTTTACTCATAGCTCCATAGTTTTACTTCCACGATATCAATATTCCGCAACACCACCTGCCTAATTGACTGGTGGAGCTTTTCTCTAAAAATAAGTTTAGAAACCTAATCCAGCACTCCCTGTATTGTATGTTACCCAAATAATGACCCAATTAACGATGAATGCAGCAAAAAATAAAAGAAATTCATTCCCTTGTAAAGAAAACTGGAAGCTTTAATGGGTATGGGTGATGGGTATTTTGTACAGGTGGGGGATTTTTTAGTTTAAATACACACATGCACTAAAATTTAAAATTCTGTAAAAATTATTAAACCTACATCGTCCAACTTTAATAAATCGAGACTATACTCTGCTTACTTTTTGTATTTTAATTATTTAATCTTTTACTTGGTTTAATGTAAATTTGAAATCATGAACAACCAAATAAAAAAAAACCTACTCACTTGATCACGATGACTCTTCAGGGTCTCATTTCACCGAGGACTCAAGTAGGACTATGTTGGGCCTTCCATAGGAGTCCCGACGTCCGGGGTAAAAAGCTTTTGAAAACACAACACATTAGAAGGAATAAAAATGTAACAAGAAAATATGCAGTTTCTAAACTTTTAATATCACAGAATACTTTACACACCAGAGGTTTCCTATCTGTGGCCTGTGGACCCTTGGGGGTCAAAGGAATTTTTGTAATTAGCAGTTTAACTTTGATTAAAGTACAATAGTGCTAGTAGAGGAAGCAGCTATATTTAGGAATAGGGAGTAAATTGCAAACTATTCAACCCAGAAAACCACAAATAATATTTCCCCCAAAGTTGACAGTGCACATTAGTTGGCACTTTTCCAGAAAATGTAAAAAATAACTAAGAACCTCTAAGAGAAATATATCGAAATTAAGCAGTTTTTATATTGCTACTATTAACAAACTAAATATTTAAAACGCCACCAATTGGCTTGGTACCGAAAATGGCCTATATGATTCAGTAGTTGACGCATCGCATACCAATGAGATTAGAGTAGTAAAGAAAGAAAGAGAGGAAAGGCTCACTGAGAGGTAAAGAGGAAAAATAAAGAGAAGATAAGAGAAAAATTAGTTTGGAGAATGGAACATCAAAAGTAATAGAAATACAAATGTGAAAAAAAAACGAAGAATGGCGAGAGAAAAAAGAGAAAGAAAATGAATGAAATATTCTAAAGAAAGAGAAAAAAAGAAGAAACAATTGAAAAAAGAGAAAGATGGGAAAATATAATTATACATCCCGTCCTAAACACCTCCTAAGCTATTATAATCCCTCTCTAATAATAATCATTAAAGTAAGGAATTTCATTCATTTACATTTATTTTTCTCCTATGTCTACTTCTGGTACTAAAAAGTATAGCCATAGCGCCAGGAGAAAAACTTGACGCCTTAATAATATTGTTGCGATTGTTATGGCAACGGATTTTTCCACTCAATTTCAGTGGTGACAGTAATTTAAAAGCAATGAACAAACGTTTTATTCAAAATCGCTATAATAAAACGCTTTTTATACGTTTTGGATTTTCCTCAAAGTTTTTCTCCTGGTGGTATAAATATAATATAGTATGTTATCTAGTGGAATGAAAGTGTCAACTACAAGGAGTAAAGAGTGAAACGCAAAATTACATTTTTCACTTTTCACGATTCCTCCAAAATGAACACAAAAAGTGAAAAGTCTGAATAAGCCTTACAAAATCATTCCACCTCTTAGAAAAAATAATAAGCAATTACGGTTAATTTAATATATTAATACTATTACAAGAGGAGTATAATTGGCGCAGCAATTAGTTTTCAGCACGCCATTAAGTTTTCATGATGTAAACTCAGCCCGTGATATGTGAACAATAGGCAAAATAATCCGAAAGGTTGTGGTGAATCCCCGAAAGAGAAATCAAATTATATTGGAGTCCTCAACCAGTCGTGTTATTATTTATATCGAGTACACATCGAATTCCCACAAAGGTGTCAACTACTGGTACGTTTACTTTACTGCTTTGCTACGTTTGAATTACACTTGAAATTGCTGTCTACTTTCTAAATCGTGTTTCTTAAATATTAATTTTAAACTGAACACAATATATATCAAAAACTTTCTAGCCAATTTGGTATTTTTGCAACCTTTGCTTTATTATGGAATATTATGTATCACACCTCTTAAAAACATCTTCGATCATTAACGACGAAAAATGAAAGTAACAAAATGAAAATACTCACTTTGATTTTGATGACGATTCTTATTTCGACCGACTTCTTCCCTTCTAACTTCACAAAAGGATGGCAAGACACTGAGAATGGCCTCGAGTACAAGTGCTGGACACCTCAATCTGTACCTTATCTGGCGTCTTTTGATGGGAAATGCTCATGCAAAGAGAAATCAAATGAAAAACATTAGAAAGAACTACAAACAAAACTTATTGGCTTTACACCTTTTGGGGACCAAGGCCTACGATGCTAAAATTCGTTTACCTAACCCAGTGCCCTGGAGTGCAAAGTGAAAGGCACATGATAGGTATTCAGTTCAGTCTATACCAGACTGCAACGTTACTTCACCTTCCTGAGAGCGAACAAAGAAAGTAGCTCCCAGCGTGGTATCTGAATTTGAGTGAAATTAAGAGCTTCACTTTAGAAATATGATTACTTTGTAAAACCCACGTATGTATAGCGTCTTTTTATCACGATTTGCGTATCGAAACTCCTAGCAACCCAACAGGCTTTCTGTTTACTCAGTTTTTTTTTCCTTCGAGTAGCGCCGTCATGGGTCACGAAACGTTGCAGTCCAGTATAGTTCAAGACCTCCACAGTTTAGTTTCCAAATATACTTGGTATTCTTATTTATCGATCCATTGAAGACTAAATGAAATGAATATAAGAACACAAAAATACTCTATAATTCACTTTAAACTCTACAAGTCATAATCTTAGATTTAGATGACTAGGAGAGGGGAAACTAAAATATTGAATTAATTGTAAAAATTAAGGTGTTTTTTACAACTTAATTTTTTAATCGAATTTTATTAGTATATTGCTGAACAGCAACCCGATGCGTTGCGGCGAGTTAAGTTTTAATTCTAGTTTTCACGATGTATACTTTAATATTATATTTTTAGAGAAGAAAACGATATGAGAAAGAGAAATTCAATAAAAATTCTGTACCCACTTTTGCCACCTTTTCCAGCCTTGCACTTGTGGAGTAAATAAAAAAAAATTCAAAAAAGTTTTCTCAAAATACATTTCTAATTTTGTATATCAGCAATTACTATCCTCCCGGTATCCCAGGCGCCTTTTTCATATTCCGGTGCTCCCAGTAATTTTTCCTTTCTCGGTTTTTACGATAGTTTACCCCCTTTGTGTCCGATATGTTTCCTATTCCGGTGTTCCCGGTAATTTTTCCTACACAGGTTTTCAAGATAAATAATATACCTATCCCGGTGACTAGCAGGCGACTTCATATAAAAAGAATGAAATAAATTAATTTTTAACAAAAAAGAGACCGACTTCAAAAATGCGCCTAAAAGTGAGAAATAATTTTTATCCAAAAAACAACAATACTACTTTTTAACATAATTTTTGAAGTCGAAACACTTTCACAATAAGTGACGAAACCACATGTTTGATAGTAATTCTAAATACTATACATATTACTAGTAGAGAGGTCTTAACTGCACCCTTTTCGTTATGTCATTCCGTCTTTCGTCTAACAGAAAATAATATATTGTGCCTTTAATTGTAAATCTTCTTTTAAATGACGCCTCGGAAAGGAATACAGTGAAGAAAATAATACTTATTTATTTTAACACACTGTTTGGTTAGCCTTTTCCCCCCGAACTACGGCGAGCATATCAGCTAGTTGAGTAATAAAGCTAATTTAGCCAAAAAAAAAAGGTAAAGAGGGGGTGATAATTCAATTTTCAAATTCTTCCCCCCTGGGTCCAGATACGTATATGTATCGATTAGTCTTGGTCAGTATAAGAGTAGTTTAGCAGGAGACTAGTCACAGAGGCAGAGGCTGCAGAAAATGCCTCCCGAAGTATCTTTGAGAAAATTGTGACTGAGCAGTTTTTCAAGACAAAAATTAAGATGAACCACTTTTGAAGAAATAAATTAATGCAAACTTAGCCCGTAATTTATTTTACCTCAACTTCATAAAAACCTGTAAAAAAATGTAATACATTGTATGAATTACAAAAGAAATATTTTCTTGAGGTTCTTCCCAATTCAGAGAAAGAGGTACACACAAAAAACCTAACACAAAATGATCAAATCGGAGTAACTGATACATTTTACGCATAGTAATAGATGAGTATCAAACCATTTTTAGAAACGTTTGCTAACAGTTTTCACTAACAAGTCCTATATTATTCAATGCAATTTTTAATTCTAAGGTTCCAAGTTTAGATTGATACTATATCACTTTCAAACTACAAGTAACTACATTCTTAATAGTTTGAAATGAAGTCTCAATCAAGAAACAATTTAATTTTTAAAAATATGATGAAAAGAATTATAAATTTTTGGGTTTTTTTTGCTTTCATAATCGTATTTTACGAAGAAAAATTAAATGTAATTGTTTTTAAAACTTAAGAATCAAATTATAAAAAAAGCTATCAAAATATGTTTTGCGTAAGGAAATTACAAGATATAAAATGAGAACTTTCTTTTTGGAATGTAATTGAATAAACAATGGATGTGTTTTTCTGCCATTTTAAAGATGTTTTTAAATGCCTCCAACACGATCAAAAATACAAATAGATTTGATAATATTTATGAATATTTTAAAGTAATATTCAATATCAGCATTTAAGGGATCTGAGACACAAGAACCGTCGGATTAAAAAAAATATCGTATTTTTAAAGTAACCCAGTTCTTTCTGCTTAAAATGACGTTTGAATTATGGTTTCTATTATAAATAGGGTAAACAGATACAATCCTTTTTTGCTGTCTGCTTAGTAGTCTAGTTTCTATTTTCTAAATTCAAATGTGTTTTTTTTTCACTGTTTCTCATCTTTAAGCCCATATATAAATAAGTAACCAACCAATAAAGAGTTGAAATTTGAAACATTTCTACTTTGTAAACATTTTCCTTTAATTTTGGTTCATCAAATTTTTAAAATCAATTTGTGAGAGAGTCTGCGAATTCCTTTAAAAATATTTATTTCTAGAAAAATCCTTGATTGAAAGATCCTTTGAAAGAATGTTTGAAATAGAATAAAGAAGAATAAAAAAATAAAGGAATTAAAATAAGATTATGATACCAAAGAAAGGGTGAAAGATTCTTATAAAGGGTATGTTGTTCAATCACGCAAAAGTTAAAAAGAGAAATACAAGATTATAAAAACATAAAAAAAAAAATAATGTGTTTTACAAAATACAGAAGTACTCCAACTTAAAAAATAATTCAGTGCTTTTAAAATTTTTGACTAACATGAAACTTTTTTCAATTAATAAATCAATATATTAATATATCAATAATATGAACCTTTTAAGTCTACATAATAATAATTTTTTTCCCATTACATAAACCAAAACATTAGCTACCAACTTTCCAATCCTTATAAAGAAAAATATCTTTCATGAATTATTTTGATTAGCATGTTTTTATGTTGATTGTAAATGAAACAGGCTTATACTATGAGGTAATTTGCAATATTCTTAAGTGGAAACATTTACATAGCAAGGGAAAATGAACCATTCAATGAGTTTTCACCCTAGGTGTCGATTGCAACCTGAATAGTAAATTATTCGGTCCTTGGACAGTTCTCCATAAGGAGTTCAGGATATGTATCCCTTTTTCACAATAATGTCTTAATAGTACAATTAAAGCACAAAATTATAATTAAGATGTAATGCAGACAATTTCTTTCCGCAGAAAAAGTGCAGTACATATTGTTTCTGTCTTAAGACAGTTTTACATAAGGAGTTGTGAGAATAAATCTTTTTTTTTAACAGTTTCTTAAGAGTATCATAAAAGCATAAAAATATAGTCATTAAGTTGTAATGAAAACAATTTCATTCTGAAGAAAAACTGCAGTACATCATGTTTCTGTCCTCAGACAGAAAGAGTTGAGGGAGTTTTTCCCCATATGATCCAAGAAATTTCATTTTTGTACAGTAAATATTTATAAAATTGCAATCAGTAAAATGTGTATGAAGTCATTTCTTTGTCTGTAGTACAATTTCAGACTTTTTTTGATACAATAATAGTTTTTGATTACAGAACATTGATTGAAAATGATGGTGTGCACAACATACAGGGAGAAATTGGACTGGATATTTGTCCAATTGACAGTACCCTAAAATTTTGAATACAATTCATGCTTTAAGCATGAAAAGGAAAAATTTAAAGAAACTAGCCTAACAAATATATGAAAAAAATTTGTAAAATAGACCATGCTATAAGTTTTTACCCAAGATATCAATTGCTCCTAGAATAGTAAATAATTATTCTGTCCTTGGACAGTTCCCCATAAGGAGTTGAGGGAAATATAACCTTTTTTACAATGTCTTAAAAGTACAATTAAAGCATACAAATATAATTAAGATATACTGAGGACAATTTTTTTCTGCATTAATTACAACTTTCTGCATTAAAGAATAAATCCCATTTTATACAATAATTTCTTCAGAGAATAGTAAAAGTATAAAACTATAAGATAAGACAATTTCTTTCTGCAGAAAAATTGCAGTAGATAACGTTTCTGTCCTAAGACAGTTAGTTATATAAGGAACTGATGAAATAAATAATCTTTTTTTTTACAATAATTTCTTAATAGTACAATTAAAGAATAAAATTATAGTTAAGATGTCCTAAGACAGGAATTACATAAGGAATTGTGGGAATAGATCCTCTTTTTCTACAATAATTTCTCAATATTACAATTAAAGAACAAAAATATATTTAAAATGTAGTAAAGACAATTTCTCTCTTCAGAAAAACTGCAGTAAAAAATGTTTCTGTCCAAAGACAGTTCTACATAAGGTCATAAGGAACTGATGGAATAAGTACATTAAGCACTACAAACCCTTAAATGGTAGAATATAGAATAGGATTGGAGACATGAATGTAATTTTAAGCAACAATTCCTAAATTTAAAATGTGAGTATCTTTCACTTATAAGAAAACCAAAAGTTCTCCAAACCATTAAATATTACAATAGGATTGGAGATATCAGAATTTTAAACAAAAATTGACCCAATTTGAATGAGGCCCTCTCTATCTCTAATTAGAGAACTAAAAGTTCTCCAAACCCTTAAATGGTACAATAGGATTGGAGAGATGTTAAATTTGAGCAACTTTTTTTTTTAGAATGTTACTATATTTCTCTCATTAGAAAACCTTAATCACTCCAAATCCTTAAATGGTACAATAGGATTGGAGAGATGTATGTTAAATTTGAGCAACTTTTTTTTTAGAATGTTACTATATTTCTCTCATTAGAAAACCTTAATTAATCCAAATCCTTAAATGGTACAATAGGATTGGAGAGATGTATGTTAAATTTGAGCAACTTTTTTTTTAGAATGTTACTATATTTCTCTCATTAGAAAACCTTAATTAATCCAAATCCTTAAATGGTACAATAGGATTGGAGAGATGTATGTTAAATTTGAGCAACTTTTTTTTTAGAATGTTACTATATTTCTCTCATTAGAAAACCTTAATTAATCCAAATCCTTAAATGGTACAATAGGATTGGAGAGATGTATGTTAAATTTGAGCAACTTTTTTAGAATGTTACTATATTTCTCTCACTAGAAAACCTTAATCACTCCAAACCCTTAAATGGTACAATAGGATTGGAGAGATGTATGTTAAATTTGAGCAACTTTTTTTTTTAGAATGTTACTATATTTCTCTCATTAGAAAACCTTAATTAATCCAAATCCTTAAATGGTACAATAGGATTGGAGAGATGTATGTTAAATTTGAGCAACTTTTTTTTTTAGAATGTTACTATATTTCTCTCATTAGAAAACCTTAATTAATCCAAACCCTTAAATGGTACAATAGGATTGGAGAGATGTATGTTAAATTTGAGCAACTTTTTTTTTAGAATGTTACTATATTTCTCTCATTAGAAAACCTTAATTAATCCAAACCCTTAAATGGTACAATAGGATTGGAGAGATGTATGTTAAATTTGAGCAACTTTTTTTTTAGAATGTTACTATATTTCTCTCATTAGAAAACCTTAATTAATCCAAATCCTTAAATGGTACAATAGGATTGGAGAGATGTATGTTAAATTTGAGCAACTTTTTTAGAATGTTACTATATTTCTCTCACTAGAAAACCTTAATCACTCCAAACCCTTAAATGGTACAATAGGATTGGAGAGATGTATGTTAAATTTGAGCAACTTTTTTTTTAGAATGTTACTATATTTCTCTCATTAGAAAACCTTAATTAATCCAAATCCTTAAATGGTACAATAGGATTGGAGAGATGTATGTTAAATTTGAGCAACTTTTTTAGAATGTTACTATATTTCTCTCATTAGAAAACCTTAATTAATCCAAATCCTTAAATGGTACAATAGGATTGGAGAGATGTATGTTAAATTTGAGCAACTTTTTTTTTAGAATGTTACTATATTTCTCTCATTAGAAAACCTTAATTAATCCAAATCCTTAAATGGTACAATAGGATTGGAGAGATGTATGTTAAATTTGAGCAACTTTTTTAGAATGTTACTATATTTCTCTCATTAGAAAACCTTAATCACTCCAAACCCTTAAATGGTACAATAGGATTGGAGAGATGTATGTTAAATTTGAGCAACTTTTTTTTTAGAATGTTACTATATTTCTCTCATTAGAAAACCTTAATTAATCCAAATCCTTAAATGGTACAATAGGATTGGAGAGATGTATGTTAAATTTGAGCAACTTTTTTAGAATGTTACTATATTTCTCTCATTAGAAAACCTTAATCACTCCAAACCCTTAAATGGTACAATAGGATTGGAGAGATGTATGTTAAATTTGAGCAACTTTTTTTTTAGAATGTTACTATATTTCTCTCATTAGAAAACCTTAATTAATCCAAATCCTTAAATGGTACAATAGGATTGGAGAGATGTATGTTAAATTTGAGCAACTTTTTTAGAATGTTACTATATTTCTCTCACTAGAAAACCTTAATCACTCCAAACCCTTAAATGGTACAATAGGATTGGAGAGATGTATGTTAAATTTGAGCAACTTTTTTTTTTAGAATGTTACTATATTTCTCTCATTAGAAAACCTTAATTAATCCAAATCCTTAAATGGTACAATAGGATTGGAGAGATGTATGTTAAATTTGAGCAACTTTTTTTTTAGAATGTTACTATATTTCTCTCATTAGAAAACCTTAATTAATCCAAACCCTTAAATGGTACAATAGGATTGGAGAGATGTATGTTAAATTTGAGCAACTTTTTTTTTAGAATGTTACTATATTTCTCTCATTAGAAAACCTTAATTAATCCAAACCCTTAAATGGTACAATAGGATTGGAGAGATGTATGTTAAATTTGAGCAACTTTTTTTTTTAGAATGTTACTATATTTCTCTCATTAGAAAACCTTAATTAATCCAAATCCTTAAATGGTACAATAGGATTGGAGAGATGTATGTTAAATTTGAGCAACTTTTTTTTTAGAATGTTACTATATTTCTCTCATTAGAAAACCTTAATTAATCCAAATCCTTAAATGGTACAATAGGATTGGAGAGATGTATGTTAAATTTGAGCAACTTTTTTAGAATGTTACTATATTTCTCTCACTAGAAAACCTTAATCACTCCAAACCCTTAAATGGTACAATAGGATTGGAGAGATGTATGTTAAATTTGAGCAACTTTTTTAGAATGTTACTATATTTCTCTCACTAGAAAACCTTAATCACTCCAAACCCTTAAATGGTACAATAGGATTGGAGAGATGTATGTTAAATTTGAGCAACTTTTTTAGAATGTTACTATATTTCTCTCACTAGAAAACCTTAATCACTCCAAACCCTTAAATGGTACAATAGGATTGGAGAGATGTATGTTAAATTTGAGCAACTTTTTTTTTTAGAATGTTACTATATTTCTCTCATTAGAAAACCTTAATTAATCCAAATCCTTAAATGGTACAATAGGATTGGAGAGATGTATGTTAAATTTGAGCAACTTTTTTTTTAGAATGTTACTATATTTCTCTCATTAGAAAACCTTAATTAATCCAAATCCTTAAATGGTACAATAGGATTGGAGAGATGTATGTTAAATTTGAGCAACTTTTTTAGAATGTTACTATATTTCTCTCACTAGAAAACCTTAATCACTCCAAACCCTTAAATGGTACAATAGGATTGGAGAGATGTATGTTAAATTTGAGCAACTTTTTTTTTTAGAATGTTACTATATTTCTCTCATTAGAAAACCTTAATCACTCCAAATCCTTAAATGGTACAATAGGATTGGAGAGATGTATGTTAAATTTGAGCAACTTTTTTAGAATGTTACTATATTTCTCTCACTAGAAAACCTTAATCACTCCAAACCCTTAAATGGTACAATAGGATTGGAGAGATGTATGTTAAATTTGAGCAACTTTTTTTTTTAGAATGTTACTATATTTCTCTCATTAGAAAACCTTAATTAATCCAAATCCTTAAATGGTACAATAGGATTGGAGAGATGTATGTTAAATTTGAGCAACTTTTTTAGAATGTTACTATATTTCTCTCACTAGAAAACCTTAATCACTCCAAACCCTTAAATGGTACAATAGGATTGGAGAGATGTATGTTAAATTTGAGCAACTTTTTTTTTTAGAATGTTACTATATTTCTCTCATTAGAAAACCTTAATCACTCCAAACCCTTAAATGGTACAATAGGATTGGAGAGATGTATGTTAAATTTGAGCAACTTTTTTTTTAGAATGTTACTATATTTCTCTCATTAGAAAACCTTAATTAATCCAAATCCTTAAATGGTACAATAGGATTGGAGAGATGTATGTTAAATTTGAGCAACTTTTTTTTTTAGAATGTTACTATATTTCTCTCATTAGAAAACCTTAATTAATCCAAATCCTTAAATGGTACAATAGGATTGGAGAGATGTATGTTAAATTTGAGCAACTTTTTTAGAATGTTACTATATTTCTCTCACTAGAAAACCTTAATCACTCCAAACCCTTAAATGGTACAATAGGATTGGAGAGATGTATGTTAAATTTGAGCAACTTTTTTTTTTAGAATGTTACTATATTTCTCTCATTAGAAAACCTTAATTAATCCAAATCCTTAAATGGTACAATAGGATTGGAGAGATGTATGTTAAATTTGAGCAACTTTTTTAGAATGTTACTATATTTCTCTCATTAGAAAACCTTAATTAATCCAAACCCTTAAATGGTACAATAGGATTGGAGAGATGTATGTTAAATTTGAGCAACTTTTTTAGAATGTTACTATATTTCTCTCATTAGAAAACCTTAATCACTCCAAACCCTTAAATGGTACAATAGGATTGGAGAGATGTATGTTAAATTTGAGCAACTTTTTTTTTTAGAATGTTACTATATTTCTCTCATTAGAAAACCTTAATTAATCCAAACCCTTAAATGGTACAATAGGATTGGAGAGATGTATGTTAAATTTGAGCAACTTTTTTAGAATGTTACTATATTTCTCTCACTAGAAAACCTTAATCACTCCAAACCCTTAAATGGTACAATAGGATTGGAGAGATGTATGTTAAATTTGAGCAACTTTTTTTTTTAGAATGTTACTATATTTCTCTCATTAGAAAACCTTAATTAATCCAAATCCTTAAATGGTACAATAGGATTGGAGAGATGTATGTTAAATTTGAGCAACTTTTTTAGAATGTTACTATATTTCTCTCATTAGAAAACCTTAATTAATCCAAACCCTTAAATGGTACAATAGGATTGGAGAGATGTATGTTAAATTTGAGCAACTTTTTTTTTAGAATGTTACTATATTTCTCTCATTAGAAAACCTTAATTAATCCAAATCCTTAAATGGTACAATAGGATTGGAGAGATGTATGTTAAATTTGAGCAACTTTTTTAGAATGTTACTATATTTCTCTCACTAGAAAACCTTAATCACTCCAAACCCTTAAATGGTACAATAGGATTGGAGAGATGTATGTTAAATTTGAGCAACTTTTTTTTTTAGAATGTTACTATATTTCTCTCATTAGAAAACCTTAATTAATCCAAATCCTTAAATGGTACAATAGGATTGGAGAGATGTATGTTAAATTTGAGCAACTTTTTTAGAATGTTACTATATTTCTCTCACTAGAAAACCTTAATCACTCCAAACCCTTAAATGGTACAATAGGATTGGAGAGATGTATGTTAAATTTGAGCAACTTTTTTAGAATGTTACTATATTTCTCTCATTAGAAAACCTTAATTAATCCAAACCCTTAAATGGTACAATAGGATTGGAGAGATGTATGTTAAATTTGAGCAACTTTTTTAGAATGTTACTATATTTCTCTCACTAGAAAACCTTAATCACTCCAAACCCTTAAATGGTACAATAGGATTGGAGAGATGTATGTTAAATTTGAGCAACTTTTTTTTTTAGAATGTTACTATATTTCTCTCATTAGAAAACCTTAATTAATCCAAATCCTTAAATGGTACAATAGGATTGGAGAGATGTATGTTAAATTTGAGCAACTTTTTTAGAATGTTACTATATTTCTCTCATTAGAAAACCTTAATTAATCCAAACCCTTAAATGGTACAATAGGATTGGAGAGATGTATGTTAAATTTGAGCAACTTTTTTTTTAGAATGTTACTATATTTCTCTCATTAGAAAACCTTAATTAATCCAAATCCTTAAATGGTACAATAGGATTGGAGAGATGTATGTTAAATTTGAGCAACTTTTTTAGAATGTTACTATATTTCTCTCACTAGAAAACCTTAATCACTCCAAACCCTTAAATGGTACAATAGGATTGGAGAGATGTATGTTAAATTTGAGCAACTTTTTTTTTTAGAATGTTACTATATTTCTCTCATTAGAAAACCTTAATCACTCCAAATCCTTAAATGGTACAATAGGATTGGAGAGATGTTAAATTTGAGCAACTTTTTTTTGGAATGTTACTATATTTCTCTCATTAGAAAACCTTAATTAATCCAAATCCTTAAATGGTACAGTAGGATTGGAGATATGTATGTTAAATTTGAGCAGCCTTTTTTTTTAGAATGTTACCATATTTCTCTCATTAGAAAACCTTAATTACTCCAAATCCGTAAATGGTACAATAGGATTGGAGAGATGTATGTTGAATTTGAGCAACTTTCTTTTTTAGAATGTCACCATATTTCTCTAATTAGAAAACCTTAATTAGTCCAAACCCTTAGATGGTACAATAGGATTGGAGATATGTATGTTAAATTTGAGCAACATTTTTTTTTTTTAGAATGTTACTATATTCCTCTCATTAGAAAACCTTAATTACTCCAAATCCTTAAATGGTACAATAGGATTGGAGATGTGTATTAAATTTCAGCAACATTCTTTTTAGATGTTACTATATTTCTCTCATTAGAAAACCTTAAGTACTCCAAACCCTGAAATGGTACAATAGGATTGGAGAAATATCAAAATATTGAACAAAAATCGACTAATTTGGAATGAGACTCTTATTTTTAATTACATTTCTAGTAGTACAATTAAAAATTTAAAATATAATTAAGGTGTAATAAAGAGAATTTCCTTCTGCAGAAAACTGCAGAACAAAATGTTTCTGTCCTATGACAGTTATGCATAAGGAACTGATGAAATAAAGTTCCTTTTTTTTTTTTTTAATAATTTCTTAATAGTACAGTTAAAGAATAAAAATATAGTTAAGATGTCCTAAAACAGTTTAACATAAGGAATTGTGGGAATAGATCCTCTTTTTTATAATAATTTCTTAATAGTACAATTAAAACATAAATATATACATATTAATATACAATTAAACATATATATAATGTGCATTTTTTGCACAATATTCAGGGAGAAATGGAAAAGGATGTGGTCCAACTTAAAATGCCCTAAAATTTTGACTACATTTGATGCTCTGAAAGCATGAAAAGTGTAATGATGATAACCTCATCACCATTACACTAAATGATGATGAGGATACCATCATTACATTTTAGAAACAATACAGTATAATACTCTATTGTTTAAAAAATGTAATAATGATAACCTCATCATCATTTCTAAAGTAAGAATTTAAGACATACTGGCCTAACCTTAGTGGCAAATATTTTAATTAAATTTGGAAAATGGACCGTGTCATGAGAGTTTTCATCTTAAGTGTTAATTGCTCCCTGAACAAAAGATAATTTTCTTGTCTTAGGATAGTTCTCTGATAAAGAGTTTTGGGAATTGATAACATTTTATACAATAAATTTCTCTAATAGTTTGGTAAAAGCATTAATATGCTTATACTGATAATTGTTTTCTGCAGTATAACTGCAGGTTTCTTTGATAAAAGATGTAAGTTATTGTATGTTAACATAATAAAAATTGATAACCTTAAAATGTGCAATTTTTGCACATAATTCAGGGAGAAATGTAAAAGGATGTGGTCCAACTTATTAAAGCCCTAAAATTTTGACTACATTTGATGCTCTAAAAGCATGAAAAGTGTAATGATGATAACCTCATCACCATTACACTAAATGATGATGAGGATACAATCATTACATTTTAGAAACAATACAGTATAATACTCTATTGTTTAAAAAATGTAATAATGATAACCTCATCATCATTTCTAAAGTAAGAATTTAAGACATACTGGCCTAACCTTAGTGGCAAATATTTTAATTAAATTTGGAAAATGGACCATGTCATGAGAGTTTTCATCTTAAGTGTTAATTGCTCCCTGAACAAAAAATAATTTTCTTGTCTTAGGACAGTTCTCTGATAAAGAGTTTTGGGAATTGATAACATTTTATACAATAAATTGCTCTAATAGTTTGGTAAAAGCATTAATATGCTGATACTGATAATTGTTTTCTGCAGTATAACTGCAGGTTTCTTTGATACAAGATGTAAGTTATTGTATGTTAACATAATAAAAATTGATAACCTTAAAATGTGCAATTTTTGCACATTATTCAGGGAGAAATGTAAAAGGATGTGGTCCAACTTATTAAAGCCCTAAAATTTTGACTACATTTGATGCTCTGAAAGCATGAAAAGTGTAATGATGATAACCTCATCACCATTACACTAAATGATGATGAGGATACAATCATTACATTTTAAAAACAATACAGTATAATACTCTATTGTTTAAAAAATGTAATAATGATAACCTCATCATCATTTCTAAACTAAGAATTTAAGACATACTGGCCTAACCTTAGTGGCAAATATTTTAATTAAATTTGGAAAATGGACCATGTCATGAGAGTTTTCATCTTAAGTGTTAATTGCTCCCTGAACAAAAAATAATTTTCTTGTCTTAGGACAGTTCTCTGATAAAGAGTTTTGGGAATTGATAACATTTTATACAATAAATTGCTCTAATAGTTTGGTAAAAGCATTAATATGCTGATACTGATAATTGTTTTCTGCAGTATAACTGCAGGTTTCTTTGATACAAGATGTAAGTTATTGTATGTTAACATAATAAAAATTGATAACCTTAAAATGTGCAATTTTTGCACATTATTCAGGGAGAAATGTAAAAGGATGTGGTCCAACTTATTAAAGCCCTAAAATTTTGACTACATTTGATGCTCTGAAAGCATGAAAAGTGTAATGATGATAACCTCATCACCATTACACTAAATGATGATGAGGATAGAATCATTACATTTTAGAAACAATACAGTATAATACTCTATTGTTTAAAAAATGTAATAATGATAACCTCATCATCATTTCTAAAGTAAGAATTTAAGACATACTGGCCTAACCTTAGTGGCAAATATTTTAATTAAATTTGGAAAATGGACCGTGTCATGAGAGTTTTCATCTTAAGTGTTAATTGCTCCCTGAACAAAAAATAATTTTCTTGTCTTAGGACAGTTCTCTGATAAAGAGTTTTGGGAATTGATAACATTTTATACAATAAATTGCTCTAATAGTTTGGTAAAAGCATTAATATGCTTAAACTGATAATTGTTTTCTACAGTATAACTGCAGGTTTCTTTGATACAAGATGTAAGTTATTGTATGTTAACATAATAAAAATTGATAACCTTAAAATGTGCAATTTTTGCACATTATTCAGGGAGAAATGTAAAAGGATGTGGTCCAACTTATTAAAGCCCTAAAATTTTGACTACATTTGATGCTCTGAAAGCATGAAAAGTGTAATGATGATAACCTCATCACCATTACACTAAATGATGATGAGGATACAATCATTACATTTTAGAAACAATACAGTATAATACTCTATTGTTTAAAAAATGTAATAATGATAACCTCATCATCATTTCTAAAGTAAGAATTTAAGACATACTGGCCTAACCTTAGTGGCAAATATTTTAATTAAATTTGGAAAATGGACCATGTCATGAGAGTTTTCATCTTAAGTGTTAATTGCTCCCTGAACAAAAAATAATTTTCTTGTCTTAGGACAGTTCTCTGATAAAGAGTTTTGGGAATTGATAACATTTTATACAATAAATTGCTCTAATAGTTTGGTAAAAGCATTAATATGCTGATACTGATAATTGTTTTCTGCAGTATAACTGCAGGTTTCTTTGATACAAGATGTAAGTTATTGTATGTTAACATAATAAAAATTGATAACCTTAAAATGTGCAATTTTTGCACATTATTCAGGGAGAAATGTAAAAGGATGTGGTCCAACTTATTAAAGCCCTAAAATTTTGACTACATTTGATGCTCTGAAAGCATGAAAAGTGTAATGATGATAACCTCATCACCATTACACTAAATGATGATGAGGATACAATCATTACATTTTAGAAACAATACAGTATAATACTCTATTGTTTAAAAAATGTAATAATGATTACCTCATCATCATTTCTAAAGTAAGAATTTAAGACATACTGGCCTAACCTTAGTGGCAAATATTTTAATTAAATTTGGAAAATGGACCATGTCATGAGAGTTTTCATCTTAAGTGTTAATTGCTCCCTGAACAAAAAATAATTTTCTTGTATTAGGACAGTTCTCTGATAAGGAGTTTATGGATTTGATCCCATTTTATTCAGTTTTCTGATAAGGAGTTGTGGGATTTGATCTCATTTTATGAAAGAAATTGAACAAATACTGTAATAAATCATTACTATGCATAAATGCAATTAAATTAATATGCAATTTTACTGCATAAAATCATTGTCAACTCATTTTATATGATACCTTCTCTGGTATTTCTATCTTTAATTCATAGAAAATTGATAGCACCTTAATTTGTTCATAATGTCATGTTACGCTGGGGAGCATTTTTATTCTTCATTTTCTAAACATAGAAAATTGATAGAATAGTCTAACTAAATAGTGTATGAAATCAGTTGGTAGCTAGTCTTTTATATAAAATTTTAATAACATTTAAGTAATATTCATATGTTTAATTTATTATTTTTTATAGTTATAAATTGATATACCTTGAATGCACTTATTAAGTAGAGTACTTTCTGTGCTTTTAACACAATTTCAAATTCTTTTATTTGCATACCCTTAACAATAACATGTTGTAATTTTTTTTACCTTTATAAAACTGCATAAAATTCCAAAACAAAATAAGTGGCAAGTTATTTGATAGATTTTTAAAAAACATACAAATTTAAATGTGATGAAAAGTAAAATAGTCATAAATAAAATTCAATGATATTTAATAGTTTTGTTTCAAAGTATATATTGATAGTTTATTTACTCCACAAATTTGTTTATTACCTCAAGTTACAAAGGGATAAATACTATCTAGGGAGGAAAGTATACTTTCAATCAATAGTGAGATCTGATACACTCAATATTTTTTATCTATGATTCTTAAGAAAAGTAAAAGAAATATGCAAACTCTCTCAAACTTAAAATTTCTCAGTTTTTAAAAATTTGGAAGTTTTAATTATTAAGCATAATTTCGCAATTCCATCCCCAAAATGAAAAATATAAAAGAATGAATGTTGTAATGTAGAAGTAAATTATTGCTAGGTATGCTTGACTTTACGTTCTAATTGATACCAAGTATTCTAAAGGAGCTTAACATTATATTACACTTCGATTCTCTTAAGTTTTTAATCTCAGCTTATTTGAGCAATTTTCTTATTCTTAAAAACTCAGGATAGTTTGACACCAAGCCATTAGAATTTTTTTTCTAGCAAGAAAACTTTTGCACGCTACATTTTATAACAAATTAAAGATCCATTACTTGAATCCCAATACGCCTACAAACTTCCTTGATACAAGCAAACTTAGAGTAATTCAATATATAGTCAAAAATCTTACAAACTACATCTGCGCTGTATGATAGATTTTTTCAGTGCGATAAATAAGCGAAAATTCCAATCAAACAACGGAACAAATAAAGTAATATTTTTACCCCAATAATTTATGCAGTTCAGTTTTGTTAAATTCGGCGATTTTGGTGTTTTGAAATATTTTATAACAATTTACAAATTATGAAGTTCTATAAGTATACAAATTCAAACTTGGAACCATCAAGAGTTTTTATCGGACTCTTAAAAACATGTTAGATAACTTTCGAGAACGTAGTATACCACTAAAAGGACACCTAAATCATGGATGAGCTGATTTTTTAACAACGAGTTTAATGCATATCTCCATAGGTAGCTATAATTTTAACCAAACTTATAATTATTAACCATAAAAACTTTTACGCCCCACTGAAAATCACAGAAATGTCAAATATATTTCAACAACAATACCCTTATAGGTTAGTTTTGAATACCTGAAATATAGTACTAAACACATAAAATTAATGAGTTGAGAATAAGAACAACAATTTTTCCAAACTACCATGATACCAAACCCAAACTACCCATAATATAATCATTATACAGTGCAACTTGGATAACCCAAACGTCTTTAATTCGAAGTCATGGAACATTCGAAATTTAACTTCCTTAATTAAAATTTATTTTTCATCACAAAATTTTGAAATTATCAATGATTTTGTCGCACTTAAATCATTACCGGAATCACAAAAGAAATATCGCGACTTTTCCAAAGAGAGTTTTAGAATAAACATTAGCCATGTCTTAATTTGACAATTCCTAAATAGAAAAAGGCCGCATTAGTTCTGTGTTCTTTTCGGGTTCGAATTATCCAATTTACACTGTAATAATATGCACTTACCTGAATTCCTCTGAAGCAGATGATATCGCTGGTCTAATCCATTAGAATAATCCTCTGTGGTCGGAACTGTCTTGAAATTCTCTGAGTTAAACCACACATTATTACTTGCATCAAAACAAGGCGAGCTGCATTTTCAAATAATGGCGGAAAAAAGGCAGGTGATAATCGTCTGCTCTATTCACCTATCGTGACGTTTGATTCTTCCGAGGAATAATCCGTTTTGATTGGATCTATCAGATCACGTGGCTACATTAAGGTTAGGAATTCCGAGTTTCGTCCAATTATGCCTGTGGATGCTGTGGATTGAGGGATCGGCTGTTAATGTATCATTTTTATTCACGGCAAAGCAAAAAACTGAAAGAAAAGAAATTGAGCAATATCGATAAATTTTTAATTCGTTGTGATTTTCGTAGGAATAATTGAAAACATTTTGGATTTTCCAAGTGGTTCAGATGCGTCAATATTGTTTTAATTTAATTTCTGATAAGTTAATCTAACTATAAAAAAATGTTTTGCTATTCAAGGGTTTTTTTTATTTAAGGGACTATTCAAAAATTACGTAAGCTTCTATAATGGAGGTAATTTGGTTATTTGCTTATTTTTGCTGACCAGGGGGAGGGGTTTATGAGTGATTCTTATCTAATGCATTAAATACATTGTAATTTGGAAAATCTCTTATAATTTTCAAAAAAAGTTCAGTTTAAAAACCGGATTTTTTTTGTTCAATCCAAGATATTATGTTAATGATTAAAATCAAGTTCTAATTTTTTTTTAAATTAGATCATTCCAGAAAGTTTTGTGTGAAAACCGGTGTAGGTGGTTCACCAGTTACTTACGTAATTAACAGGGGGTTGTTAACTACTTGCTTATTTCTGCTGACTTACGGAAAAAGGGGGTTATTTAAAATATAACTGGATGATACAGGGCAATATGGCTCATAAAAAGTCGATTTGTTTCCCAGTTTAAATAAATCAAATTTAAATTTTTTAAAAAGTTTAAAATTTTAAATTCTAAGGTAAGTTTTTTTTTGGTTCCCGATTGAAAACTCATTTATTAGGTCCCTAGAATCACTGTACCAAGTTTCATAGCGTCATCAAAAAGTGTAGCGTTTTGCTAAAATCCGGGTTGTATCGCTTGGACTATAACGAAAATTACAAGCGCCTTTCACCTCACTACCCCCAATAGGGTGTATCGAAAAAAAACTTTTTTTTTTATTTTGATAAAGTCTTAGCAAAAAAAAGTTGTCTAAGATGGCAGAGAGTACCTGTGAATTTTTCAGAATTTTCGGATAATATCTAGGGGTGCCGCAAAGCCCCCGAAGGTTCCCATGTTAATCTTATGGAGCGGCAAGCCAAAAAGGCCGAAAATCAGTTTTTCGCCCCTCATTTCTACCCTAATCACACGACGAATGTCTTCACTCGAGTTATGGACTCTATATTATCTAGGCTATCCGACAAATTTTGAATAATAGCCTAAATATCTATATTTCGTTGATTGTGGGCTCTTGGAAGTACGCGATTTTCAATGAAATTTGAGCACACAAAAAAAACGTAATATAGATATTTAATCTGTTATTCAAGTTTTTTCGGGTAGCTATACTTCATTACTTCATATAGGGTCGTATGCTACCCGAAAAAACTTGAATAACAGATTAAATATCTATATTACGGTTTTTTTTTTTGTGTGCTCAAATTTCATTGAAAATCGCGTACTTCCAAGAGCCCACAATCAACGAAATATAGATATTTAGGCTATTATTCAAGTTTTGTCGGATAGCCTAGATCATATAGGGTCCATAACTCGAGTGAAGACATTCGTCGTGTGATTAGGGTAGAAATGAGGGGCGAAAAACCGATTTTCGGCCTTTTCGGCTTGCCGCTCCATAGGATTAACATGGGGACCTTCGGGGGCTTTGCGGCACCCCTAGATATTATCCGAAAATTCTGAAAAAATTCACAGGTATTCTCTGCCACCTTAGACAACTTTTTTTTGCTAAGACTTCATCAAAATCAAAAAAAAAGTTTTTTTTTTGATACACCCTAACCCCCAACGACTACCGGTCAACAACGACTACCGGTCAACAACGACCAAACGGTTACGTGCTATGAGCGTACGTGCTTTGAGCGTACATCTGAAATTCGTGCTTTGAGCGTACATTGATGAAAAATCGAAAATCGAGATCGGAAATTCGAAATCGAGTTGTTAAAAGATAGATTAACACGTAGTACATCGATAATATGCGCACTCGAACCCTTACTCCCAACCATAAAACAGCTGTTAGATTTTGTTAGATGCAGAGCCATGTAATTCCATGTATTAGATTGTAACTCCATTGTATCTAGAGCAGGCCCTGATTACTGCCTATGCCTGCAAGGCCCGGGCCTTGGGCCCATGATTTTTGGGGGCCCCCAAATAGTCTGAAAATAATTTTTTTTTCACGAAACATTAAATTTCATGTGATAAAAATTTTATACTTAAAAATTATAAGGAAGTTTTTTTTTCTAGAAGTGTATTAAAACTAAAATAAAAAAAGGGGCGGTGTATAATTTTTTTCTAGGTTAGCATTGTATTACATGTATATGTAGCAATTACCCAAGGATGCAGTTTCTTTTACATTTTTTTCGTGAAGGGGGCCCCTAAAAGCTCCTGGGCCTTGGGCCCGGACTTGCCTTAATCGGGCCCTGATCTAGAGTGAAGTGCATGTAGTTTATTTAGAACAGGAAAAAAATAGTTAAATTTAGTTTAATTAGAATAGGAAAAAATAGTTTAATTATAACAAGAATAAATTGTCGGAATGGAGGAAAAATCAATTGACACATTTGCATACAATTTGATGGTTTTATTTAGTATTCAATAAAACTGCAGATTTTGTAATGATAAAAGGAAGTTCAAATTCATTATTATTATTATAATTTGGGCACCAAAACATGACAAAAAAATGTATGTATATCGGTGATTTGGTATTTGTCAGAGAATTATTTCAATTGTTTAAATTTGAATATACTTTCTAAAGGTCACAACAGTTTTAGCGACAGACAGATTTCAACAAGACAGACAAACTTTCCCTGTTCATTTATGAAGTTCAAAATAAATTTTAGTCATCATATTAAGAATAATTTTGATATTTTACTACCCGTGTCTTAAAATTTGCTAACTCCCGGGAATTTATAATACTCCACATTGAAGAGAAAATCAACATAATAACATAACAACATAATCAACATAAGAGATAACATAGATATAATCAACATAAGAGATTTTTTAAGCGAGTTCAAATGTTTTTTTCGTTCTCTCGTGTCAAAGGTCAAAATTCCCGAAAACTACCGGAAATTTTCAAAATTCCCTTTCCAAAAAACCCGGTTTACTCCGGTTTACCCGCACAGCGGCAATTCGATTTCGATCTCAAGTATCGATCTTGATTTTCGGGGGGGGGGGGGGGTTTCACCCATGTACGCTCAAAGCACGAATTTCAGATGTACGCTCAAAGCACGTACGCTCATATAGCCAGTGGCGGCTCGTGAGTTAATTAATAGGGTGTTCACACCTATTATATAAAAATTAAAATATCTAGAAAGAGAAGGGATGGTGGATCAATATACATAAATCTAACTTCTTTTAGTAGAAACATCTCTTTCTTGGTTAATTCACACCCGCACATAAACTCCCTATCTTTTCCTTTTTTAATTTGGACAATGGTCAGATAAGGTGTTGGTCTTAAGTTCTTTATTTCAACTTTTTTTACCAGCAGCAATTGGGAAAAATAAAGATGCTTTATCTCAAACACGGAAATTTTATTTAACGCAATTACTTAAAAAGCATCCTAATTAATAACCAAAGTATTAAAATATTTTGATGAAAATGTTTAAATTATATTTAAAAAGTTCTCTTACTCGTACTTTTCAATTAGCCGAAAAAATCAATTCAGTCAGACGTCAAAAAAAAGCTGTGCCTCAAAAGTGAAGGCCTCGGCACACTAAGGGCACGGTCAGCCAGAAAACCTATGGTATCTCTTCAAAAAATCTGCCCTATCTCCCCATTCATGACCCCTCCAACAATAGCGAAGGAGTCCGAAGTCACCCCCCCAGTCAATTAGCAGACACCCGATAGTGACTTCTCGCTCCTCCCCGAGGGCTGTCTTTTGTTGGAGGGACCATTGAAGGGGTTGATTGCGGTTTTCCTATTGTCCGATAACCAGATACTGCAGATTTTTTGAACAGATACCATACTGATTTTCTGGCTGACCGCAGCCTAAATCTGTGCTTACGGGAATCCAAATTGCGAGGCCGTAAGCTTAAAATTCCCCCGGCAAGCAGTCGGGGTTTCTTCGGAATCTCATATTTTTTACGCTCACACGTGCGAAAAAGGAAAGAAAAATAAGAGTTCATTCTTTTTTCGATTTCTTTCGTGTTTCCGGTAGTAAATTTTTCTTATTGAGTAGAGAAAGGGGGGGAGAAACATAATTTTGAGTATAAAAAAAAAGAAATTGAGAATACAGGGTGATTCAGCTAAGTGTTTCATAACTTCTAGGGGAGGTAGGGTACATCCAGACGAACAAGAATTGAGGTAGGTTACGGGGTCGCAAATGGGGTCTAAGGGGTTAAAATCACGGGTGAAAATTAAGCAAAAAACCTCGCATATCTGGGCAGAAAGAGATACAATTGTTCGATTCCGGTATTTTTTACATTCAACCAATTCAAATTTTTCATGTAAAAACGAGATGCAAGTGTTTATTCTAATCAAAAACAGACCAATAATTGAATGAGGCATGCGTTGTAGGTAGATTAAAGTTACAATGGACTCTAACCGTCTGACGTCACACGGAACCAACACGTGACCTACTGAGCTTGCAATTGGTTACCACAGATACTACACTAGTAGATCTACTAGTGTAGTATCTGTGGTAACCAATTGCAAGCTCAGTTGTAGGTCACGTGTTGGTTCCGTGAAGTCTCGAACCAGATAGGCGGTTAGAGTCCATTGTCCCTTGGTCAGATTTTAGTTCTTTGCGCCATATAACTCCAAACAACCAACAAAACTCTAGTATATAAGAAGATGTTTTTGTCGTGACACTTTCTACTGCAGTCTATCAACTTACAACGCATGCCTGTTTCATTTATTGGTCTGTTTTTGATTAGAATAAACACTTGCATCTCGTTTTTACATGAAAAATTTGAATAGGTTGAATGCAAAAAATGTCGGAATCGAACAATTGTATCTCTTTCTGCGCAGATATGCGAGTTTTTTTGCTAATTTTCACCCTTGATTTTAACCCCTTAGACCCCACTTGCGACCCCCTAACCTATACAGATTCTTGTTCGTCTTGATGTACCCTACCTCCCCTAGAAGTTATTAAACACTTATCTGAATCACCCTGTATATTTATATATTTCCATTGATATTTATTTATCTTTATATTCGATTTTGTTCTACTTTTTCTGTGGGTGTTCACGTGCTCCTGTGCTCCTATGGACGAGCCGCCACTGCTCATAGCACGACACCGACCAAACAACCTTGTTTTCCCCCACCCTCAAAGGGAAGGACACCCATACCCTTCGGCGACTAATTTCGAGACAAGAGTGCCCCTCCCAAGGTTTCCACTGTTAAGTGAAAAATTGCTGCAATCCCTTGAAAATCCACAAAGGAGCATCGGATTTAACTCAATAAGATAAGTCCCTAAAGGAGTTAAAACACTACTCATGGGATACTACTCATTTGAAAACATTGAAAATCAAGGACTTTCAAGGACTTTTCAAGGCCCTCAACAAAATTTTTCAAGGACCTTTTTTCGCGGACATTTAAAAGTTATAACCCTCGAGATAACCGTTCTGTGCATTTCTCACTCAACCAGAAACTGGTACCTTGTTGGTTCATTTGTGGAACCGATGAAGAGGGTGTTCCTATCGTAATTTCATGATCGGAGCGTTTCAAAAATTGCCGGTAACTGGGGGAAGGAAATTTAGATAAATTAGCGAAAAGCAGCTGGAGTGGATTCAAAATTCAAGGACCTTCAAGGACATAGGCTGTTTTTCAAGGACCTAATTTTAGCATAAAAAAATTCAAGGACTTTCAAGGACCGTGGGAACCCTGACTACTTTTGAGGGTCAATTTTCAAAATTTTCTGGGGGAGAACCCCCACACTCCCTCCTGACCTTTGATATAATGTTTCTCCCTTGAAAATTCTGTCACTTACAAGAAGAGGTTCCCTTTGAGAACCCAAGGAGTTTGAAGAGGAGGTAAAACACTGGTTTAAACGGGAATTTTCAAAAAATTTTACTGGAGGATCTCCGCCCCCTTGAAAATTTGATGTTTATTTATAACTTTTTTTACTTGAAAATTCTATGCTTTAAGAATAACTGTTCTTTTTGGATGTAACCCAAATGGTCTCAAAATGAGCTGAAACTTAAGAGGCAAATTTCAAAAAAATGTCCATGTGAGAACCCCCAGACCCCCCTTTAAAATTTTTACATATAGTATATGTTATACAGTGTACCCTCTCTTTGGATGTACCTTAAATGTTGTAAAAAGAGACTAAATTTCAAAATTTTTCTGGGGGTGACTCCCAGCCCCACTTAAAAACATCCTTGCCCTCTCCAACCAAAATCTGAAATGACGCCCCTGTTAACCGGAGATGTTCCAATTAAGCGGAATGTTGAAATAGTAGCGCTCCGGAGCTCCGGTACTTCTTTGGTTAGAATTTAAGCCCTGCAACCTAGTTATCCATGCAACCAAGTTGCCTGTCTGTAGTGAAATTTATCATTGAAATTTCTGGTTGCCGATTTAGTCGAGAATTTCAGGTTGTTTTCAGATTCAATTTTTGCCACCCCACAGGCCCGAGTTATGTTCCTAGGTTGGGCAAGACACATGCAGACTTTCATCTCTTCGGGCTCGATCAAATGAGGACTGAGTTAACTTGGGGAAACAAAGGGATTTGCCTAAGCTTACTGTAACTTTCAGTTACGTTCTGTAACAGCTCTGTTTATGGCATCACCCAGTGAGGCTGGTTATTCAGGAGTTTTACGGTCTAACGACCTCTACGGGAGCCAGTGACAATTTCGGTGACCAATTTCCTCTCAAGCGATAATAATTGGTGGAATGCTTCAGAGAATTGTAACATAAAGCCTCGTGAACGTCAGCTGCGGTTCTGTGGGTGGGTTGAGCGATGGTAACCCCCCAAACGCTTAAACATTGGAGCTTCCTCCTCGAAGAATCATATCATTCGGCAGAAAAAAAAGATTTCAGTCATTTCCTCCCAGCTAAAAATTTGTTACATTATAGTTCATAGTTGACCCAATATATAGAAGAAAAAACCCGTCAGCTGGCTATAAGACGGTGGAATAGACGTCAGCTGCTCGCTTGAACATTTGGAGCGTCCTCCTCGAAGAATGATATCAAGGCAAATGGGCGAGTAGCGGAATGAAATGGGAACCCGGTCACTACCATCGCGCGATGAGAGCGACCCGGTTTCCATTTCATTCCGCTACTCTGCTTTCTGTTTACGCAGTTTCTGCTTCCACGTAGTGACGTCTCATAGGGTCAGGAAACATTGCTGTCGAGTATAGTTCCACTTAGGTGAAGTTGAGATGCTGACATATTTGGTATGAGCTGTGCAACTAGGATGATATATTGGGGTCATTTAACTTTTGCTAAGGCCGTTGTTTATCTGTTGCTAAGGCGGTTTTTAGGTATGGGATAACGTGATTGAAAATGCTCCAATTGAAGAATTACACGGCTAGTCATTTTTTGTAACTGTTAACCTCTGTTAAAATGTTGTTTCCAGTATTGGCGGGAAAAACAGTAATTTCGTTATGGCTGCTGTGTGACGTCACAGCGCTTGGACCCACTTGGACCCGCTATGTTATTGTATGCTTAGCTTGCTTCATTCTGCTATTCTTCACAAAGTTTTAACTAAAAAACTATGATATTTTAAAGACACCTACAAATATTTTTTATAAAAAGATTGACGTTTTGTTTTTCAAAAAATATTAATTGGTTTTGGAATTATTAGGATTCAAAGTTTTAATTTTTTCTTTTTCTGGCCGTTCACTAGAGAAAAAGACGTAGACGACATTAGTGTGACGTCACTTGCTTGTTTGGAAACGTTGATTCTATCAAGACCCTCTATATAATGGCCTCACAACTCGGACGGGTGACGTCACATTTTCCGCCACCTTTGACGTCACATGCAAAACGACGCCATGTTTTATAATTCATTTTCCGCCACCTTTGACGTCACAGTGACGTAGTTGTCAGGCTTTGTATATAGAGGGTTTTGATTCTATCCGTGATTGGTTCCGTGATTGGAAGTAAATCCGTACGGATCCGTACGGAACCAATCACGGATGGAATCAACGTTTCCGAACAAGCAAGTGACGTAATGACTAATGTCGTCTATAGAGCTTTCCACATCACGTGACACCGCACCACGTGACACCATAGCAACGCCCATAGCAACAGCATTGGTAGGCATACATTGCTATTCATTCCCATTGCGTACTATGGATTTTGGATGTTTCACCTAGTTTTTTTCCCAAATTTTCATATAAAAATTTGTTTAACGCCCTGTAAAAGACGTTTTTAGATAGTAAACAAGTTATTGAAGATAAGTGCACAAGATTTTGTTTTTCATTGGTGAACTAAATTTAGAAAACGGCAAGTTTGTTACGAGTTCTCACGTGTTTGCTTCCATGTTGTACGTGTCTAATATATCCATCCGTAGTATGCTTAATATGCTACTAAAATTTGAAATATCATTGTAGTTTACAACTTTTGTATTTATTTTTGTTTGTTTAAGTTTATAAGGCAATTTAGCTTCTCTGTTAGTTAAAATTCTAGAGATCTGTTATGTATGTTCTCAATGTAAATAAATGTTACTGATCAATAATTTCGTATTATTTTTTCACATTTAATGACTTATTAAAAGTTATTAAATTATATTCTTAATAATGAGTTTATCTAATCGAACATTATGTCTTACTTTTTAATGTATCATTTTGCTTTTTCTGAATTTTTTTTCTTCCACCCTTTTCCCTCATAGGTCAAATTTGAATAATTTAAGCTTTTTCTAGACCTTTGTGATTTTGTTTTAAATAAGGTCTACCTTTAGTTTGTTAATCACTGTGGTAGTAATTCCAAATTTTTGTGTGGCTCCAAAATTTTGTTTTGTTTTTGTAACATTAAAGTAGTCTTTGCATAGTTAAAGATTTGTTTGTTTTTTTACCAAGATATCCCCTAATGTTTAACTTTCTATTTCATTATTTACTCCAATTGCAGATAATTCATAAGAGAGCAAGAGCCTGTTTACACTACATTAGGAAGATATCTGTTATTTTATAGTTTCTCTGGAATAAAAAAAAAGTCCTAGAATTAACTTAAAATTATAATACAAAATAATTGTTGACAAGTTTTTTCCATTCTGTTGTTCCAAGTTTTCCATTAAGTTGTATTTCTTTATAATATTAGATAATTTTTTTCACACTATTCATGTTTTCCTGCTCAGGATGTATTAAAAATTGTTGTCGATACCAAATGATGTTTATTTTTGATGACCACTTGTGGCACCAATTCTAAACATTTTTTGGTTGTTTATCTTCGAGCCAATCTTCTTGTCTATGGTTTAGTAGCTTAATAAACCAGCCTACCAGATGTTTTTGGGAACGGCGACTGACAATGAAGTTCAGGTAAGCACCTTATCCACATCCTGTGCTCTTTCAAGGATCTGCTACTGCAATCCCTCTTTACTTACTTGTACTCATCTATAAGAAGAAACCAGAATTTCTTTTTAATATCTATGCTGTGGCAGTTTTGTGACTGCCAGTAGTTACCTAAGTAAGTGATATGTCCAGGGTGTATTGGCTACACCGCCCAAGTATCCTTGGATTCCAGATTCCTTGCATGAAGTATCTAAATAATGTCCTAAGAACTATATCTAAAAAACGTGTCAGTTTTCAAGAAAATAATGACAGCAGAATGTATAAATCTGGTGTATGCAAAAAAATTTATGGAAAATGTGAACAAAATTATTTTGATGTTGGCTACTAAGATGCTAAAAATATCCTCTGTGTATTTATGCACACAATGAAGTTTTTATTACATTTGACATTCCATTTTTAAAATAAAAAGTGTTCTAATATATACATTCGAACCTGTTTCTGAGAGGTGGATAGGGACAGCATAAAAATTCACCCGAAGTTCCACTAATAGTAGCTAAGCTAAGCTGTAAAAAATAGTTTTCGCAACACAATTAAAAAGTATTTTTATATGCGATGAATAGGGACCGCATACAAACATTTAAAAATATTTTATTTACATTTGTACTTATTTTACTTTTACACATACAAAACATATAAAACATTATCCTTCGTAGTCTGTCAATACGCGAAATTTCTTGTGGTAAACTGGTTCAAAATCACTTTCGTCACTGGAAGATACTACCTTGCCCCCGTTTAGAATTAACTTTTTTCAGTTACCATGTAGTTGGTGATCAGTTTTTGCAACGACTGTTGTTTCGCTAGACGCTTGTATATGTATCTATTGCCAGATATAGTACAATATTTTTGTTCTATGTTCCAATTTGATTGCAATTTTCATATACCGCACAAAAACAGGTTTGAATCAGGTTCTTTGGGATCCTGACAATAATACTGCTACAAATTTTACTGTGGTTCTGCTATTGAAAATCTGTGGACTTCTTTGTAAAAACATTGGAAATAAAGAATTGGTAATAAAGAATTAAGCTGTTTGTTTAAGCTTAACTTTCTATAGAAGTTTTTCTACCTAGTCCTCCTGCAGATAAGTCCTAAATTACCAAACATTATTTTTACTAAGTCTGGTTGGTATTCTAGAGCTGTAATTCATTTTCAGATTCTTTTCAACTCTATTTCTTTTTAAATTTTTTTGAGGAGCTGCTTTTTAAAATTTGTTTTCATATAAGATCAGATTATGTTAGATTTCTATTTCCGTTGTCCAAAATAAATGGAAATATTTTTACCTCGTAATTCGTTTACCTACTTTCGCTCTTATCAAATCCCATTGACTTTACTTTACTGTGCCGCTGAATTAGACAGCCACTGAACGTTCGACGGGATAATACGTAAGTACCCCTACTTTCATAAACAACTACAAATCTCATAAAAGAATTTCCAGATACCAATAAATACTAGGACTGGGCGATATAATAATTCATTAAATCGATTTATAGTTAATCATAAAATCCGATTTAATGATTAAATCGATTTAATTCGGGTACAAAATATTTTTTTTAAAGAAATAAATAAAAAGCATATTACTTATACCATTGCCATTGAAACCACTTGTTTTCTCTCATTTTAAGATATAAGATATATAAGATAGATATAAGAACATTCCTTTTACAAATATTATCTTATTTTCAATGATTTTTTTATCATTTTTTCACTAGACAGTCAAATTTGAGGGAAATAAAAACTGTTCAAGTCCAAAGGAAAACCCCTGGACATTTAGTGTTTAATTCTTAGTTTGAAATTTAATACTTGAATGAGGTTGATAAATTAAACAGTTTGTTCTTAAGTAACTTAATTACTTTGTTTTAATAAAATATCAACAAAGTTGAGCAAAAAGTCCTTTAAAATATACAGTAATTTGGTCGGTTAAAAACTACAATTTTTAAATATTTGGTTAGGAATAGTCACTAGTTATTCAAGCTAGTCACACACAGGTCAGAAATATCTGTTGAAATGGCGAAATCTAGTCCGGACTAGTTGCTCAATTTAAGATTGATATCTTGCCCTCTGAAATCATTTATTCACGACCACGATGAAACGAGCGATTCGCGATCAAACCGATGTCAAACCGGAACCGATATCCGATTTCGCCGTCGTCAGCCACGGAGCGCCCGTTGCGAACGAATCTATGAATCGAATTCAGTAAATAGAACCGGTTTTACGTTCCGGATCTTTTAAATCGGAGAGCAGATCGGTTTAACAAAAATCGAATCTCCAAGTTATATCGGTCTGAGATATATCGGTCAAGTTATATCGGATTGGAATTCGGATTCCGATATAATAGGTTCGGTATGGACTTTAAACCGGTATACCGATGTAATCATTAAACCGATTTATCTTATTAAATCGATAAAAGGCACAGGCCTAATAAATACATTCAGGTAGGGGGTCATATTTTAGTAGCTGGTGGTTATCTAACTTATCTCTTATCTGATAATTAAAATTCACAAAACTGACAGTGTAGATATTGGAAAGAAATTTCTTCTACTTACTAGATGAGTACAAGTTAGTCAAGAGGGATTGCAATAGTAGAGAGCACAGGATGTGGATAATGTGCTTACCTCAATTTCATTGTCAGTTGCGTTCCCAAAAACATCTGGTAGGATGGCTTATTCAGCTACTAAACCGTAGACAAGAAGATTGACTCGAAGAATAATCAACCAAAAAATGTTTATAATTGGTGCCACAAGTGGTCATCAAAAATAAACACCATTTGGTATCGACACCAATTTATCAACACATTTTCAATAGATCCTGTCAGCTGGAACATGGATAGTTTGAAACAATTCTAATTCTTTAATATTATGAGTATAACTCATAACAGAATGGAAAATACCTGTTAAAAAACTTTGTATATTATAAGATATTTTGAGCCTAGTGCAGGATTTTTTAAACTGCAGTTAAACTCATTATTGCTCAAATGCTTCTATTTCAAGTAACATACACATTTTAAAAAAGCATGAAAATCAGTATTTTTTAATCAAAACAATTTTTAAGATACTTTACAATTAAAAAATATAAGATAATAATTAATAGGTACTAATGCAAATTAAGAATTACATAAAATAAGCAACGGTGTAAGGTTAGTAGATAAAAAGCAATGTAGTATGAAAGGAAGTTAAATTTAGAAGTCATTCCTAACTCATATGATTATTTTGAATAATTTATAAATGACGAAATATAAAATTAGAAAACTTAAGTTTATTTTAAGAAAATAAAATAATTCTACAAATTGCTTTAATTTTAGTTGCATTATAAGTAATGTGGATGGCAATCATGACACACAGAATTTAAAAAGTATATTTCCAGGGGTCTCTTCTGGATTCTATTTTCAATGCCTATTTTTTTAAATAAACGTGAGAAATTTTAAAAATTTTAGTGTTTTAACACATAAATACCTTAAAACAGCAAAAGTTAAGGTTATCAGTAATTATGATTGACAACCACAGAGATCTAATTAATATGGTTATAATTAGATCTTAAAATAATAATCTACTTATTATTTTACGACTCTTTTTATAGCTGTACCAAAGGAAACTTAAAAATGTTGTAAATTTGACTTGGACAGATCCCCGATTTCGTCATTCAGATCACGGTTAAAACTTAAAATAGCATCACTAAATGACTTAAAATCTAAACATTGATGTCTTTTTAATAAATTTAGGTTATTTTAAAGTAAAATTTAGAGAATATAAACATATATACAAATACATGCAGATGTAAACACTGTTTGTATGCCTACCAATTTGCTACCAATGGTTAACAGTTAAAGGAAAATAACTGGTTGTGACGTCATCGCGGAAAGCTCTATTCACTAGTTTCGACGGCGCTGTGACGTCAAATCCCGTTTTTTGATCACATGACTTTACTAGTGTTTTGGCAAAAATAAAATCGAATTTTAAGTTATTTAAAACATATTTTTGAACTTTAAAATCTGATATTTGAGAGTTTTAAACCATAACGTATCAAAAAAGTGTAAAATTAAGCAAATCCCTCACCTATGCGCAAACACTATATTAACTACAACTTTTCTTGAATCTAGTTAACTGTGACCGCGAAATAATGTTTATTTGGATAAAATTTTCTGATTGCTATTTCCGCACGCACGTGTTTAGATAGAGCATAACGTGAAATTGTGTTATTTTCACTCATAATTAAAAATTTATGGAAGAACTTACAGGTAATGCTTTTTTAAATCTAGTTCTTTATTTAATAGTAAATAAGATCTTTAATATCTTGGAAGAAATCAGTCACCGGAACTGATAGGTACAGTATACCATAATCCACCTTGTTGATTTTTTTAAATAGTTCCAAAATAAACAGACAAAAAAAAGCGGCCTGAATCGGCTGGAAAATGTCTCATATACTCATTCTATTATCTATAGCCAGTAATTCAATTTCTATACATAGAGCTGGGTTTCCAGAATCCACTGTTTTAACACTAGAAGCTCTGGAATCGTTTGCGTTTTATCTTTGCGGAATTGCGTTTTTAAATCTAAATGTTTTCAAAAGTATTTGAGATACGCACTTGTGCTTTTATGACTTTTCCTAACTTATGCTGTTATTCATGTCGTTCAAATTTGGTTCAGTTCGCATGAGCGTTCCGGAGATATTAAGAGAACTAACTACCTAGAACTCTCAAAAACGTCATTTTGACGTTCAGGCGTTTTGCACGTTTCTTTCTTCAGTAGTCGCTTAAATTATGGTTTTTATGCTTTCTTAGATTTATATCACAAGTCCTTGAACAAATTCATATTATCCAGCTATCTCCTTTCTAACAAGATGTATTGCTGCTATCAGGCAAGGCTCCAAGAGGGGGCACTTTTCCAGATCATCACCTTTACCTTTCAAGACAAAATGTTGTGGGTTTTCTAAAAAGTATCACTCAAGATTCTCAGGTGTTACTGCTGGGGGGTATAGGGGTCCTCCCCCAGAAAAAATTTTGAAATTCGACCTGTTAAGGTAGGGTTTTAATCAGGGTTGTTACGTTTAAAACACTTTGTTTTAAACATGTTTAAAACAAAGCAAAAAAAAACATTGTTTAAAACACATGTACTTTTTTAGCGATTCTTTTTTCTATGAACAGATTGCATTAGTATGTAAAACTTAGTATTTACTTCCAACTGTTTTATTTTATTTTTTCTAGAAAGTTATTTAATAAAAAATACAAATAAACTTGTTAAAAAATCCTATTTTTTTATAATTGACCTGTTCTTATGTTTGATTTTAATATTTTAAACGATCAATGCTGCTAATGTCGTCAAAATACACAATGAACTGAAAAGGACTGAAAGGAATATGAATATAATAACTTGTGAATGTTCAGCTCGTATCTTAAACCTTTTATCCAACATATCAAAATTTCTAATGTTAAATCTGAAGTTGTTGACATAGTAACACAGTTTCAAAACAATCATTTTGCTTCAGCCAAGCTTCAAGAAACAGGTGCTAAAAATTGCTCAAGATGCCATCTGTTATCAGGGGGAGCTTTGTTAATCCATTTTCAATTTTAAAAACTTGATTTAATTATTTTTAAATCATGGATTTTTTTAGAATTTCTGTGTTGAGGGTAAAAAAAAACAAATAAAACGTTTTAAACAAAAAAAACATGTTTAAAACAAAAAAAAAACATGTTTTTTGTTTTTTTTTTAGAAAAAAACATGTTTTTTTCCAACCCTGGTTTTAATGTTTTAAACTAATTTTGAGAACTTTTTGGGGTCTGAGGGGGGCCCCCTTGGATCCTCACCTTGCTGCTATTGATATGTTGGCTATTTTAAACCAGTACCTGTACTTGTACCAGGAATGCAGAAAATGTCCGATCTAGGATCGGGGGAAGTTTTAGCCATCTGGGGAAATTTTATGGAAAAGTATACTATATTGGAATTCAATTTCAGTACAGTAATAAAAATTTACGTAGCGATTTTTAACCCTTTATTCATCCTTGTACCTAATAATTGTCACTATTAGAAAAGGTAATAAATGTTTTATTTCTTTGTAAAATTGTGAATTTATTTATGTAAGGATTTTCCTATGTCTTCTTCTTCAATGGCCAGACAGCCCAGGATGGGCCCTTGCCTTCCTCAGAATCGAATTCCAAGCTCTTCCAACTATCCTTGGCCTTGGACATCCAGTTATTCATTTTCAAAAGTCTTATGTCTGTTTCCAAACACTCGAGCCACCTAAGCTTAGGTCTTCCTCTTTTTCGGGTGCCAAATGGTCTGGCCGAGAAAATCTTTTTTGTTATACGATTTTCATCCATTCTGCATAGGTGTCCTGCCCATTTAATTATCTGAATACTAATATATTTTACAATATCTTGTTCTTTAAAAGATCTATAGAGTTCAGAGTTGGTTCTTCTTCTCCAGATGTGGTTACACATTTTATGCCGCCAAAAATGCTTCTTAAAACTTTCCTTTCAAAAATAGAAATTATACCTTTAGCTTTTTCTATCATTGTCCAGGCACGTCTTACTAGATACTTATACAGGCTAGCCGAGTACGGAAATCATTGCAAATCCAGATGGCAATACTGGACAAACTGGCAAAGCATACCCACAGTGTTGAAGGCGGTGGGTGATATAGGTAGGTCTTGTAGCGCTCCAAGCGGGAAAAGTTGTCAAATGGTTTTCATTGTTTAAAACTCGGCTAGCCTGTATAAGTATCTAGTAAGCCGTGGTCCAGGTCTCAGCAGAGTATGTAAGAATTGGTCTGATTAAGCTATTTCCTATGTATATTTATTTTAAAACTTATACTTGTATTAGTTTTAAACTTTTAAGTATACCTATCTTGTCATTCAACAAAATAAGTATTGGTCTTAAAGATAGAACTTTTTAACATATTTTTAATATCGACAATAATTAATTTTTGTAGGTCTTCATCACTTTTTAAAATTTTGGGGAAATTTTTGTATGGATTGGGGAGAAATATTGGAAGTAAAAACATTTTCTGTATCTCTGCTTGTACCTTTTCCTCTATTAAAAAATAATATTAACATATCCTTACAAATCCATTTCTATGTAAATGTAGAGTAGAGCTTCCTTCAAATCACATTATATAACTTCTGAAAATTGGGGTGTAATATTGGGATTACAAAAGCTTTTCTGTAACTAATTAGTTATTGAATACATATCACTGTTTAATTTCAGGTATATTCTTTAATGTTATATTGAAATAAAGTAGCCATTTATTGGGTAGCAATTGATATAACACTAGACTGAAAATGGACGCCGCAATGGGTAATTCCGATCCTCGGAAGCCTCATAGAAAGGCTCACAGTGGACGGAAAGCTGACAAGAAGGATGTGAAGAAGAGGAAACACATGGACCAAACTTTATCTGCTCGGCAAAGAAACCCTAAAGCTTTTGCCATCCAGTCTGCCGTGAAAGCAGAAAGAAGGTTTAGAAGGTAATGATAAGTTTGGATTTTATAGTTGACTTAATTTAGCTACCTTTTGTGATGAAGTATTCTTAATTTCAAGTCCTTTTGAATGGAATGTTATTTTTATGTAATTTTATTATTTAATAGCAATATTCACTATCTATCATACTTCAAATAGTATTGTTTAATTAATGTATACTTACCATAAACTTTAACAAATTTCAATTATACTTAATTGTCTTTATTATATTTTTATCAGAAACTGATTTCTTAAGACTCACTTTTTTGCTGTAGTCAGGGTTTATACACTCTATAAGTACAATTAATTATTATTTGTACATCATCCTTATTCTTGCATTCCACTTAAAAACACATAAGTTTTTTAACATTTCATTTATGACCAGTTTACTCAAGATTTTTTTCTTAATCCAACTTTAAAGTTACTTAATGACAATACTATGCTTGTATCTTTACAGAACTATGGATATCAAAAGCAAGAGTTATAAAATGCCAGCTGTAGATCGCACACCTATAAGACCTCCCCCAGCCGTTGTTGCAATAGTCGGACCTCCTAAAGTAGGAAAAACTACTTTGTTGAAAAATTTAGTGCGTAACTTCACACGGCAGAAGTTGACCTCAATTAATGGCCCTGTTACATTGATTTCTGGTAATTTGGGTTATGATTTTGTAATTCTTATTTATACAGTGGTCATATAGTTCAATAATTTCCTCTTTTTTTTGTTGAAAATTGAAAAATAACATTTGTTTTCCCATTTTAAATTATACTGCCTAGTAATGAATTAAAAAATGATGGGGAAAACGTATGTATGTGTGCATTTTATGTATAAATGTATTATTATTTATGGTGTTTAATAAATATCTTAAATATTTTTGAAGCCATAGTTTAGAATACCTGATCATTATTCAAAATTATTATTAAGTACAGGTATTTGGGGTACTTAACTTTTACCATCTTTAGTCTTAATAATTGATTTAAACATCAATCACTAATTTGAATAATTTTTTGCAGGGAAAAAGAAAAGAATAACGTTTATTGAGTGCAATAACGATATAAATAATATGATAGACATTGCAAAAGTTGCTGATTTGGTAAGAATAATTTGTCACTGCCTTAACCTTAGAGATCATGCTTTGTTTTACTTTAAAACCAACCTTTCATTATTTTAGTAACTAAAAATTTTCTGTAATTTTTACAGGCCCTGTTACTGATTGATGGGAGTGCTGGACTAGAAATGGAAACTTTTGAGTTTTTGAACATTTGTCAAGTGTATGGCATGCCTCGTATAATGAGTGTCCTGACACATTTAGATCTGTTCAATCATAAGAAAACTCTTCAAAAGAGAAAAGTTTTTCTAAAGAAGAGAGTCCGTACAGAAATTCCAAGAGTGAGTTCAAAATATTTTTCATCTCATCCTAACAATACTGTGGTGTTGTGTTAGTGCAATAGTTGGTTGTGATTGAGTCTCACATGATTTAACTTTGTTGAGAATATAAGAATTTTGAATAGATGTATTGCTATCGTAAATTCTTAAAGAGTTTTAAAACAGAGTTTAAAGAGAGAAACAGTTCTTTTTAAACATGGGGTCTCAGTTGTGCATGGTCCGCATCCTAACATGGGTCTCAGTTGTGATCCCAATTATAACAAAAACTTTCCTGGATACAATCCTTCCAGGTTCACAGTTGCAAACAAGTTTCTCTCGGATTTTGGCATTTTTCAGGATAATCCCTAATACATGGGTGGAAAATCTGCTACAAGCTGCTAGAAAATCGATTCACTGCTACAAATTGCTACAAAATCATCAAAATTTCCCTTTCTGCTACAAATTGTGCCAAAAACGCGATAACCCTGAAAATCCAGTCCACAGGGCAGGTCCCACTGGTGCGGAAAACAATAAAACCTAGTCTCATTCTTCTGTCTTAACAAGCCAGGGTTGCCATTTTGGCTTTTTTAAGGCCGAATTCGAGAAATTAAGCTTTTTTCAAACTCGTTTGGCTTCAAAATTTTGGTTTGGCTTTTTTTGTTAAATCCTGAAAATTTGACTGTTTTTAGCAGTTTTCCGGACCTGGAAAAAGCTGTAACCTTCCCCCGAACCTAATAAAATTTACCCGAACCTAATGTATTGCTCCTATGGAGCTGGCAGGGGCTTCCCCCGAGCCAGGTTCGTAGGTTCGGGCACTTTTTCCAGGTCCGCAGTTTTCCCCAATTTTTTCTGTAGTTCATAGACATTAGTAGTTCAAAATAACGTTTCTATTAATTTTCTGAGAAACATTTTGTTTCTTTGGTTCCGAATTCCCTTTGTGAGGGCTTCAAGTAAATTTCAGATTCAGAACAAGCATGGAAATTTTTATTTTTTAATGAATATTTTAATTTTTTGAGCTCAGAGAACGATCTTTTGGCCTACTAAAGTTTCTTTTTTATCATGACGCTTAAAATTTTTCTAATTTTAGGTCTTTATTATGCTATTAAAAGTGATATTGCAAAAATGCATGTTTCTTGATACAAAACCACCAAAAAGGGGCTACAAAAAAGGCACATTTCCTGATACAAGAACACCAAAATGTGATACAAAAGTGTAATTAGCTTTGCTACAAAACTTCTCTTAAGTTGCTACAAAAGTCAATTTCTGGTTTTCCACCCATGCTAATGTTATGAAGGTTTTCCGTACTGTTTACTCAGTCTAGGAATTTTCGTTGGAGAAGGAGTAAAATTGCATCATCCATGAATGACACATACAGAATCCGTGTCCTTGCTTCTGTCCTTTTTTTTTTGTAAAAATCGAAATTTTCTGCATTTCAGTTTATGAATGACAGATTTATTATGAAATATTGTGTGGTGTATCGTGTGGTTTTTGAATGTACTCAGTTGGCAGCTGTGTCAATGTTAGCCTACATTTTAAAATAAATTTTACAAGTCAATTAAACCTAACCCTTAGTGTTACTCCCCCTATGCGTATAATAGAAAAAATAAATATGTAAATGGTAGTGTGTTACCATGTTTAAATGTGAAATTATTTGTTATTTCTTATTTTCTTCTTTTCAAAATTATGTATACTTTTCTAATTTATAGAGAATGGTGCAAAAAAAAATTGCTTCATTAGCATGATTGAAGTTATTCTACTTGCTGTCTCTCAAGATTCATCAAACTTAACATCCATTTAAGATTTTAGCATTTCTTGATGTGAAAGGTGTCATTTTATTCGTAAATTTTGTAGTAAATATGAGTAATAATTATTAATATGTATACTCTAATGTATGTTAGTCTTTTATTTAATTTTCTGTTTCGTTTTAGTGTGAAAAAATGTTTTATCTTTCTGGCATTCTACATGGAGATTATTTGAAAAATGAAGTTCATAATTTGGGCCGATTCATTTCTGTAATGAAATATGAACCTTCAACCCTAAAAAAGACACATCCCTATGTGTTTGTTGATAGGTAACTTACAATTTAATATATCAATTGCATAATCAGTCCAAGCAGGGTTGCCTGATTTAAATTACTTGATTTCATTTAAATCAAAAATGTTAAAATATCACAAACCCTGGTAATAAAACATTTCAAAAAATTATAAAAATTATCATATTCTTTGAAAAAATTTGATATTAAAAATAGTGCACAAAATAGCTTTTAGTGTGATAGTAGTTAAGTAATGGAACTTATTGTACAGTTAAACCCAGGGGTCCCCAACCCTATGCCCGCGGGCACCATGGCGCCCGTTGATCGGTCTAGGTGCGCCCACTGCTTGTGCCAACGATGAAATATTTCAGTTTTCCATTATTAGTATTCCTTTATTTTAAAAAAGAATATTAATATTAATTATATTAATGTGTCAAATTAATTCTTAAAATTAAATTTTGTGTGCATTAGTGTATTATTAATTATGTCTACCAACTATAAATTTATCACGAAAAATTAAATGGTGCCCTCCATTTGACCGATATTTTGGTATGTGCTCTTGGGTACAAAAAGGTTGGGGACCCCTGGTTAAACCTCTCGGGAGCAACCATCTTCCGTTCTAAGAAAAAACAGTTGTTCAGAAGGGGTAAGCTGAAACTCAAAAGGGGATAGCTTTACAACTTAATCAAAACATTTCCAAACTTTTGTAGATTAAAAAGCAAGTTATTCTTACACTATTATGTAATGCAAAGTGTAGAGTAAAATGTTGCATTCTACTTTTAAAATAAGAAAAGATGAAAAACTGTTTCACTTTTTTTTCCATAAGCTGCTCTAGAGTTTGAAACACCCATTTCTTATACATGTTGAAGAATCAGTAGATGCCTAAAACTAAACCAAAGTTCAGTAACGCAACTGGAAAAACTCTTTAACGCCTCCAGAGATATTTTTAACTCCTCTGAGAGAGTATTTCACTCTTTGAAAATCGGAATTACTCTTTAAAAAACTAGACAGGAGTATTTTCACTCTTTGAATTTTTCACAAATGTTTAGCTTAAACCTTCAGCCACTGCATCCTAATTATCGTACTTTTTAATTGTGTTTTCATACAGCCATAGTAATTTTTTTTTTCATTTATTGTTCTGATGATTAGGGAGTTTGATTGATTGAAATCCAAAATAGCATCCTCATTTTTTTTTTCAATTTCATTTTGTCCATTAAAAAAGTAAGCATTTTTAATAGAAATTTTGTCTCTGTGTATGTAGTTTATGCTATTTCCGTATTTCACTCCTCATAATTGAATTTCACTCCTCCTGAAAAAGTCAAGGAGTATTTTTACTCCTCAAAAAAAATCCTAGGAATAACGCTGAACGCCTCTATAACAGGGTTCCCACTGTCCTTGAAAGTCCTTAAAAGTCCTTGAATTTTTTAATGCTAAAATTAGGTCCTGGAAAGTCCTTGAAAAACAGCCTATGTCCTTGAAGGTCTTTGAATTTTGAATCCACTCTGGCCTCCTTTCACTAATTCATCTAAATTTCCTTCCCGCAGTTACCGGCGATTTTTGAAACACTCTGAACATGAAATTACGATAGTAACACCCTCTACAACGGTTCCACAAATGAACCAACAAGGTAGAGCCAGTTTCTGGTTGAGGGAGAAATGCACAGAACTGTTATCTCGAGGGTTATAATTTTTAAATGTCTGCGAAAAAAGGTCCTTGAAAAATTTTGTTGAGGGCCTTGAAAAGTCCTTGATTTTCAATGTTTTCAAAGAGTGGGAACCATGTATAAAAAAGACACCAAACAAGGTTTACTGTCCAATAATGGACTTTTAAATCTGTTTGGAGTATTTTCACTTTTTGCCAGTCCTGTTGTTTTCAAGGAAGCGATAAAACTGCAAGTCAAGTGGTAAGGAATGGGAAAGGAGTGTAGGGCAGTTAAGTACACTTACAGAAGAGATTGTTTGGAGTCCTAAAACACTCGCACCAACCTTACCAAACCTTTAAATGTCATCCAATGGTGGAACAAATGTATTATGACAGGGTTCCCACGGTCCTTGAAAGTCCTTGGCCTAGGTCCTTGAATTTTGAATCCACTTCAGCCGCCTTTTGCTGATTTATCTAAATTTCCTTTCCGCATTTAATGGCAATGTTTGAAACCATAAATTTATGATAGTAACGCCCTCTACATCAATTCCGCAAGTGAACAAACTAGGTATAAAATTAAGTTGGAGTCAGTAGGCATTTTAAAAACAACTCCAATTTCTCTAGAAAGATTATAATTTTTAATTGTCTACGAAAAAAGGTCCTTGAAAAATTTTGTTGAGGTCCTTGAAAAGTCCTTGATTTTCAATGTTTTCAAAGAGTGAGAACCATGTACGAGTATTGAATGGGATACCATTTATTTCTTTTCCCAGTCTTTAAAAAGAACAGCTGGATTATTTTTGGGGAATTGAGAAATCTGGTTGCTAATTTGGTTTTGGTTATTTTAATGTTTGGAGAATGGGGGGAAAATCAGTGTCTTCAAAAACTGGTCATTAGAGGTGGAGGTGGTGGTTGTATAGGCGTGATTGCTCAGTGAGGTTTTACTACACAATATAAAATTAGCATCTTTTTACTCAGTTTTAAAAAGTACAGAACTGTTAATGTTGTTCTGATTCTTAAAAAATATGATTTAATTAAAAAATTTTGTTTCAATCAAGTAAATCCAAATTTTTATTTAAGTACATAACTTAAAATCTGATGTATTTATTTTAATTTTGTAGGATGGAAGATATCACTGATCCTAAAGCAATTTCCAAAGATCCAAACTGCAACAGAACTGTATGCCTTTACGGTTATGCTAGAGGAGGTGCCCTTAAGAAAAACTCTTATTACCATATTCCAGGTATTGTGTGTTCTGAATTCAGTTTTTTAAAAAGGGTTGAAAGTACTGTATTAGAATTTCCGATTTTTTTTTTCTTTTTTAAAATAGTATTAGCAATGGATGGAATTATTATTTTTTTATTTTAAATATATCATATCAGGTACTGTAAGGTGTAGAGTAAATAGATTATTATTTTAAGTTCATATATTAGTATCAATTCAGAGCCTTGCTAAACTTATGTGATTGATTGATGTTTGCATAAATTCTATTCTAATACTCATTGTTTTGTGTTAGAAATATATTAAGCACATGCTTGTATAAGCCTAGTGTTTTATTCTGTTTTCTTATATATATATATATTGTGTTTGTAGTTTTAAAATTGTTCTCTTTTAGGATGTGGTGATTACTACATAAAGAATATCCACTTCTTGCCTGATCCCTGTCCTCTTCCTGACAAGCAGAAAAAGCGATCCCTCAATGAGAAAGAGAGACTCATCTATGCTCCAATGAGTGGAGTTGGTGGCATTGTGTACGATAAAGATGCAGTTTACATTGAAATGAAGGATGACAAAAATGAAACTAAAGATGATGTAAGTTTTATTACATGAAAAATGTAGTGATATTTAACTTTTTATCTTTTAGTAACTTTTCATGCATTATACTTTATTTCAAATGAGCAGAGATTTCAATACTTTTTATATTTTGTTATGAATTATAGCACATAAGAAAGTAAAATAAAATAAATTTTGGTAAATGTCAACAATTTGTATTTTAAAAGTAATGAATACATCTTAGATATTTTGTATTTTTTCTGGGTTTTCGGTCTCTGTTTTTATCTTAAAAGCATATTTATCATTATAACCCCCAGCTAGTTTTTCAAAAAAGTACCTTTAATGTTTTTTAATTAATAGCAGAAACTGGCCTGTGTTAATCAATGGCAGTTACATAGTATTGAATGATGTTCCAAAAATGTCTGCTTACACTGAAAATTATTGAAATTTATAGAAATTGATACAAAATTATTTTTTTGATATATTTATATATGTAATTCTCTAATCAGACTATAAACCTCTTAACTTTTAATTTACAAAATTTAGGAAGAAACCCCCACTGATAAGCTGCTCAAATCCATGGTTGCTGTACAACATCCCATTGACAAGAAAATCAAAGCTGCTGGCCTCCAGCTTTATCCTGGCGAAGAACCTCTTTTGGATGAGGATGCAATGTCCAGGTAATTCTTACATGGTTTAATCAATGACTGGTGGTGGTTAGGCGGTAGTTTTATTCAATTTAAGAGAACCCCTTTTTTATTCCCTGCTCATTAAAACGTTCATTTCTTTTTTGAAATGTGTGTCATATTCTGCCCTATGATAAACTAAAACATAGCAAAATTGCTATGAGTAAATATTTTATGAAATATATTTCAAACATGTTATGAATAAATGTACTTGTAATTTCAAGTTAGTATTGTTATGGAAATCTCCACACAAAAACAAAACTGAAAGCAAAGGGTCCAAATGACATCCCCATTCTGCACAGTGCAAATACTCTTGACAATCGGAAGGTTTTTTTAAGCTATTATTCTCGACACTCTATTTACCCTAGAGTGCAGAGAAGCTGATTAGTTAAATACCTAATGCATGATCTCCCCAGTTTTCATTATTACAAGGAATTGGAAAAAATAAATTTATACTCTTTAGTCCATTTTAAAAACGTAGTTTTAAAAAAGTTTTTTTATTTCATTAATTTTTTTTTCTACTTAATTTTGACCTTTTGGAAATGTCTTAAAATTTTAATACCTACTTTTTTTTTGTTTAATGTTTTATCTTTTAGTGATGAGGAAGATGAAGAAGCCAGTGAAATTGGGGACATGGAAAAAAATTACACTGATATGGAAGATGAAGACTTAAGTGATGATGAAGACCTAAGTGATGATGAAAGTGATATGAATGATAATTTAGAGAAAATTTCCAATGGCAAGAAGAAGAAAAAGGTTGATACTTTTTTATGCTGCCAGATTTGATCTATTATTCCAATATGTTATGTCTGTCTAAATTTTTATTTGTTCTTGTTTAAGTTTAAGTTTTTAACTTAGTAAGCACTTTTCTAGGTAAAATTTAACCTTGGCAATGATGATGAAGAAAGTTCTGATGGTGAATCAGGTTCAGAAAACGAAGAATACCCTGCATCTAAAAAGAGAAAAACCATCCCTTCTGATGATGAGGAGAATGAAACTGAACTAGGTAATTTTCTCTTGCATAATTAATATTGCGTGTATTTATTCAATATTTAAAGTTTTTTAATATATATGTGTTTCAAAACTAAATCTCTCCCTTTTCAGGTCAAGCTAAGTGGAAAGAAAACTTAATTAAAAGAGCAGCCGATGACTTTTATGAAAGGCAAAAAAAGTCATACAATTTGCAAAAGCTAGTTTATGGTCAAAGTGAGTGCAACAAAATCTACATCTTTATATTCTTTTTTATATTGCTTCGATCTTTATGGAAAATATATTGCCATAAATGTTTTTTTAGCATACACAATTTTCTTTCAAATGATAACCTATTTTGCCTGTTGTAACTCAGTATTAACAATGCTGGGGATGGACTATAAATAACTTTTGTAATGGGGGAGCTATGAAAAATATGTTATATGAAACCAAAATTTAATAATTCTTAGGTAATTTTAAATGTCACCTCTCTGTAGTATTCTTTTTTTCAATCTTTAAAAGGTAAGCTGTCCAAAACATTTTAATCAGTTTTCCTTTGATTATCATTTAAAAAAAAAATGAGAATTCAATTTAAAATAAAAGTTTGTCATAAAACCAGCTGTCTAACACTGTTACTATTTCAAGAATGATTTGAACAGTTTTCTTATTTAACTACTTTCTGTACAGATCGAGTTCAAGAATCAGATGAATCTGATTCTGATGATGACAATGAAATTGCTGGCATGTTTCGCGTAGCAAAGCATGAAAAAGAACGAAAAAGTGTTGAAGGTGACAATGGTCTTGATTGCACAAGGTTCGTTATAGTTGTTCAACGTAACTGGGAAGATGAGAAGGTAAAAAGGACTTTAGTTTGCAATTAATTTGTGCTTTTAGGTTTTCAGTTCATTTTTAGTTATTCTATCATTTTTTAAAATGTAATTTTTTGATGGTTCCTTTAAAGGGACTGATAAAATTTAATGATTATATAAAGTCACTTATTGATAAAATCTAATGATTAATACAAAATTTGTAGAAAGTAAATTAACAATCGGATAAATCAAGCTTATTGCAACAGTAATGCATTTTGAATTCAATTAATAGTTATCATTATTTATTCTGAGTGTATTAGGAAAAAATCATTGTCAGTTTTCATGTGGTTGTCTTAGAATCTTGAAATATTTTAAATATGTTTTTCAGGAACTCGAACTCATAAAAGACTGTTTCGTTACTGGCAAATGGGATGATAACACTGATGCTGAATACCTGTTGAACAATGATGGTAAAGTTGTAAAACTATTTTTATTTAAAATGTCACAGAATATCAAGGTGTTCTCTCCGGCTTTTGGCTGGAGTTTTTGGCTATTATTTTGAATCTCCAGCTTCCATTTTTGCTGGGCCTTTTCTCTGGCTTTTACCCTGCACCCAATCAAAACACCCAAAAAAAATCGGAGGCCGGAGATTCAAAATATAAAGGCTGAAAACTCAGTTCAAAAGCAGGAGAGGTGGCAGGTCTGGGTTTAGTTCTAATTAATATTACCTTTGAAATTAATTTAATATTTATTAAATTTGCACATTCTATCTCAGAGTCCATTATAAACTTATGGCTGCCATCACCCCTCAAAACCTCAACTACTACCTCCCCCTTAAAGTGTGACTTAATTTTTGAATGGCCCCATATAAGCCATTTAAGAAGATAATCCTTACAAGATATGCTTTTGAAGGGTCTAACTTTCCTAGAATCGTAACTTGTATGTCTTAAGCTACTTAGTATTCATTGAAGGTTGTTTCTCATTAAGTTACCTCAATCAATCAATATCTCATTACCTCAACCTTTTAGTGTTTTTAAAGTATTTTTCCACTTCACTTAGATGAATTGTATGGAGATTTTGAAGACCTTGAAACTGGGAAAGAAGTAAGAGGAAAAGCTTCAGAGTCTGATGGTTCCAATAGTAAGTTACATTTGATTACTTATTAATTGAAAAATTATATTAAAATGCAATTGTTTTAATTTGTTTTGCTTTTTATACCCTTAACAAGCTTAGTACTTAATTATCTTGTAGGTTTAAGTTTTCAGATAGTGCACATGGGTTTTAAAAATTAAACTTTTTTTTTTCAAAACTTATTAGGCGAGGAGGATGATGAACAGGAAGATGAAGCTGAACCAGAAAATGAAGAAGCCAAGGTAGAGAAAGAGAAAACACTCCAAGAGAAAAGAATGGAAAAGAAAAAGAAGTTGAAAGAAATGTTTAATCAAGAATTTGATAGTGGAGAAGGAAAATCCTTCCATGATGATCTCAAAGCGGAAGTTGATATGCAGGGAGAAGTAAGTTGAATTCTATGTGGTAATTTGAGCTTTCTTTCTTTTAAAAGTTTTTTCTCCCATTTTCAACATACATGCAGTTTTTAATTAAAATGAATCTTTTTGGGAAAAGTTTAATTATCCGAATTTTTGGTCATACCTATGGAGTCCAGTCCCAATTGATTTGGATAATTACAGTTTGTTATACTGTATAATTAAAGTGAAAAATTTAATGGTCATACTGTGTTTCTTATAAATACTATTTATACATATTTTTTACAGCTAAACAAATCAGAGTTTGAAGGAATGGAGGATGATCTTAGAGTACAATTTGAAGGTTATAGGCCAGGATTATATGTCAGAATGGAAGTTGAAGAACTCCCATGTGAGTTCGTTAAAAATTTTGATCCAACCTATCCCGTTATTCTTGGTTCATTGTTGAAAGGAGAAGAAAAGATGGGATTTTTACAGGTAAACATTAAATTTTTTTAAGACTTGCATATAAACCTTTAACTTAGAGTGAAAAATTTTTTATAATATATACAATTTATCATCAGTAAAAATTTTGAAAATATATTTATCTTGTAAAAATAATATATGTTTGAGTGTGGGTATTGGCCATATACAGGATGTATTTTGACAGTAATTTTTATTAGAAGTTCTTAAGAAAGGTCATAATTGTTATTGTTACCATTCCATGGTGCCAAAAGAGCTAGTTTATTTTACTATTTTCCTTTTGGCTTTTGAGTTTGTAATTAAGTTTATGAGGAGAGCATAAAGTTGTACTAATTTAAGTAGGTATTTAAAATAATAACTTTGTATTGAAAAAAATATGCTTACCAACTTTGTTGCCTTCAACAACCCCTAAGAAGTCATTCAAAATTTTGAAGTATTTTCATGAAAAGAATTTTTAATCTGAGTGTTATAACCTATCAATAAAAAAGTATTTTTTTTAAATTGTTGAGTGAAATATATTTGAATGTGTGTAACATTAAACATTTAGCTAATAAGTTCCAGAAAACATTAGTTCAAAGACATTATATCCGGTCAAAATTTTCTTTTTCAGGTTAGGATAAAGTGCCATCGTTTTTATCGAAGGAACTTTAAAAAGATTATTCTTAAGAGTGCAGATCCCCTAATTATATCCTTAGGATGGCGTAGATTTCAAACTGCACCCGTGTACTACACTGTAGATCACAATTTACGATGCAGGTTTCTAAAATACACTCCAGAGCATCTGCACTGTATGGCTGCATTTTGGGGTAAGTTTTGTTATTGAAAATTAATGCTCAATGTAACTACTCACTCTTACATTTTGAACTTGAATGCTCAGTGAATTGCTAGCTTTTTTTATGTTTATAAATAAATGATGTTTTTAATGTCTCCATACATAAAGAATTGTGTTTAACCCTCAAAATCATATAAAAACATAAGTTTTTTAAGGCTTGACTTAAAATTTACTTTCTCCCACTCTACACTGTTTTACTGACCCTACACTATTTTAATGCATAGCAAAATGAGTTTTTTTTTAAGTGATTTCACCCTATGCTTTCCTTTGCTAGGTCCAATAACTCAACAGAAAGCTGGTTTTGTAGGAGTCCAAACTGTTAGTGAAATAACTGTAAGTAGTTAATTCATAAGTTAAATAACTTTTTGATTTTTTCCCATTAAGTAATTACAATAATTTCTAATTTCAGAGTGATTTTCGAATTGCTGCAGTAGGTAGTGTTACAGAAGTCAATCAAATTACAAATATAGTGAAAAAGTTAAAACTCATTGGATATCCTAGGGAAATATTTAAGAAAACAGCCTTCATCAAAGTAAGTTTAAATGATATAAGAATTTGAATATTTTGTATTAATTGGATATTTAGTTCTTATCGTATTTTGTACCTTGTTATTTAATACAAGTTATTGTATTTTAGGGTATGTTCCATTCTGCTTTAGAAGTAACCAAGTATGAAGGTGCTGCTATAAGGACTGTAAGTGGTATACGGGGTCAAGTAAAGAAAGCTTTAAGAGTAAGTTTCTTTAATTATGAACTTGTAGATGAATCTGAATGAGGTTTCAATATTTCATGCTATTTTTTGTATATAATTAAGTAATAATAACATTTTAAATATTTGTTGGATATCCAGTACTAAGATTTTTATTACATATTTTTAAGAACGAACAAAAGTAAAATGCATACATTTATTTAAATTATTAAAACAATTTGACCTTTTTCAGTGTGTTATCTTTTTTGAACCTTCTTTTAAATTTCTTTTTTACTCAACTTATATTTTATATTTAGGAACCTGCTGGGGATTTTCGAGCAACATTTGAAGATAAGATCGTTATGAGTGGTAAAAATTTTTTGCTGTTACTTATCAATAAGATTTTTTTAAGTATAATGATAGTACCTATTTTTCTACACAACTTACTAAGTTCTTGAAAAATCAGTGCACTGTAGGATTTATAATGCTGGCTATAGCAATTTTTTAAAAGGTTTTAGTTAGACAAAGATTTTTAGTAGAAACGGCTATCATTTTAATTGTCTTTGCTTTAATTAATACTGATGCTGTTGTAAGGATTATTCAATCTGTATTTTCTTTAAGACGTAAAAAAAAGTATTAAAATGATCTAATAAGCTTTTGAAATTGTAAGAATTCTTTAGCAATTTGAAAAAAATGCCTTTTGTTCAGATTCCAATGAACATTTAAGTAACTGCAATTTTTTTTCATCTTACAGATATTGTTTTCTTGAGAACATGGGTCAAAGTTCCAGTTCCTGAATTCTGTATAACGGTCACCTCACTACTATTACCACCAGACCAAAAGTCTAAGTGGCAAGGCTCAAGAACCCTCGGTAAACTGAGGTTTGACAAAAACTTACAAGTGCCTTCCAAAGAAGATTCCAAATATACTGTGAGTTCATATTATTTTTCAATAGAAAAAACTATTAAAGTTCTGTTCAAATTAATTCCTTGCTGAAATATATTCCTGTACCTTTAAGCTTAGCTTAATTTCATTTTAAGAGTCATAAAAAATATAATATTGTTGTATGTTTTTACCACAGCCCATTGAAAGGAAGCAGAGACAGTTTGCCCCATTAGTTGTACCTAGGAATTTACAGAAGGCTTTACCTTTCAAAGATAAAGTAGTACACCAATCAAAGAAAGAAAAGGATCCTGAGAGTGAACGGATAGCTGTCATCAAAGAACCACATGAACGAGAGGTACTGTTTTAGATTTTATTTTTGTGTGAGGAATTTTAAACATGTACTGGATTTTTAACTATTTTATCGTACCTGATATTTTGCGATTATGAATTCTTTGAGTTAAGTGATAAATTAGTCATGAAACTGGGAATTTTTATAATATTTGTGAGTTATGTTTTTGTTTAAATCTTTCTCATGATTATTTTAAAGCTAAATATCTTTTTAAAATCTTGAGTGAATTGCCCTTAAAGACTCCTGCTTTGAATTAAGTATTATATGCATGAATGCATGTTTTTATGTTTGATAACATCCTTTCTTACCAGAGTTTGATTTTCTTTAATTGTTAGAGGCATGATATAATAATTCCTGCAGTAAATGCAAAATAATATATTGAGATATTTTATTACTGTTTTCGTTTTTATTTTATGGTGGATAATATAAAGGTTTTTAATAAATATAGCTCTGAGTATTATAGTCTGTGTAAATAAAATCGGCGGTTTCACGTCATGCTTTACCATGGCAACGCCGAAGAAATACATGGAGAAAAAACTCAAGGTCAACCGCCGATTCTATTTACACAGACTATAGTTGCATCTAAAATGTTTTCTGCTGACTGTCTTGTTTTTATCTTTAAAAAAATGCTTATTTTTCATCTTGATGATTTTTTAGGTTTCAAAAGTGCTGAATATGCTCAAAACTGTGTACAAACAGCGAGTGAAGAAGGATAACCAGGCCATGTGGATGCGAGCCAGAGCCCATCGAAAAGAAAAAAGGAAAAACGAGGTTATCCATCACCAGAAAATACAACAAATGAAGAAGAGAATCATGAGAAGAAAACCTAACAAAAATCCTGACATGTGATGTTTATACTTGTAAATAAACTTTTAATAAAATATTTATTTTTCATTTGGTTGAGCTATCAAATGGACACAGTGCATCACACAAGTAATTTATTTTATTCGATTTAAAATTTACAGTCCCCATTTATTTTTTTGGACTTTTCTAAGTGTAATCCCAGTCTTTTTTTAGTGTAATGTTAACTTTGCTCATAATAATTTGTTATAAAATACTCAAAACCTTATTTTTCGAGGAAAACTGTATAAAAACTAGGGAGTTTCATGGAACTAAAGCCTTAAACCTTTTCTTTAAAAGGTGAAAAACAGCCCAATTCCATTGAAATTTTTAAACATTTTTGCTAACTTCCAATGCATTTCTTAAAACTATTAAATTCTTAAATTAAATTATTTCTTTATGATTGACCAGAAGCAGTGATGTCAGTTGTCTGAATAGTACATTTCCTTGAGCACTTAGAAAAAGACGTTGCAGGTAAGTAGATTTGCATTACAATAGTAGAGTAAAACTTACTTAGAATAGAGTAATTTTAAACTAAGTATCTAAAGAGAGGTACCAAAATGCCGTTTCATCTCAAATCCAGTCCTGCTTGCTCCAAGGAACAAGGTTGACAGTCTTTTATATTTAAATAAACATGAGTTTGGCATAACGTTTACAGTTTTCTCAAAATATCAAAGTGAAATATATATTTTCATTTTTGTTGCTTAATAATTTTAACTTTGACTGATTTAAAGTTACAGTAAAATTGATGGTTAAAAGTTGAACATTTTACGACAGTAATGCATCTAATCAGATAACTAGTGTAGGAGATTGTTTTTTGATATTGTGAAGAAATGAGTGAAAGGAAGAGTAAGAGAAAGAAGATGAGTAATAATGACAATGTTTCTCTACCAGTCATAAGATCAAAATATGATCACAAACATAACAGATGAAGTTGCTTTTCTCAAAATGTAACTTAACAAGCGAATTTGAAGAGTGATTTGAGTAGGTGTTTTAAGGTAGGAAAATATATCGAGAGGATATGTAATCTGATTCCTCTTGCTTCTGTTGGGAGAGCACTTGCCAAATTAGGCTAGATAGAAAAATTCGCTTTGCTTGCATCATTTCCTGGAAACCAGAAATTTTTAAACTGGAAGTAAAAACAAATTTGAAAACTATCAGGAAATTCAACAAACGAGCTTAATTTAATGTTTCCTGTTTTTATTTTTGTTTGGGCACTTGACCATTTTAAAAAGTATTTGACATCGTCAGTGAGTTTCTCTAGTGCTCACCTCACCGGTATCAGCTTCTCCTCTCGCTTCGATTGCCATGCAGAAAAACTAACTTAACTTGATTCAACCAGAATCGCGTTTTTCTCGAGTCGAAGCTTTCGGGTTAAAGAGGCTTGCTCAGGATATTTAGTTCAAATTTCACTTTTTCTTCTTTGTTTGAGTGAGAATCATGGATTGGTGAAAGTTTTCTTTTTTTTTAGCAATTCTTTTCCTGTGGGAACGGGTGGGGAAGTGGGAACGGGGAAGAAAATTAACCATCATACATCCTAAACAATTCGCAGCAGAAAAATAGCGGAGTAATAAAAACAATTGTAAAATTAATCCATTTCCGTATAATCTAATGGAAATTCGCTTTCATCATAAACAGCGGTTTCAATTCTTGAATCCGTTTACCCCACTTGAGTTGATAATCGTTTCCGGCAACCCATTCCATCTATCCACTACCAACTACCCTGTTAAAAAAATACTTCCTACAATCCCGATTAAAATTTGCCTTGTTCAATTTAAATCTGTGACCCCTCGTTCTATTACCCGTATCGAAATCTAGTCCCTCTGTGTCCCCTTGTTTTATCATTTTGAAAGAATGGAGACCAACATTGAACAGGATATTCTATATGAGGCCTCACCAATCCCCTATATAATGGCAATATAATATTCGCCGACCTTGAAGAAATAGTTTTTTTAATGTAACCCAATATCCTATTAGCGTTCTTAACTAGCAGATGAACACTGTTGATCCATTATTAAAGTCTAAAAAAGGGCTCTGTTTTGAGTTTCTAGAGACCCTAAGTGGAAACACAAGAGGTGGTGACAATTCCCAAGGTACAGATGTATATAGATACTACAGATAATACATAACAATGAATGTATGAAATGTTTGATAACGAAATCTAGAATGATTTCGTTTTTTAGTTCGTGAGAAAAATACTATTGATAGTTCAAATTTTAATTGGGGTTTCTAGAGGCTTTTGATTATGTTAGTTATTTAAAGCCATTCACCTTGGTGCCATCTTGAAATTTAAAATGATGTCTTGTAAAACTAAAAATAGTAGGTAGTTTTCCGTTTTGTTGCCTTAACAGGTATATGACCCCCTCAAACTTTTTGACTTTGCTTTTGTGTTATGAACCCATCCATAATTTTGTTGATCCAATGAAAACGTCTTTTCTGGCTAGCTTAGGACGTGACTTAACATAAAAGACAGCTGTTTTTATTCAGGATTTGGTTTATTCACACTTGACGCCAATTTTCTTAAGTTTTGTTGGTTTGAAGACAAATTTACAACCACTATTTGAAAGCTATTTTTAAATGCACTATTATAGTGCAGTAATCTTAAAAATTTGAAAGATAGAAAATATTTTTAAAATGCATGCGTAAGTATCTTTTAAAAAAGGCGGTAGATTTTTTTTTAACAATGGAACTTTTTTCTATTGTTGCTTACCAACAGTTGAAAAATACAACAATGTGTTTTAATAAATGCCTTGGAAGCCAAAAAAGATTTTGGTCAGTTCCGGCTCGACTTTTGTAAGAAGAAACAACTCGCAAAACTGTCTCTTCAGATTTTAGCTTTTTAGACCAGGAACGTGCAGAACAGCATTGAGACGAGAAGAAATAGCTATTGTAAGTAAATTCGATTAATAATTGAGTTTTAGTGTTTCTGTTTGTTTAATATGCTTGAATTATTATATTTCAATTTAAAAATAAGTTTTCTGTAAAGTCAACTAATTTTTTAACGTTTGCTGTTACTAGTCCAATTTTTAAAATTTGGTTTGAAGTTTGAACAGACTGTAAAATAATCGGAATTTGTAAAATATAATCCTTTTCCCCCTTTTTTGGCAATTATTTTAATTGGCGTTCAAATAAATAGCTATAAAATATAGCTTCCTTATTTGAATGTTAGATTATTCAATGTCAACACGTATATATAGCTGTCAAATAAAGTCACCATAGCTGGTTGGAGAACAATGGGATTCACTTGTATCTGTGCCGAGGAAATTATTTCTCCAAATTCAATTTAACTCTGAATAACAAACACATTACAGCTCTTTTTTTTAACTCTTATAAAATGAGCAAAAGCATGTGAAATAAGTACAATTTGGTGACGATAAAAAAGAACGAGGTTTGCTTAGTATAAAGATGTTATTTAGAAATTTTAAGATTTCAGTATCAAATAAACATTCCTTTCCTTTTCTCTGCAATACATTTCTTTGTCTTTACTATTTCAGGGCCCAAAATGTTTTTGAACACCTATTTCGTTTCGAACTCTAATTATACTATAAAGCTTTCAATGTGTATTCCAGGTTACCTGTTGAGTGTTGATATTGGGTAAACCAAACCGTCCAACAACAAAAATCTCTCTCCTTGTATATTCGCTGAAGCTCATTTTCGTTCTGTCAGTGTGTTGGGAAACACCGACTTCCGTCCAGAAAAATCAACCCCCAAACCGATCTCTTTTGAACTCCCTCTGAATCACTTCTGGCGACCGATTGGCGACCAAGTCTCTCCCTGCTTCTCTATCTGCCCAGAAATCTAGAGTTCAAGAGGCTTTTTGCCGTCTGCAGCGATTGTTTGTTAGTGCGTTCAGGAAATCCCTGCTACCAACAGTGTTTCCACAGCGGGGAATAATAAGGTTCAGAAAAGCATGGGCACCTCCTCCTACTGTTAATCCCAAGTGGCAGGTGCGAGATGAAAGATGCGCTCCTTTCGCAGGTGACTGGAGATTGTGCTGGGTGTTTTGGAAGTACGATGGTTCTATATCATTTCGTGCTGTGTTGTTCCTGGTTGATCTTATCTTGGATAGTATCTAAAGGTGGCGCGGAGAAGAGGAGCTATATGAATTGTAAGTTGAAATTTAGCTCCTGAATATTGTAAGAACAAATAGTAGTTTTAATTTCCTTTTAGCGATTTCCTTTAATTGTATAACAGAGGTTTCTAGAAACCTAGTATTTATGACCGTCAATTGATGTATAAACCATTATCGTATGGGTGACGTCTGAAACATGTGTCTGTAAACTTTGTGCTTTGAGTGGTGAGAATGTATATAAACTAACCGTGTACATGTTCATGCAGCAAAAATATGCAAAACTAACTTCTAGCTTTGTTGTCGTGGCTGAAAAGTATTGGCCTCAGTATGTGGATGACAATAGGGCATCAAAGAGATCAAGATGTTTTAGAATTTCTGAAACTGCCTTTGGCCGGGAATTAGTTACAAGATTCCCACTGGTCAAGGAATACCTGAAAAACCTGGAAAAGTCAGGGAATTTTAATTTCACCTAAAAAGTCAGGGGATAGTCAGGGAAAATTGCTCATTTTGGCCAAAAACCTGGAAAATCATACAGAATACCTGGAAAATGAAAAATTTTTGATGTTTGGGTGTCAATTTTAACTTTAGAAAGTGGAAAAAAATAGACCATTTAGTGAAAATATATGTTCACAAGCGCAAGAAACATCTGTCTGAAATTGAGTGGGAACCCTGTAGTTGTAGTGCTTGAGGAGAAAGGGGAAGGACCGTCATTGACGAATTAGGTGTGAAGTATTAAACCTCCCAACATTATAAATATTGCGTTATATTTATGGTATAAATGAGTGGATATCAGAATTCGGCTTTCTTACAAATACCGAATGGGATACAAGAAAACCATAATTTGAGTGCCTTCACAAGTGTTCTTTTTGTTTCACTCATTAATATCCATATTTGTGATTTTTATGTTAGGAGGGTGAAATACTTTTTACTTAATTAATCAATACCTTCCTATATAGTTAGGAGCACACGTTGTTTACTCCAGTAAGGTGCAGGAAGTTTATATGCGACCATGACTGAATTGTTTCCAAAAGCCTGATAAAATTCAAGATTCATAAAATTTGAAGAATTTGACATTTTCCATAAACTGCTTCTTTTGTCCTTTGTATAGGGTCAGGTGGGGTAATATGGATACAGGGATTTTAACAGTTTACATTTATAAAATTTTATGTTTTTCGGCATCCTGATTTTTATCGGAATTTGAGAAATATCAGCATGCCAAAAAAACAACAAATTTTATAAATATAAACTGTTAAAATCCCTATAGCCTACCCATTTTACCCCGCTATAACCATTTTACCCCACCCGACCCTATTTATTCATAACAACTTTTGTCTAAAATATATCTAATGGGTCCAGGATTACCCACAAATATTGTGCAGATTAATTACCTAACTCAATTTTGACGATTCCTCGCATGCTAAATTTCTACGTAACAGATAAAATCCTGTGACTTAACTTCTGACTTACAGAGCAGCCTCGTTTATCCACACTAACTAGGACCGAGGGAAATCCGAAAAATCGAAAATCTTAATAATCCGCGTAATGAGCAAAAAAAAAAAAACTTCATTGAATAAGCAGCCTTACTGTTAATTACAATAATTAACTTATTTTAGTTACAAAATTACACAGAATTAATTGTATAAAAGACACTAAAAATATAAAAATAAGTTTCCCCATCACTTGTTAGCAAAGAATCGGTCCTTTATTGTCTTCTGTTTCAAACACATGGACGTCTACTAAACTCAATCTACAATATCTAATACGAATCTAATCTGGATAATTCGGATAAAGCGAGGTTTTTCTGTACAATATCCAATGACAAATCTTCATCTAGGTGTGAAAACTGATAAAAATATTCTTACTTAGTTACTCATGATATAATAGAGTTAAACTATTTAAATCTTTAAATTTTAAATACATAATTCTGCGGTATTTTATTTTGAATTATTTTAAAGATAAGCTCACCTTTTACTTTTTTAAAGCTTTTGTCTGTTCAATCTTTTGCCAATACTTAAAATTTCTCTAATTTATAAAATTTTGTGTTTTTCAGTTTTGATTTCTGAGTTTTCTTACTAGAATTAAAACACATTCTAACTCCACGCAGCTAATAGCCTTGCATTTCCCCTCTCAAACTTTTTCTGTTTAACTTTAATTACTACTCATTATTATCATAGTTCTCAGTTAGTTAGAATTTCTCCACGCTTACCGTTAACTTCAGCCTTCCAATAAAAAGGTTTAAAGACATCTTTTGTAAATGTGACAACCGTTCTTAGATCCATAGCAAATTGAAGAAGTGTCAATTGGTAAAGAAAGAATAATGTAAGCAAAATCCTTAAATTTTATGAAATTTAGAGACATTTAAAAAAAATTGAACTATTGGATTGATTTGAACTGGTGGATTATTAATAATGTAACCAGAGTTTTTTTTTAAATAGTCATCGTTTTTATGTGATCTAAGGGTTGTTTATTCTTCATTTGTACCTTTAATATCGATTGTATACTATACCATTCCACAGTTAGAGGAAATTTCAATAAACAGTTTAAATAATCAATAATCTCAAATTTAATTTTAAACTGGGTCTTTGGAAATGTATTTTTCTCTCGCTCAACAAAGCTTCATTCTGTATTGTATGCATATGAGCTGATGGGATGGGAGATAACATAAGGAGAAAGTCGTCCACTTTTAGAGCAATTACGCGGTCTGTGCATGATAAGGGCGAATTCAAGATCGCTCGTGGTGGATAACTTATAACGTAAACAACGCGATGTTCGATGCCCCTGATAGCGAGATTTGGTGAACAGTATAGATCGACCAATTTTTCCCATCTTTCAGTCCCCAGTAGACAAACTATGCAAAAGTTTAGAGGGCCCAATTCCTTCATCTACCTATCCTATTAAAATCTAAAAGCGTGTCTAAATTTTCTAGTTTATTTAGACTGTGCCTTACAGTAAAAATGATTTCTTTTTGACTTGTTTGTTGCTTGAATTGTTTATTGTTTGGTTTTCTTCTTTTAAACCATCCACGTTTTTCTAAAGTGAAATCCAGCTTTACAAAGAAGAAAACCTGATCTACTTTCAACTTTCTTTCCGTATACAGGGTGTTTCAAAATTGCGTTGCACGGCTTTTATTCGGAACCAGCGCCTCCTAGGGTCATGGAAGTAAGGTCTACCCCTAGGTTAGTGACCCTGGAGAATCTAATGAGATGACTTACAGCGCTCCTAGCGGCGAAATTAAAAAGTTAAAAAAATTAATTTAAAAACTAAAAGAGATAGAGTAAAAAGTTCAGTACAAAAGTTGTTGCCAAGATCATAACGAACTCAAGTAAAAAAAATTCATCAAAATAGCTTAATTATTCGAGGAGATATTCACTGTTGAAAATGGCACTTTTTTGAGTGGCGAAAAAGGGCCCGGCCACAAATTTAGAAACGCTTTCTCCGTCATTATCGTGCGGGAGTTTTAAGCTTGACAGTGACTGATTTGATGGATCAATCGAAAATAATGCTTCAAATTTTTTTAAAAAGGAAAGTCCAAGCTTGGACATTTAAGAACTACCACGATCAGAAATCGTTACTTTTGCGAGATAAATGTTTACTAAAACGGGTATTAACGATCAATCGCTAATCGAAGATTAATTAGAAATAAATATTTCGAAAACAGTTGACTTTTTAATGTTTTGCATATTGGTAGGACACAAAGTAGGAGAAAAGGAAGAAATTCACAGTGCAAAATTATAATTTATTGAGCTTGCTCAAAAAGATTACCATGGGCAACAATACACTTTTGTGTCCTTTCAACCATGTTAGAAAGCACATTTTGGACCATATGGGGTGTGACAGTTGCGCAACTGTCGATGATGCGGTTTTTTAAGTCCTGGAGACTCGTAGATGGCGTTTCGTAAACTTGATTTTTCAAGTGACCCCAAAGGAAAAAGTCGAGTGGATTAAGATCAGGAGATCTTGGAGGCCATTCAATACTCCCACCATACCCAATTATCTTATTGCCAAATGTGTCTTTGAGGAACTTTTGAACCAGATGTGGCTTGTGCGGTGGAGCGCCGTCATGTTGGAACCAAAGTGATGGTAACAGTGAGAGAGGAATGTCTTCCAAGAAATCAGGCAAGATATCCTGCAAATTCTGAAGGTACTTGTTTCCATCCAGCGAACCAACGAAGAAAATTGGTCCAACTAGACGGTCCCTCCAAACACCGCACCACACATTTACTGACCACTGTACTTGATGTCTAACACTAACTCCCCATGCAGGATTTTGAAGAGCCCAAACATGAGTGTTATGCCTGTTAAAGATTCCATTGCGATGAAATTTTGCCTCATCGGACCAAATGATATTTTTAAAAAAGTTTGGGTCACTTTCCAATTTATTAAGTGCCCAATTGCACCAATCGAAACGTCGTTCCTCATCTCCTTGTAGCAATCCTTGCTGTGGTGTAACATGGTAAGGATGCGCTCCATTCTTGTTCAAAACCCTCCAAATTCGACTTACTGGTAAGCCAGTCAGATCGCTCATTTCTCTAATACTGGTGTGAGGATGGGATAAAGCGTATGCCAGTAAGTCTTCATCTGGTATGCGATTAGTAGAACGTTGTCTCATCGAATAGTGTCTCCTAAGAACGCTTCCTGTATCTTTAAGGCGCTGCACAACTTTCCTGATAGTCGCTGATGTAGGATGAGGATCATTTGGAAAGCGGTCAGCAAATACACGTGCAGCTCGAACCGAATTCCGTAGAGTTTCTCCACAGATGAGAACCATTTCTAAATACTGAGATTTACTAAAAGTCGTCATGTTTGAAAAATAAATGACGTGAAATTGCTTTATAATTGAGAAAGAAATCAACTTCAGATTTAAGAACTATAATTTCCTTTCTCTCATCTGAAATAATCAGCACGCTTGTCAAATTCAAGTGACGTTTTCCCCTCAGGCCAATCTAAGCGCTCGCTGACTGAATAACCATATTCGAAATTATACTACCTTGCGGCAAACAAATCAGATCCCTCAACGACAATCCCTATCAATATGCAAAACATTAAAAAGTCAACAGATTTCGAAATATTTAATTCTAATTAACCTTCGATTAGCCATTGATCGTTAATACTTTTTTTATTAAAAATAATTTTCGATTGATCCATCAAATCAGTCACTGTAAAGCTTAAAACTCCCGCACGATAATGACGAGAAAGCGTTTCTAAATTTGTGGCCGGGCCCTTTTTCGCCACTCAAAAAAGTGCCATTTTCAACAGTGAATATCTCCTCGAATAATTAAGCTATTTTGATGAATTTTTTTTACTTGAGTTCGTTATGATCTTGGCAACAACTTTTGTATTGAACTTTTTACTCTATCTCTTTTAGTTTTTAAATTAATTTTTTTAACTTTTTAATTTCGCCGCTAGGAGCGCTGTAAGTCATCTCATTAGATTCTCCAGGGTCACTAACCTAGGGGTAGACCTTACTTCCATGACCCTAGGAGGCGCTGGTTCCGAATAAAAGCCGTGCAACGCAATTTTGAAACACCCTGTATGATAATTTGGTTAGAGTTTATAATGATTGTTCACGACCAAAAAGCTAATTTAATGAAGTAAGTAGGCTTTCATTTGTTTATCTAAAGTTTAAAAATCATTTTGATTTAAAATACCCCGTTAAAATGTTTCTACACGACCAAAAATGCCAATTTAATGTAGTAGGTTTTTTATTTGTTTCTCAAAAGATAAAAAAAAAAATGTGGAACATGCAGGCAATTTCTTTAATTCACCTAAAAGTACCGCTTGTAATTTTTTAATTCCGTATTCTTACAAGAAAAAATAATAGAAATGTGTTGTACAACATTAAAACTTATCGAATATATTCATCAAGAGTGAAAATGAGAGATTATACTATATAATAAGAACTCATACACATTAACTTAAAAGTGTTGTAAAAAGTTATTTTACTTTCAGACAATAAACATATTTTAGGTACAAAAATGTTGATGTACTAAGGGTTCAGAGATATTAATTGTAATTGTTGTGCTTATACATTTTGCTTTGATCAAGAAAGATATACCGATTGATTTCAATTTAGTCTTCCTTAGAATCTATTGTTTGGTTTTCTTAAATTTTTTATTCATTAACTTTTTATGTACTAAAGTCAGTTCTAGGGCTTTTAATTAACCTAAAATGACGCGAAGATATTAAAGTTAATATGTTCTTGAAAATAAAATATTTCAAATTACTTAGGAAATGAAGATTTTCATTGAAGACTTCATTAAAACAGATAGTAAAATATTTTCCAATAAAAATGCTGAAGTTCTTTACGTTTCAAGTTTTGCATTGATAAACTAAAAAGGCTTTTGGTAAATGAAAATAAAAGCAATAGTTACTATGTTTTTCCCTTTTGTTCTCAACTGTTTGCTGATTTCCAAGAAAACCTTTTAAAAATTGTATTTAATCGAAATTCAAAGGTAATGAAGATTGGAGCTCTCTTGTTTACAATACACGTACGCGGCTGTGTTTCCTTGTACGTTCATATCTTTTGGCTATGATGATGAAATCTTGTAATGTAGCGATTATCTATTTATAGCTCCATATCCTTGTGTTTGTATTTTTCTTTTTATCACTTGTTTGGGAAGGAAAGAAGAAAAGGTAAACATTTGTGATGAGTTTTGCAAGCTTTTATCAGTATGAAGAAGAATATCATTTGCATACAAATAAATTTTTAAATCTGTAAATTAAAAGCCAGATTTTATTCCCTGATTTGTTGTAATTAAAAAGCAGCATTGTAAATAAGAACATTTCTTATTTGAAGTAAAATAGGATAATACTAGCTGATATATCCGGCCCTTCACGTGTGGAGATTATGACAATTTGTATTTGTCTTTACATTTTTATTTTACCCTTACAATGTTTATCCTGACGGCAATTTTCTCCTTGACAAGCCTCCTCCTTCTCTTTTTACAAGCATTTCTTATAAAAATAATTTTTATATCTCTAAGGTTCCTTTATGTATCGTTATGTATCAAAAAGCAAAAATTTATACCGTAGATAAGTCAAAATGTTATAATTTTTTGTAGGTTTTTACTAAATGGACAATTCCCGCATTTTTTGAAAAGAGAAAATAATGCATTTTTCCAGTATAAAAAATGATTTTAAATTCAAAAATCGACACGAAAAGTTTCAAAAAAATTTATTCAATTCAATATTTCAAAATAAAAATCGACAATCGCTTAGCACCTGTTTCGGATTATGACGCCAAATCTGTTTCGGACCTACTTTAAAGTAAATATCAACAATGGCTTTGAAGCCTAAACCATTGTTTAAATTAAACCAATGTTTTGGGTATTATGACGTCACATACTGTTTTGGCGCCCTTTTAAAAAGTCAAACTTTGAAATTAAATTAAAAAGTAAATAAGCATTACAATTGAAAAATTTTTGCGCGTATATTCCTCTCTTGGATATCTCTGTCGAATAAAAAAATAAATAAAAATGTGGGAATTGCCCATTTTCTGGTATTATTTTTTTGCCATCATTTTTAAAATAATGTAATGCAAAGTAATCGTACTTAATTAACCTCATAAGCTGCAACTAAACAAAACTACCAATTAGGAATAATTTATACACCTAAGTAATTAGTTCAAACAACAATTTTGCAAAAAAAAAAAAAAAGAATTCAGCATTAACTTATGTTACAATTATGTTAGGTCATTTGTAACGGTTTTACTTTTTTTTTAAAACGGCTTGTAAACTAAACGGCTGCTACAACACACTTTTTTGCAAATAAGCGTGTTGTAGCAGCTGTTTAAATCAAGTCAAATGTATTTTAACTTATAATTACAGTAAATATAAAACTTTTATAAAATTTAATTTTTCACTTTAGGAAATGACCAAAGCTACTCCATAACCTAAGAAGTAAATATGAGGGTTCGGGGGTCCTCCACCTAAATATTTTTAAATTTTAGTATGCTAAAAAGTGTTCTGAAACTACCCTTGGGGGTTTCAGCACAAAATGACCTGGCGGGCCGCAAGTTGGAAATCCCTGATCTAGTATTTAGTTTTCCGTTGTTACACTGACTTTTATCAGAACAAAGTTAATTTTTCACTTTTAACTTCTTATGAATTCCATTCTCGAATAAAAGGTGTGAAAAAATGATACCTCACATGCCATATTTTATTGTGGCTACTGTGGCCGCCATCTTGGATTTTTGGTTGCATCAATCGGTTTTTGAGTAAACACATCAAAAGGCTATCAAAATCAGAAAAAAAAGTTTTTTCCTTACACCAAAACAAGGTTGACCTCTTTTTTGCCATTTGACATCCAGACCATTAGGCAGACTAACCTTACAAGAAATGAATCTTTTATTGAGTAGAAGCAACTGACAAGATTGCAGCTTGAGAGTCTATGAAGATATAGCTAACTGAAGTCCCCAGTCCCAGATAGTTTTAAATTGTAATTTTTACATGACATAAATTTCATCATTCATTACCCGGGTTAATGAACTTTGTTACAGCTGTAACTGTTCAAATAACCTGCCATTAGAAAAAAAAATTCATCATCAAAGTTAGAGGCGTTAATACTAACTACGTAAGATTACTAAAAAAATCCTCTACGGTAAAGACCAATCCAACGATTGGTCAATACAGCTCCAATTTTTCCAATATTAACCAAGCCATCCGAGCAAATGATTAACTATGAATCTGAAAATGAGGAAATCTGAAAAATAAACTCTGAATCTTTATTCTAATACTTTCTCAATTGGGTACTCTCATTTGTTCAATAACTTATTCAAATGCATTCATTCATTAGTTTATTCTCGTAAAAGAACACGTAAGGAGGTACCTTTGAAAAATGTTTGAGTAGCTGTACTGTAAGGCAAAAAGCTTTTTAGGGGTGTCCCCAATTTTTTTTTTTTGTCTGCCAAGGGTGCCGCGGTGGAAAAAATTTAAGAACCCCCGTCAGACTGAGCCGAAGGTGGAAAAAATGACCACTTGGGACCGAGCCTACAGAACTCTTCAAGCTTCATCCAGTACGATCGCCAATCAAGGAGAAGACACATGCCTGGCTTAGATGTTCTAGACCCTTAAAATGTCTCTTCCTGTTTATGTTCCATATGTTATTTTAGTCCTTAGTTTCAAGCCAAGTAATCTTCAAATAAACGATTAATTCGTTTATTTAACTGGCATCCAATATTAAATTCGAACCTACACGTCCCAAACACAGATATAGGATTCTCTTGCGTTACGGAGATCAAATCAATGACAATCACTGGATGTCATGTTTTGCCAGTTGCGACGCGTACTAAAACTGCTGATATTATATCGAAGCAATTAAAAACAGTTTAGAAGACGACAGAGTTATGGCTGGCTGTCAATGCCAAACAGCAGAAAAAAGCCACATTTTCACATTCTCTACAAAAGCCAGGGAAATAAATGTCAATATTTTGATCGATTGCGGATAAGCGCGGCATTCAACACAAACTAATCAACCCATTTGATAGCTAATGTAAACATCCAACGCACAAAAGGGGTTGAAAATTGTCAAGAGCCATTAAAAAATATTTCAACACCATTCTCAAAGCGCTGATATAAAGAGGATGATGATGCTAGGAGTAAGAAGAACCGTGAAAATAAACTTCCAGATAACGAATTTCTTCGGGAGTTTAGGGTCTGTGTTTCTCCGGTGTTCACATGTTTGCGCCGATGGTCTCTAATGCGAGATCAGTTCCATGGAAAGATGTAGAAGGATTGTGGAATTTAAATTTAGCCTACGTCATTTGAATGGCAGTTTAATTGATTATCTTTAGTTATTTTTAACTCATCCCAAATATGGGTAGTTTATTTTTGAAATTGTGATGAAAATGTTGTATAAGAGTTGTTTGAAGATTCATCGGTAAGGTGTAATTTTTGTTGTGGTTACATTGTTAGTGGATATTTGTTGATGTAAAAAAATACATGATTTACATGATTACGATGATTACATTACTCTATTGTTTCTATTCATTATTTTATGGCAAATTTTTCATTTGTGTTCAGTTAATTTCTTTTTTTGAACAAGTACATTTTTCATTTCTTAATTCTCTAATCCTCTTTCAAGTTGACATTGTAGTTCTTTCAACGTCATAGTACTTTTTTTCTCTTTTTACATCAATGAAAGCATTATAAAAATTCTGCTATACTGTGGTTTCTACTATAAAGATATATTTTTTTTACAATTTCTACGATTGGTAAACAAACGGTACTATGCAGGATAGAACGTATATTTTTAAGTAAGTATATTAATAAAAAAATCAATATTAATGTATTTTTAATTACATCACTGCTAGCAAAATCCTTCCTTAATACAACCGGGTGATTGAATGAAAGTTAAATCATTTTAAGGGGAAAACAAAGAAAAGACAAAAGCAAGTTAAATACTATTATAATCGAGTAACATCAAGTACCAAAATAGGTTTTCCCTATTTTCGAAGAAATGAATATTTTTTTAGTAAGTCTTGATAGATGAGAAAAGAAAAATTAAGAGCTTCTCAAAATAAATTATTTTTGATTTTCAATCTACCTCTCCTATTTCATACTTTGGTATATTCGATATTTCAGACCAAAGAAAACTAAGAGCTTCGTAATTTTCATCATTTTTTTTCAGTGTTTATATTTTAACAGCGTCAATAGTTTGTTTTATCTTTGTCTAACAGCATAAGGGGACATCCATAAATTACGTGAGGTCAAAAAGGGGGAGGGGGGTCCAGAAAAATCTCACCAAATCTCACCAGGGGGGAGGGGGGAGTCAATTAAAGTCTCACGTCAACTTTTAGTTTAGAAAATATACGTTTTTTCTTTAATATTTTTTAGCACAAGTTCAGAAAAAATGCTCAGATTAGTCAAAACAGCAAATCATTAGCCACTCAGTCGTGATAATTACAAGGTAGAACCATGTTTTTGATTTCAATGTGTTTTTGTATCAAAATTTTGCTATCTGGATGGTAATTTTTATGCCGATAAAACAAAACTAGTGGTTGAGAAAATCTCACGTGGGGGGAGGGGGGTCCAGCAAAATCTCACTAAATCTTACCAAGGGGGGAGGGGGGGGGGTCCAGATTTTGGGAAAAAACACCTCACGCAATTTATGGATGTCCCCTAAGGGGTCACAGAAAATTTAAAAAAAAAGTAATTTTATACACAGTATACATTGCTTATTAACCGTTCCACTTAGCAAAAGGTGAAACGTAAGGAAAATTAGGTGGGTGGAACCTATGGTCTAAATACTAAATTAAAAATAAAGCGGAGGACAGATAAAAAAAGAGAAGACTGACATTGGTGATTTTATTTAACTTAACACTTTTATTGATGCAACTTATTTTCAAAGATTTAAGTATTTATGTGTTAATTTATTTTATTATTATAACAGTAAATTAATATTTAATTTGTAAGTGTTCAGAAACATGTCTTTCAAAGGCAAGAAGGAAAACAAATATATTTAAATTAATATATTTCGTGGGTTTTTTTTTCAAAATATTAATAACGAATATGAAGATGTCAACTTATGCAATTAATTGGCTTATAAGTTGTTAGATTACTAAATCTCTGGAGAGTCAACGGAGCAAATAAATATTTTTCAATGGGAAACAATTTGGCGAATTTCCATGATATTTTCTTTTTAATAAATTTTAATTCTATTGGCAAAAATCTTTTTGTGATGGAAGAAAAAAAGCCTGAAAGGTTTTAATTAAAAGAATTTTCATACTTATAAATCCGTCTAACGGGACAGTTAATTTAAGTTATATGAAATTCATGGAAGCTTTTACTTACTGTCAAGGTAGTTTGCATACTTCTTTTTACTGACAGTTATGAAAGCAAAGAGGATTAGACTCTAAAAGCTTTTTATAGTTGTTGACACACAAAATTCATAAGCTAATAAAAATTTGCATGAAAGACCATTTCCATATTTTTGAACTTAAAACACTTGGAAACGAAAATGTTTCACCCCTCATAAAGTAACAAATTGATAAAGGGCTGTTCAAATATTACATAAGGATATTTTTATTCATTTTTCTACCCCTTCTCCTTTTGTTAACAAAAATAAGCAAATCACAAACCCTCATCTTATACAATATCTAAGTTAACTTCTGAACTTCCCTAACCTCTTTTAAATGAAATCCTTATAAAAAATTAGTTCATTTTAAACAATCGTCCTATAGTTTTCTCTTGTGATAATTATAACTTTTATAACTATAAACTTTCTATAAACTTTTCCTAAACTTTCCAATTTTTTTCCTTAGCTTAGCATTTTTTATTAATTTTTTGCATTATTGTATTTTTTTAAAGTTATGATAGGTTTTGAAAATAAAATGTTTTTGATGTCCTACATAAATATCATTCATATACCCTTTCTCAGCAAAAAAAAAAAAAGGCAACGTAATATTTGAACGACCTCCTTATATTTATTTAAAAAAAGGGGGGGATACTTTGATGGAGATTTTTTTAAAAAAATACTAGGGAGCTACCGCCCCCATCTCACTATTGCTCATCAACCCCCGTAAAATGTTTACGCAGGATCTTTTACATTGATTCGCAATCCTCACAAAACCCAGCTAACAGAACTTAACTCACTTTTAAAACATATGAATAAAAAAATTAGCAGAAGAAACGTCAACCAACTTTCCATACATACGTCACAGGTCATCTCCATGAATAACATTCTCGTAAAAGTTTTTATGTTTATTAACTCTAAGTTATCAATAATTTAATCAAAATGTTTTCCTTAAAAATATCCAGCACATCTATTAATAACTATTGTTAATCAACATTCTGGATAAAAACGTACACCAATGAATCTTTTAAATTCAATATTGTACCGCCTAGTAGTTCGTTAAAATACCTAATGTTTTATCATTCATATTTTTGTTTAAACCCAGACTTGTTAAACAATACCTTTTAAGCCATTGAAAATAATAAGAGACAAAACCTACATGACACTCAATACTTAAATTAATTTCGATTATAGAGTGTTTTCAGGTGACGTCACAACCGGTTATTTTCTTTTAACTGTGTACCTTCTGTAGGGCTTTTAACTGTTGCTAAGGCCGTTGTTTATCTGTTGCTAAGGCAGTTTTTAGGTATGGGATCACGTGATTGCAAATTCTCCATTAGAAGAATCCCACAGCTAGTCATTTTCTGTAACTGTTAACCTCTGTAGGGCAAATAACTGTAACATCTTCTGTTGCTAAGGCCGTTGTTAGGTCCAAGTCATGTGATTGAAAATGCTCTATTAGACTAAATATTATAAAATTCAGACAAAATTTGTGAAATTATAGTATGAAATAGCATATCAGTAAGTTTTTAGATACTTTTAGACTCTTTGAATGATATTTAATTGATAAAGTACTTTTTTAAAATGTGAAAAAAAAAATTCCTTCATCATAAAATATGGCGTCTATTGGTCATTGTGATTGGTTGCATAAAAAGTTGTTTGATTTTACTTGCTTTGTAACTGCGACTTCATTCGTAATCTAAAAAAAATTAAATATTTTAAAATTGAGAATTATTTTTTTACTGTAAATTTTCGAAATAATCCGAACATATTGATACCAGAAATGTTTCTTTTTAAATCCAAACCTTAAAAATTTATTCATATAGTATTAACAGTCAGCTTTACTAAAAAGGTTAAAATATCCTATTTTGAGAATATATCAACTTATGTTACTAAAAATTTTACAAATATTAACAAAATATTGTTCAACTGGTGTTAATAAGGCTAAGAAAAATAAGTATACGTAAAAACACCTGATAAATATTAAGGAAAAAAATATTTTATACAGAAAACCTTCTTTCTTTTTAAATTTTATACTACAACTTATTCTATAAGTTAAAAAACATGAGAAATCCTAAAAGCCTCGATTTGAAATAATTTATCTAATTAAATTTAAAACTACTTAAAATACTATATTTTAAGTCTAAAAATGCGTTCAAAATCAAGAAAAGGACATCCCAGTGTCTCCGGTGCCTTTTTCTTCCCGGTGTTCCCGGTACCTTTTTCATCTAGATAGTTTCCAATGAGGGGCCTTTTTTATGTTGGTGTTCCCTGTGCCTTTTCATCCCGGTCCCAAGAGTGTAAATCTATCTTAACCCATCCATTCTGGGTTTGGTGTGTTCTGGTGTTGCACATTTATTTATGTCCGTTACCAAAGTATCCATTCTAAGTGAAAAAAATTCAATTGAATTTATTATAATAATTCGAAACCCCAAAATCTGAAATTATTCCCCGGATCGTTTTGAAATTCGTAAAATCCGTAATCACGAAATAATAACTAAGAGGAATTCATTAAAATGTTCGAACCGCCCGTCCTTACTGGGTTGGAAAATAAGAAATAACCGCTTAAGCATTTGTTCCTTTAGAAAAGATTTTATTTATTCCTCCCAGTTAGATCTGGATGCATTGAGATTGTAGAAGGACCAAAAAAGTTTGTAGAACAAAAACATTTATTTTTCTTTGCAAAAAATGAGATCATGTAAACGTAATACAAATGAAAAGATACAAAAATCATATACTTTTTGGTTTATCCGGTAATATTTTACTATGCGAGTATGTTTGTTGCAGGAAAAGCATTGAAGCAGGGTTAATCCCTGTAAAAGTATTTTACTGCGAGATTACATTTGTCGCGGAGAAGCCGACAGTTCAGGTGCCGTGCCGTTCTATACAAAACAGGTTTTTAGACACATCAACTTTAAGTTGATGCATCTAAAACATAACTCCAAATGTAAATATGGATACATTTATAAGTAAATCATGTTAACCTTTGTAAAGTAATCACACTTTTATTAATACAAATTAAATTGATCGTTGAAATGCAAGTTTAAAATATATATATATTCGTATTATTTATTGTCAATTTATTTTTATTGCTGACAGTAGATTGACTTTTGTTATTTTTTAAAGCATGATTTTTACAAATTCTTTAAAATTTTTGATAACTGCTATTAATAACCTATCTGCTAATTGTATAATTGCAAAATATTTGTAACAGAGTTAATCAATAAAAAGTACATAAGATTTTTGATTAATTAATTAAAACTCCCTTTACCCAACTAGTATATTAATGCTACTTATTCGAGACTGCAACGTTGCTTGACCCTATGACGTCACTACGCGGAAGGAAAAACTGAGTAAACAGAAAGACTGTTGGGTTGCTAGGAGGAGTTTCGATACGCAAATCGTGATAAAAAGACGCTATATGTACATGGGTTTAAGAAACTAATCATAAATCTAAATTAAAGTTCTTAATTTTTCAGACAAAATTTTGCTGGGAATCATGTTCTTTGTTTTTTTTTTCGCCAGGGTAAAGTAACGTTGCAGTCTAGTATAAAATGTTAATCTTAGTTCTATTTATTTTACATGACATGTATATGCAAAGTAATGAACTTAAGACTTTTTTGAAATACTGATATCTTCTATTTGTTAACAGTTTTACTTAAACGTAAAAACTTAGTTTAAGATCTTTACATTAATATTAATAAAGTTAATTTGGATTATTTCAAATCTTTCCTAACTTTTGACGCAGTGTAGCTTGTCCAACAATATACGTATAGGCCCTAGTTTTTAATTTGAAAGCTGTTAAAAGTAATGATTTTTATATCAAAACAAAAACCTAATTGGTTATAAATAACCTCTTTCTCACATCTAGAAATTACTTGGAATAAATGGTCATAAAAAGTTCTGAGTAAAATGACAAACTTTTCCAAACTTTCGTGACTTTTCAAAACTATATTTCAATCTTATGAAATATATGGTCCCATTAAAATAATAATAGAGAACTGGTTAACAAGAAATATAATCAACTTGATTGGAATTGACATTTTTTATGGAAGTGTCAGAGAAAAACTCAATTTTAGCTCCACTACTTTCAAATTATTTGTTCCGCGTACAACCGAAACTTGATCAGAGTTAGCTCTTTTAAGTAAATTTATAACCGAACATCCTAAATGCCAATTGTTTATTTCGTAGTATCATTAATTACTGTCCCCTTACTATTACCTTAAATGGATAGATAAGTATTGATGAGTTGCTAAGGATATCAAAAACTAGTTTTCATTATAGGGGAGGGGTAAAATGGTTATAGTGAGGTAAAATGGATAAAGGGATTTTAACATTTTATATTTGTAAAATTAAATGTTTTTTGATTTGTTGATTTTTATTGAGCCTCAAGAAAAATCAGCATACCAAAACACAATAATTTTTATAAATATAAACTGTTAAAATCCCTATATCCAATTTACCACGCTATAACCATTTTACTCAACCCCATCCTATCCATTAAGATAATTCTAAGTCGTGTTTTCTTTAAATGAAATGATTTAAAAAGTTCTATGCCCACTTACAACTTCTAGATTAAAACGTTGATGACGTTCAATTTGAAATATTTTCTTTTATAACTTATTTTCAAGCGTAAAATAGCAATTTAAAAATTTAATATGATGACATCAAAGTAAATGCTTTTAGCTTTTATCCTCCTGTAAGGAGTTATCTTGCAAACCATGTTTTGCAACATGAATAATATTTTGCCATCAAATATATTAGAAGGCTTAAATAAGTAATTTTTAATAAAATAAGTCATGCGGTATGTAAACGTGGTCAACTCAAACATTTAAAGTTTAAAGTGTCCATTTATGTTAAACGATTATGTTAACGGTTAAACGGTTATTTTTGCACTACAAATAAAAAATGAACTAAACAAAAGAAATTTATGACATATCTACTGTACTATGTCTCAACAGAAACAACTGGTCACTGAATAGATTTTTTACTGTGTTCATCTTTTATCACAAGGAATGTCATGAAATGACCCACATATGCCATAGAAACTAAAACATCCAACGAACCTTCTTACTCTTCACAACAAAGTCGGCATTCCTGAATGCATGAACATTACATTGCGCATTCGTTTTTCAGATGATATGAACATCATCTGCAAGCAGTACTCTAACTTCAAAATTCGTATGCACCACACCAACGCGGGTTCTACCGGAGTCTTGATGGCCACCGACTACTTGTCCGAAGATGAGGAGACGGAGTGCGTGGCCAAGATCACCCCTCCGAGGGGCTACGGGGTCATCTACCACTTCGAGAGGATGGAGCTCAGGAAAGACGCCAACAACGACTGTAGAGACTACATCAAGGTATGTTCATATGAATTCCTAACACTTGAAGATAATAGGTAATTGAGAAAAAGTAATGATGAAATACCATTGAACAGATTCTCGTGTAGGACCATTTCATAATTAGTAAAGTTATAATTTTTTGTGGCGGACAGGCTTGTTCAAAAATATATTTTTAGTTTTAATTTTCATGCGTGCATAATAAGTAAAACGTAGTTTTTATAGATCCATTAAAACGAAGATTTAATGGATGATTGATGACCCTCAATATGATTGATCCCATCTTTGATGGTTAGTTTTGTAAAATTGTATTAAAGTTAATTTTCTTTAAAATTAGTAGTATATCCGTAATAAAATTCGTCCTTCCCACACTAAGTGCATCTTGGTGCACATTCAAGAGTCACCCTTGAGTCAACTGACCCAAATACAAACTAATCTAAATTCATCCCAGAATTTTCGAACCTCCTGGAATCAAAACACAAAGGTTATCACAAAAGTCAGTTTAATCTCTTGTTTAAACCTTGATCTCCTCCAAGCGTCGTTCATACCAGGCCTACGCTTTGTTATAAGTAAACGGAAAATATTATATTTTTCAACAGCCCTGATAAAATTGTCATCCGATTTTATACACTCCCCTTGCTTTCCCTCAAAGTTTATTCCTTATTTAAAGATCTTTAATGATGATTCTAGGGACAATCTTGCCGGTAGTCTTTGTAACACAAGATAGGGCATGTCAAATCAGATTAATGGGCAACTTGACAAGTTGTTTTCTTGTGAAAACTCATTTCGATTAATATTTTTTTATGATGGAAGATAATCAATTTCCCGGACAGTGTTTATTGTGATTGGATTCTGTAGGAGTTAAACATAATAAATAGAGATTGTGATGAGAGGATAAAGATTTCCGCTATCTGATTCAAGACGAACGGAAATTGAATAATATTCAGATAGCTTGATCTAGTTTGTGTGCAATGTGTTATTAAGGTGCAGTAATCTCGAGTAACGTCCTTATATTTTTACATTTTAGCACTGTTAACTTATGCAACGTAACAGATAGTTGGTTTAGTTCTTTTATGTTTGTTAAAACTGTTTAAAAACTACATATCCTGTAAATCCCTGAAATTATTTTAAGCTACAACATTCTATTTTGAAAATAGATGTGTCGTTAACATTTCTTTAGTCATCATTATCCTTTGGATTTTCAGAATCCTTTTGTTCCTTAGCTCCATTCTCTCTGCTCTTCAGCATCTCTCTGCTCTTAGAATCTCTTTGATTCTTAGCATCAATTCACTCTTCAACATCTTTTTGCTCTTAAGCCTCTCTTTCTGCTCTTTAGTATCCCTGTACTCTTTAACATTTCTTTGGTCATCAGTATCCTTTGGATATTCAGCATCTTTTTGTTCCATATCTCCACTCTCCCTGCTCTTCAGCATCTCTTTGCGCTTGAGCCTGTTCTGCTCTTTGGCATTTTTAAATTTGCTAGTTTTTATTCCCTTTTATTTATACTCACCCTTGCACGGCTTTCTCGCATGGATATCTTAATTTCTTTAGGCAACCCCCTAATTTTGTTTAGAAGTGTCCCCACCTCAGGGAACGTACCCATACTACGTGACCTATTTTTTACTATTTTTGACCCCCCTTGGTGACCACCCGTAGTATATGCCAAGACCCCTCCCCCTCTAGTTTTCACGTAGTAGTTCATAAATACGGTTTTCAATCATTTTTAGCAAACAGAAAGTTAAAAAAAAGTTAATTTGGCTTAATTTGTCTTTATTAATACAGCGCTTGCCTCGGGACGCCAAGAGTGCATGCATACAAGAGGAAAATATATTATCAAGTAGAAAACACTTATGTAAAAGTTATTGTAACAGTAACTTAATTTACAAAAACAAGTATTTTTTTTTCTTTATTTCTTTCTTTTCTTTATTTCTTTATTACTTTCAACGATTTCATGGATCAACGTTTGGAAACCACTGTACTATGACTTGTACAAATTGACTATAAAAACAATAATAATTTTGGTTTTGTTTTCATCTCTACATATATAAATATTTAAAATTTTAATATTTTATCTTAAAGTACCTGAATTATTGCTTTTTTTAGCTTAAAGACATTGGCAGTGTCAATTCCTTTTTCTTTAAAGCAGCCATTTTATGCAGTGTCCCCTTTTCAGATCTCTAATGAGACGAGCCGAGGCAGCAACCTGTCTCAGCCGCTGTGCCGCGACTGCTGCCGCTTCACGCGCTCTCCGCCCACGTGCGGCGGCCACTGCGGCTACGAGAGCGACGGGCTGGTGTGCGAGGAGTTCTGCGACCGCGACAACGCCACCGCCTTCGTCCCCTCGGGCAGCAGCGTCCTCCCGCTCGCCGTGCACTTCCACACGCGATGCGGCACCTGCACCGACCGCAGGGAATCCGTGGGCTTCAAGATGATCTTCACCGCCTTCAAGCTCAACACAGGTACACTAGTCACAGAAATCGACTCAAACGGACTATGAACACTTTCAATGGCCAATTTACACGATGCCAGTCGGTATGCTAGTTGAACATTCCAGTTAGCTCTAAAATTTTTAAGGTTTAATTCCATTATTTCCATTGCCTTCTATCTCTATGAGTCGTTTGGTTGGAAATTAGTGGAACAGACCAGTTCCATTCAGTTTGAAGGATTAAAACGTTATTAGGACCTAGAGTAGCCTAGTGCTTATAATGTTGGCTTCGGAATCGATAAGTCCGGACACCGCTAAGGACCCACCGAGTTATGTGGTTATATGTGGGTTCAAATATCCGGTGATCGGTATTCGAGCAGTTTATCATAGGTCCAGGTTGTCTGGATATTTTCTTTTCCCTTCATACACATGGCTAAATTGTAGAGGTAGATATTTGTTGGGGTGCCATATTATCGTCCTAGTCTTAAGTCTAACTCTTTTTATAACAAAGGAAACTGTTGGGTCCATACTCAATTAAAAAAAAAAGCCCAAGTCAATCAAATTTTTGGACTTGATAGAAAATGATAGATTATTAAAAGTTAAAGAATCTTAAAGGAGTTAAAGGATCTGTAATAATTTCGTAGTTACTATTAATGCGAAATTATTTTAGAAAAAAAATAACTAGTCAATTTGAGCCGCTTGCAACAACAACATGCCAACTCCAATATAAAATTGTTGGCGTTAGCTCGTTGTTGTTGTTTTAAACTCCTCAATTCAAGAACCCAGGATTTACGTACTTTGCCCAAGGATATTCAACTATTGACAGTAGTTCACAGGCTTAAGTAAAGTTGAAAGATATCGAGCAGGAGTATCTTCCTGACCTTAGAGACATTTTGTTTTTGCTTATGCCTTAATAATGATTCATCATTGTCGAAATAAGGTTCATTCATCTATCTTAAAGCGGTCGTTGTGACGTAATGTTTCACGTGCTGTATAAGGTTTAAGGGTGTTTTGGAATTCTAGAAGATGTTTTCTTTTTTTTTTTGTGAGAGATTCATTTTTAGAAACTGTTAACTTTATATGGAAGCTAAAAACACTTGTTAGTGAAGAAAGGAAATATAAGTCACACAAATAAAATAAATAAAATGCCTCTCAAAACAAAACATCACATAATTGAGTAAATTTATATAACTGTACTCGTCCTATTGATTTGTTATGTATCTAAGACGATTATTTTCATTTTAATTAAGTTTACTGTATCTTTATTCGGATTTACTGTATTTTTCAAAGTATCACTAAGCATAACTTGTCATCGTTTTTTTACAAAGTATGAGAAAATATAATACCTTTAAGAAACATAAAACTGCAGTTAATAAAAATAGCATCGTATAATATTTTTTTTCCTAATTGAATAAATATTTATTATGTCATGAATTGGCGAGGTGGTGATATTTTGAATCCAATGATTCTTGGAAAAATGTCACATAATTTTGTTTTTCCAGTTCCTGGAGCATCGTGTGGTCTTTCTACCGAGTTTCAGTGTGATAATGGCCGATGCATATGGTCCGGTCTCACATGCGACGGCTACAACAACTGTGGAGATATGAGCGATGAGAACAGCACGGGTAGCTCTCATTGTGGTAAGTGTAATTCAGTTTAGAATAAAAAATCCTAATTTCCGTTTATAAAAGGTCAAAGTCTATTTTTCATGGATTTTAAAAATTAAACTTATTTACAGCTCAAATGTGAAAATTATGAAAATTAAAAAATAAACTTAATTAAAATCTGAAATGAAACTCAATGTTAATGGAGTCAATTCAATTCTTACTGAATTCGTATAGTATTACACATGTAAAACAAAATTAAATATTTCTTAAAATTTTAATTTATTTTGTGGCTCTTTTACTATAAATCAGAGTTCCCTCTTTCCTTAAGAAAATAAGGGTAGGACACGCGTGAACCATAATTACTACTTTGTCGAAAATATGTTCTTAAAATAAATAATGATTTGGTATTATGACATAAATAATGCGTTTATACATAGTATTAACACTTTAACTTTAACTTTGTCGTAACTTGTGTAGTAACTTTGTCGAAAATATGTTCTTAAAATAAATAATGATTTGGTAATTGGTATTATGACATAGTATTAACACCCTCACTTCCAATGTGGCTGTTCATCCAAATCACACTCTTGAAAATTTGTATGAACAATTTATGATGGTTTAATTACATCCTTGGCTTTTTCAATGTCAATGGCTTCCTTAGAAGTCCTCTTCCTGCGGAAAAGAAATATCCGGTCAAAGGAAGTTACATTTTTATTTTGAGTGCCTCATTATTGTTTCATCACACTTTCATTCACATAATTGAAGAGATAAGAACTTCAATTTCATTATTTCATAATAAACTGATTTAGGAACTTTTCACTCAGTATAAATTTTTAGTTAAATAACATTATAATAATTCGTTGGAAAATAAGAAAAAATGTTGTTCCTTTCTCTTAAATTAATTTTAGGTAAGCTTTGGATTATACTTAATATTATTTTCGTGTTCAGGATGCATTGAGTATTCCCACACTTTTACCTGAGAGGTTTAGTGGATATTGCCTGAAATTTACTTTTTGGAGGATATTAAAAAAAAATAGCGCAGGTCCACGCACTTTATTGAACTGGATAGAATGTAAGTATTATAATTCCACCGAATTTCGATATTGAAGTTTTTCTATAGCGACGCCTGTGAGTTTTCCTATGGAGGAGGCCTTTTTCAGACGGTTCTTACAGGCTAATTATTATACTTTTGACTTATAATACTCTGATTAGTAGACTATCACACAAGATAAAGGATCTAAAAATAAATCAAAATCCATGCTGATCTCAAATTTTGTATTTTTGGACTTATACCACTTTTATTCTAAGCATATCAGTTATGCTCTGTACTGTTCTATACCTTGGGTACTCCACTCAGCAACTTTCATGAACATTCACTAGTCCATGCCCAAAAACACTATAGTAAATACGTATTAAAGAAATTATCTGGACTATTTTGCACCTTTTTTACTTTATTCTTCATATTTTTCTGATATTTTCAGTAATCTTTAGATAAGTAGCTACAACCATTGAAGTTAAGGGAAATCCATAGTAGTATGTGTAGAATGAAGAATCCGACTGCGTTTCAAGAGCAGGTGACCGGTTTTGTAGAAGCGCTTTTAACTTCATTCAGATTCATTCATTCAATCCAAAAATTCACTTTAGAATTATTTCGGGCTGCGTATGCTATGCAGTTAGACAATTAGAAGATGTACTCTAACTAGTAGTTAAAGATGACTGATCACCACCTAACAACAGCTATTGCAAGGCCTTGAATAAAGTAGTGCATATCTTTACCTAATTCTTTCTACTAACACCTCCTTCTTTGCAGCCGAGTTTCCGGACCCCATGAAAGCGGTGATAGTGGCGAGCGCCGTCATCGTGACGGTGTTCTTGGGCGTCGTGCTGGCCTACCTGCCGAAGATGTCTCTGGCTCTGCTGGGCCGCAAACGGGCGCAAACCACCTTCCCCTCTCACCACCAGAAGAAGTCGTCCATCGCCCCCCTCATCGCTAAGAAGAACTCCAACACCAAGAGCGTCAGCTTCCAGACGCCCCTTCCCAAGATACGGGAGGTGCCCCTGGACGAGTCGCAAGTCTAGGTGCATCAACCCAAAAACGAGGCATCGCGAGGACACAAAGATCTGGATGGTGGTGTCCCTGAAATGACACTGCTGGAAGCCAGTGCGACAACGAGCAACTCCTAATCGAAACAACCTTAGTGTCCACCTCTGAGTACCGCCAAGTTGGCTGTGTTTTGAGACCTATCCTAGTATTATACTCCTTGATTGAGACCTAGACCTAGTATTATACTCTTCGCATTTAGAATAGGCGCATCAAGAAGAACCTTCATTTACTTACAATCACAAAAATGTATATGGAAATAATAGGAAAAAAGACTACAATACAACAGAAATATAACAAGTAAGACATATTATGAGTTGCACAGGAGCCATTAGTTAGACCTATATGAGCAACCTATGGGAATTTACATAATAAATGAGAATTATGGGGAAAAATGGCAAGTGAAACCATCGTAGGGCGAGTTTTAGTTTAATACGTAAGAAAAATTGAAAGAGCATTTGTTTAAATTTTTAAAAATATCTTCTATGTTTTCCTAATGTTTCCTATGTTTTCCTATATTTCTATGTTTTAAAAGATAAAGCTTTACTATTAGTTTTTAAAACTGAAAGGGGGTTTCTCAGATTTTAGGTTGCTCTGTAAAGTGTTCTAAAATTTAAGTAATAGATAACGTAATTCTTATAAAGCATTTCTTTCTTTGATTTAGTTCGTTTCAGTAAGAAAAAAAATTAAAAGACAAAATTTACTCTGCAATGTCTAGTTGAACAGCGGAAATTTCGTGCTATGCCGTAAGTTAAATATAAAAATAAAAGTGCTAAAAATATTTGCCACATCGTTACCAAGGTGACCTGATTCAAGACGTGATTGTGAACCGCCTCTATTCTAAATACAAGGAGTATAATAGGTGTTAATACGGTCAGGGTTATATACCAAGGTGGATTCTTAGTGAAGCTGTTTTGATGTGGAGTTACCTCGTTGTTACCCCAAAGGCCGTCAGCAGATCACTTATATCCATTTGAAAAAATTTCAAATGAAAAGCGCATGCTCAGAAATTTTCTGCACTGAATTAGAGATCTCGAATTGTTATTTGGCCTCCAGTTTCCATGTTTGAGTGCTGTGGTCATATTCTCGCGCAGGTTACGGCTTCGTTTTTGGTAGAAGGATGCAAACGAAGCCTATCCGTGAATGGATGGACAAATAATGGCTTCTACACATCTGCACATTTGTTTAAGCTGGCCAATGGGCTGCATTAATCATACTGTTCAAAACAAGAGCTATTGTTTTAGATAGAATTATTGGACAGTATTGGCGGTTACTAGTAAATGCACTTCCTATATTCTAACTTCCATGATGAAGACATGATTGTAGGGAACTCCGACAATATTTTGATATTTCTAATAGAAATATCGTCCTGAAAACGTTTTGATGGAGTTTCCTAACATCTCGCTCAAATTTGAGAGGGATCGAGAGTGTTTTCAAGCGTCATAATAACTGGGATGTCGTACTTGTGCCAGTTTAAAACGAGTCAAAACAATTTACAAAACAATTACATAATGAAACCAAATGCTCATGTGATGAGATACAAGGGGCATTGCCTCCCCTAAACATTTCCGGATACTCCACTGTTCTTCTTAGAAAGAGGGAAGTTCAATTTTCGTTAGGCACAACTTTTTGTCAAGGGCTTTTCTTATGCCTGCCCGTGAATGTGCAATGAAACGCGGTTTAGGTGGTTTTAGTAAACAATGAATATTTGAGACAGGGATAAGTGCAATATCATGGAAAGTTTTTAGGTGAATTTCTCCATCATTGCAACTCAAGTATTTAGTATAAAATCTTGTGTTGTTTTTATTTTAAATATATGTTAATTTATGTGTTTTATTCATATTTAAGTTAAGTGCTACATCAATTGCATTTGTTTCGATGCAATTAAATCCCATCTGTCATTTTATTGTATGAACACTGATATAAAAGGAGTGTGTATCATGATTCAAATTTTTATTTCTATCACTCACTTTTTTATATCTGTTCGACAGTTTCATATATTTCTAAAACACTCAAAAATAGTTGTTTTAGACTTCAAAGGTAAAGGGCAGATCATTCTTTAAATATAATTAAATTTGAAAGTTTCTGTAAATCAGTCATTTTTTAAAGAAATTAACAAAGGAAAAAATTAAAAATCTTAAAAGGCAATATAAAAATTTATTTGCCATTCTTAATTTGATACAGTTTCCATCAATTACCTTTAAAATTTTAGACTTTATATAAAACTTTAAAACTATAGGGTGAATACCAAGTGTTTTTTTTTTCAATATGTGACAAAATTTCACCAAGCTTTTTAATAAGTTTTATTGAACCCGCGTTCGCAATGCATTTAAAAAGTCTCCACAGAGTTCTTGAAATATACTTGAAGAGAAACAGAAGCATTCAGTCGATATTATGTTATGCTACCAGAAAATAATGGTAGGGCACTGCTCAATTTTATCAGTTATCTTGCTGCTTGTTGAAAACTGCTTGTTAACCAGTTTCTAAGTGTTTAAAGTTGTAAAGCTAATTTATGGACACTCTGTAGATTGGAGCTCTATTTCATCGTTTGGGGAATATAATCTTTATACGATCTATTTGTCTACGATTGCACAAATCCTATGAGATAAGTTTTAAACCAACGCAACGCTTAAATGAGGTCTGGAAAAACCCTACAATGAATGATTAAATAAACCACGAGTAAAAAGTTTTTATTCAGCTAAATTTTTATCTAAAGATAATTGGTTCTGTGCATTTCTACATTTTGTACGTAAAACAAGGGGTTAGATCTAACAGGCATTATCCCTCCAGCTCTGACATTAACGTGATTAGTCAGTAGATTTCGATGATTACATAACGCTCATAACTCTTTTAACGTCAAATAAAAAAAAGTTAAAATCAACTGTTGAATCTCAAGAGGATCAAAACACATTCTCTATCTGGGAAATTTACATAAGACTCCATTTATAATTTAGCTCGATAAATTTCAATCTTTGGCCTTCGATATACGAAATGTCTGTCTTTTTGAGCGTGAAAACCGAGCTCCGGTTTTGCATTTCCACTCATGGCGCTCTCACACGTGTCTTCGCACATAGAAGCGTTCTTTTCGGAGGGGTAAACAGTGAAATTGGGCAGTTTCGAAGCCATCACAAGGCTGCTGCCGAGAGAGATAAAGAGGTGAGGTCACTTGCACTTGCGTAACCCGGCGGTGTCGGTCACCCTGTCGCGGTGCACTGCGATTCTCGGTGCAAGCCAGATGGCAGATGCGATTTTGTCATTGCGAAAGAGATGCGCAGGAATGGCAAGACGGATATCGGTGAAATCTCTATTGGTTGCATGCGGTTTATGATGAAGAAATGCGTGATTGTTTCCAATGATTTTTATTTTGTTTGGCATAAATAGCATATGGGTTTCTCTCCTTCATTCTCTCTGTATTCTCTTCTGACCGTCCGCTCACTCATATCTCTGTCTCTCCCAGTTTCTTTGTCTCCTTTCTCTCAATAGAGGATTAATTAAATCACGTGACTCGCACCTAACAACAGGTGCGTCTCCTCCAGCAGTTAACAGTTAAAATAATATTACTGGTCGTGACGTCATGTGCGAATGCTTCTATTGGGGCATTTGCAATCACGTGACCTCGCTCCTAGCAATAGGGTGTGCGTGTGTATCCACCAGCAGTTAACAGTTAAAAGAAAATAACTGGTCATGACGTCATGTGCGAATGCTCTACATACTTCTTTCCCTTCTCATCCTCTGCTTCTTAGCCTATTCCTCTGTTTTCTACTTCTCTTTCTCGTCTCTTTTCTTTTATAATATGCCTCATAGATCCTTATTCTCTACTCTTACCCACTCTTTTTCTTCCTCTATTTCTCCTTTTATGTCTCCTCTCTTTTCTCAAGAAGAGGAGACATTAACTTTCTTCTTCATTTCTTCCATTTGTCCCTCTCATCCTTTTCTGTATCTTCTATTTTCTTTTCATTTTTTGTATTTTCTTTCTCCATCGCGTCTCTCCTTTTCTCTTTTCCTGCCTCCTTCCTCTCCTCCTCCCTCTGTATCTCCTTTTTTTTAAATCCATTTCTGCACCCCACCTTTCTCTTTCTTTCACCTTTCTCATTTCCTGCCTCTTGTTTCTTTCAAACGTCCTAAGTTCCTTAAATTCTCAAAAGTTGCATACATCTTAATATCCCAGTTCCCTTTATACCGAATTTTTTATGTTCAGATATTCTGTCAGTCTTCCACCACTCGTCTTGGTAAGAAGAAAGCGCTAAAATTTTTAAGGCATCAGAAATGAAAGATAGGGTATGAGAAACCTATGTTGATACTCCCTAGTCAACCTAGTTTGATAAAAGTCCACAATTCCATTTTTCACAACACTATATTATGTATTACATGTCTTTACATGTTGTACAACAAACACCTATGCAGATTGTAGAGGCCTAATATTTTTGGAAAAGAAGTTCAAAATTCTCATTTGCTCGATTGCAGAAATGTTTTCCGGTTTACCAGTGTTTCATCAGTCGATTGGTATTCAGAAACATATGTTTAAGTATACCTAATTTGTAACCTTCCTTATTTTACCAAACAATAAAATTCCAATGGTTGCAAAGCTTAGAAAATCACATTTTTCTATGGTTGTTAATACTAACGAGTATTTGTATGCATGCAAAAAATTTTCCCATTAGTTATTACGCGAATACGAAGCAACAGAGTAACCAAATGAAATTATTCCGATCCACCATTAGTTGACCTTAGATTGAATAAAAAAAACTTTGCTGTCGATTTAAAAAATAGAGAAGAGCTTCCGTTCAAATTAACATGGGTTCTGTTTTCTTTCTAATAATACCCCAGAAGTTTTAAAATGAACAGTGATAGCTTATCGTACCCATAAAATTTTAGGTAATTACGCTCATGCGTTTGAGTAAACCATTAGATGGATTTTGGGAAAAGCGTCGCAGTAATTTTAATTAAACTCCTGTTTGATTGAGAAGATGAAGGGAAATTCACACCAGTAGATTAAACACCTGTAAGCGTGTGTTAGTACAATCACTGCCATGACGAAACTATGATTGTAGCTCAAGGATACAGTTATTGGATATACTTTTTTAAAACTTTAAATGATACAGTGGGTTGAGTTAACGAGTAGCGTATTTTCTTTTCAATTTATGAGTTTAAATTCTCCTATATTTCGTTATTACGTTAACTAAAATGAACTTTAATGATCGAAAAATGTGTATGTTTGAGTTAGATTTTCAAATTTCAAAAACTGCGATAAAACGAGTTTTATAACTAGCCTTTGGTTATAATTTTGTGTCATTTATTATGTGTTAAGTTTAATGAACATAGTGTTATACATTCCGAAAATATTGATGTTTCATTCTAGATAATGTAGAATTAAGAGTATTAAAAAATTTTCTCTTTATATTAAAAGAACTAAACAAAATTTATCAATGCTATATCTCCTGAATATTTTTATTTATTTACAAGAGGGTCTTTTTGAGATTATAAATACACCAAAATTATGGGGTAAAACCAGGTTTTTTTTTATTTTTTATAAAACGAATAAAAGTGATGCAATAAAAATATCATTGTTTAGTGATACCACTCTTTGCTGTAAATACTATATAGCTTTAATACATCCGGGCACACAGACTTAGGAACTTTTTTGGAGTTTTTTGATAAGATGTCATGTTTTTATAGGAATTTCAATTAATTTGCCATTGTGGTAATTTGCCTTTTCTGGCCATTGTCCCAAATGGCAAATTGCCATAATGCCAATTTCCTGTGATAAACTGATTACATTTAAACAACTTTTACTTTAAAGAAATGAAGCATTCTGAAAAATATGGGATGTAATATACCAGGACTATTTGTAAATCCACTCATGGTCAAGTTAATATCACTAACATCTCTTAAACGGAATATTTTTTATTGTCTTAAAATATCCTTGGAATAACCGATGCCAAGACTGAAAGCAGTTTTTTTTTATTTCGGTTATATTTTTTTAGATTTTATGATTTTTTAAAATTTTTACGGACTTTTAATTCATCCTGAACTAATTATAGTTTAAGATATAATTTTTTTTTTAAATCCATCATTAGTTACCACGCAAAAAATTAGGAGCAATATTTTAAGTTCGGTATCTTTCCTTTCACTGCTATGGAATCTAGGCTTTAAATTCTTCGTCTTCATGCGTTTCTTGTTTGATAAAATGGCAGGATCTGAATCAATACGTTCTTATAAGAACTTATTTAAAGAAATCTACAGTCGCCATTCAGAAAGGAAAATATTTTCTTTTGGCATCCTGCTTGTTGGTGTCTACTCTGATTATTTACAAGACCCTCTCTATATAAATGGCCTCACAATTCGAACGTATGACGTCAAACGTAGGGCGATTTAAGTGAATTTGCCATGTTAAGTCTATGGAGCATTAAAACTTTATTGGGTTAAACTCCTATGAGAATTAAAAGATTATTGATATCTGGAACATTTATATAAGCCTTGAAGTGATATATAAAGCGAGGAGCTAAGAAAGTAAGTTTTTGTGTCTATATGACTCAAGCGCGGATCCAGGGGGGGGCAACTGGTCAATTGCCCCCCCCGTGGGCTCAGCCGCCTTTTTTTTTAATACAAAAAGAAGTAAAAAACGAGCAAGAAGAGAGAAGAGAAAATCAAGTTATAAGAATGTGTATTCCAGGGTCGACAGTTTTCAACCTTAAAATATACCCTACCATATACCTCATATTCGATTTTGGTGAAAATCGGTTGATAATTATGGCAATTATTGGACTTTGAAAAAAGTTCAGATTTCGACGAAAAAACACAAGTACAAAGAAAGCTTATAAATCCGAAAATATTATTAGTTTTTTCTTAATTTTTTCTATTGTAACTAATTGTAATGGCAAAGTTTTTCCAGAATTACGGGTTTCCATGGGGATTTTTACGTCATCCAGGATTTTTAGAAGAAGACTAGAGCTTACTTACATTTAGAACAACCATTTTATGAAAAGTACTTTTATAATAATTTGTGCAGAAAAATTTTAACGAAAATACAAAAACGTTAAATTCGAATGTTATAAGTGTTAAGAGTCATATTTTCCTTAAAGAACATACATTTTAAAGGAAATTAAATGTAGTATATTAGTCCAGGACGATTACGTTTTTATATGCTTATAAAAAATAGCCTCTTTCACTTATTTCAAATACTTAATTAGGTATTACATATTTCTAATTGAGTTCCTAAAAAAATGAAATATTTTAACACTCCATTTTTGTGGGGCAAGTCGTGTCAGAAGAGTAGAAGAGTTTCGACGAAGAGTTTTCACAGATTACGAATATGTAAATCATTAGGCCAGACTGGGCCGAGTGGCGATCGCCACCCTGATGGGGCCCTATTCAAATAATTACAATTTTTCAAAAATAAGTTCAAAATGTGAGAGGGCCACCGAAATGGGGGCAGAAGCTATGAGGTCCCGAGAGAAATGTAGAATTTTTTTCACATACCACGCTTCCCTTTGATTTTGCTGCCTTAGCTTTAACAGGGCACTCGAAGTCTTCATCTTCGACCCACAAAAACACTCCTTGGGAGAAACCAGACGTTATCTAGAGGGATCGGACTTGCCCAAAGCCCTCATTTCATGTTTCAAAGAGGCCCCCAAAACTGTTTAAAAGCTAAGAAAATGTGAGAATGTAAAATAAATGTATTGACTTATGAATTTAAAATCAATCTTAAGCTTAGGCACTTTTCAAATAAAGAATTTTTACAAAATGACACAAGGATTGAAAATGATTGATTTTGTTACTTTAAGTCAAATAAATTTAATTTTAAATTTAAGACATGACGAGGGCCCCCAAGCGAATCTTTTGCCCTGGGCCCTCAAACTTGTAAGTCGGGCGTCAAAACACTGTAAACACTTTCTTTTTCCTCTATCATTGTCCATGCTATATGCTATCGTTCGCAGAAGGGAGTGAAAAACACAAGCTACCTCGGTGGCTGATTCGACCCCTCGGCCACACACAGACGGCGACAGAGGGATTGTAACTCTATACCATGTGCTGACAATCCATATTTATAGCCCCCCAGTAAGGAGGAGATGGGACACCGTTTTATGGTTTTATGGCCTCTAATTGTTTGTAGATTCTTGTTTTCCCACCCCACTCCCCAAATGACCGATGGGAAGTTGGGAGGATACATTTTTTTCTGGGGGGTGACACATTTTTCCAGAAGACGTCCTTCAGTCTCTTGTTGGTTGTGATCCCAGAAAGGCTGCTGGTTTCTTGGATCTAACGGCTAGAAGTATAGCTTCCCAAAAAGAGGTAAGATGTTTTATATTTATTTTTCAAAGTAGTAAGGGGATAAGGGATTTATGTTTTATATTTTTATCTAAATAATTACAATTGGTTTTTATGATTTGATATTTTGTGAGACAAGTGACTTAAAAATTCTCCCATTTTTGCCCATAGGGTTAAAAGCCGTTTTTCTCTACAAGCTACTCTCATACAAGCGTTCATGTAGTATTCTTACAAGATTCTATAAAAAAGTTCATTGAAAGTTTATTATAACATTCTTCCTTCATCACTTTCTTGAAGAAAAACTAAAAGTAATAGAAGAGCTACAGACTTAAATTTAACTTTTATTATTTCTTTAAAAATGACCGGAAAATGTGTCTGCTAAATACGAATATTCCATTTGAATTGAAAAGAGATAAAATATAAATTTAAAAAATTTGATAATTGAAGAAACGTCTCTCAAATTGAAAACATCGCTCAAAACCACAAAATAACAGCGAAAGAAGTAATTCACACGGTTTCCCCTTCCTAAATAATTCCACACTAATATTGTTAAAAATGGGACAAGTAAAAAAAAAATTAATTTTTTCAATTTTATTTGGCCTTAAAATTCGACCTTTTTAAAACTCCTGTTATAAACGTTTAAGGCATTTTTCCGAGGTCATTTTTCCATGAATATCGTAATTATATAGCTATATAACATAAAAAACCACCATTGGTGATTAAGTCATTAGTTAATTAATTTATTAAAGTGAAATTTGAAAATACAGGTAAAATTTTCCAATCAAGTGAAACAGAAAATATTTTGACAATGTTTGGTAACAAATCATTTAAAAAATACTTAAATTTAACAAAGACAAAAAAAATCTTTTTTAAAGTTTAAATTTTAAACAAATTTATTTATTTCTTAAATTCTTGTAGTATAGGCATGTGATACATGTGTGTAGGTAGACTATATTTTAGTACTCTTTGCGATTATCAGTATCAGGCCAGTCAAATTTAGAATAGGGTAGTGGCACCAGTAACTGACAGGGCACCAGTAACTGACACTTTGAGATTTAATTCATAATAATAAGATTTGTATTGTGAACTTGAAATAAATCATGGTCTCTCTTAATATTTTAGACATTTATCTTTAACTTTATGCAGTATTTATTTTATACCAAGGGGTTTTAAGTTTAATAAATTGAGAATTCCCATTTCATGTTAAGAAACGTCCGATTTTCAGAGGTTGGCTTAAGGCTGAAATTAAGGACACACATCTTTGATTAGGGTCTAATTTAATCAAATTTTCTTTTTGAAACCTATTTTAACATGAAATGTATCTGATAATAGTACATAAATTCATGCCGCAGAGTTATTTTTGTAAAAAAATATTTTATTATTTATTTTAAATGGGGTGTCAGTTACTGGATCTAAAAAATGAATTTCACCAGTAACTGACATTGGTGTCAGTTACTGGTGTTTTAGTGAAATTCAAGGTAATTGCTTGAAAATTCTAGGGAATATTGTGGAAGCTATTTAGAATAAAGTTGTGCTGTTAAATTTTTAAAATTTAATATTTTTTCAGTAACTGACACCCTGTCAGTTATTGGTTCTGCCCTATGTCAGTTATTGGTATTGGAATATAGCAGTGTTTTCATTCTGCTTATATCGTAACAAATCATTAGATGGTAGGAAATAGAATGGATCATTTTCACAAACGTTTTGTAATTACATTTTTTAAATACTCAGAAACCAACTTTCCTAAAAGTAACATTTAAATTATTTAAGTAAATCAACTATTTTTACGAAAACAGATAGAAAACTTTCCTCTTTGTTTGTACTTATAATTTAATTTAAATATAATTTGTGTACAATTTTCTATTAATAAATTCTTATTAATGTGAAATTGTTTGATTTAGTACCATTTTTATATAGTAATATGGTATGTCTTATAATATCCCATAAATGGCCCTTTTAAAATGTATTTTGATTTAAAATACCCTTTTTTGCCTGATATTTTCCTTCATATTTTGTAAAATTACTTAAAAAATTAAATATTTGTTTTATTATATTATGTTTGCTAAAAAAATAATGTAGCATATAAAAAACAGCTTATTTATTAAAGGTATTTCAAAGTGTCAGTTACTGGTTCAGGAGGTGTCAGTTATTGGTTCCAAAATTTTCCCAGGGTGTCAGTTACTGGTGCTTCGACCATGCCAACTTAAAAAATATTTTAAAAATAGAAAAAAATTACTTAGACTAACAAATTGTGCTCTAAATAAATATTGAAACTTCATTTAATTTTTCGGAACAAAAGGTTTTTTCCTGGATAATTTTAGTAAGTAGCAATAACTAATTATTTCAAAAATTGCTCTTAAAGTGTCAGTTACTGGTGCCACTACCCTATGTGTGGAAATATTAAAGCATTTCAGACAAAAGTATTAATAATATAAATGCTTCAAACTAAATTTCAAAAGAAAGAGAGGGGAAATGCAAAGAAATACTTTTTTAACTAGCTAATGAAAATAATTGTTTTATTTAAAAAATTGGATAATAATGAAAGGAGGAAACCATTATCTTTAAAATCTTAAGTAACCTTAAATTTAGAGTTAAATGTAATTTTTTAAAAAAATTAATTACTTTAACAATTTATAAATAAATTTCCTTTTATTTTTATATTACGGTGATGATAGAAAATCTAGAAATCTTTACAACATGCTAAAACTTAAAAAAATTCCCAAGGTATAAATAATGCTGGAACTATAGTGCTAATAAATAACAAAGTATGTTGATCTATAATAATTCTCAGATTCTTCCATTTGATAGGACTGTTATTTGTAATCGTATACTTATCCAGTATTATGTTAATGTCCTACCCATCGATTCAACGTTTTCAGTCAAATTTTCTTGGTCCCATGAAAGACAGTAAATCGGAGTTAATATCTAAAAACGTATTTACAAGCTACATTGAACCTATTAAGGGCATCGAATCTATTAGGGCACCTTAATTAAGGTCTCATCCTCCGATCCAGATGCCGTCTGAAATGTTCAAAAATGAGTCGAGATACTACTTTTATAGACTACGTTTTCAAAAAAATTTCTGGGGGAGGACCCCCGGAACCCCCACGGTTCCTTAGGTTAAGGATCGACAGTAAAATTTGCACATTTTTTTCAGCGAAAGTTCACATTAGATCCATAAAATACTTGGGGGAAGGAACCTTAGTAAAGAAATTGCGAGTCAAAACCATTTCTGGAAACATAAGTCTGGTTGGGGGCAGGTCCGTATCGAAGGGGGGGGGTTAGGGGTTCAACCCCCCCCCCCCCCCCGAAATTTTGACATCAATTTTTATACTGCTATTTTTCTTGAAAATTATGTCTCACAAGGAGCGATATCCTCTTCGGGTATAACCCAAAGGGTCTCAAAATGAGTCAAAACCCTACTTTTAAGGGTAAAATTTCCAAAATTTTTCTGGGGGAGGACCCCCAAACCCCCTCGAAATTTTTAAATCTATTAAGTATACGGTTTTTCCTTCAAACTTGTGTGATTTACAAGGAGTGGTTCTCTTTAATGTAACCTAAAGTGTCTCAAAATGAGTTAAAATGCCACTTTTAGGGGAAAAATTCAACAAATTTTCTGGAGTAGGAACCTAAAAACCCCCTTAACATTTCGCCATTTACTACAATATACCTTCTTTTTACCTTGAAAATTCGGCCGCTTACAATGAGTGGTGCTCTATGGGTGTAATCTAAAGGGTCTCAGAAATGAGCTAAAACACTCTTTTGAGGGGCAAATTTCCAAAAATTTTCTGGGGGAGGACCCCCAGGCCCCCCCTTTTACTTCGAATTTAAATTGTTTATACAATTTTGAAATTTAGTGCATCAAAATTTCTATCCAGTGTTGTCATCTAAAGTACCCGTCAGGAGGTACCTCAGAAAATATTTGAGTCAACCCCCCCGAAACAAAAGTCTGGTTACGGCCCTGGTTGGGGGGTTATGTCACTGTAGTTAACCAAAAATGGGTTTTTAGGGTCTTATTTTCAAAAATTTTCTGGTGGAAAATCCTAACCCAAAAATGTGGTTGCCCCCCCCGTAGGTCCAGGCTGGATCCGCCACTGATATGACTTAATATTGCAAATTCACCGATTTAGCCCTACGTTTGACGTCACAAGTCCAAATTGTGAGGACATTTATATAGAGGGTCTTGTTAGTTCTCTGTTTTGAAATTACATCAAGTGAGAATTTTTTAAACAATTTACAGTCACCACTTTAAAAATTAGGGAAAAGATTTCAAGTTTAGCATTTTCTCTAAGAGTGACAAAGAATTGATTTAAGCAGCGATTAGTAGTCATCGTTTATTTTTATTCTACTAGTTCTAACGTGTGCTCTGAAGTCTTGTATCGAGGCTTATCACTGAAAACAATCTGCATGTCTAAAATGAAGTAAAAGGATGTTGCTGTCTCCTGATCGATTTTTCCCTTGGTTTCGATGACCCTACAGAGTCCTGCAACAAGGAAACTCTCTTTGACCCATCTACGCTTATGTTCCCAGTGGCCTAGAAGCAAAAGACCGAGACCGTAGCAAAAAATTCTACGATACACTACTTTATACCACCCAAGACGCTAATTGCTCGACTGCTTCGTCTTTGCGTTCCTGTCAAGCGGATAATTCGGAAACTACGAAAGAAGTTACTATTATACAAAGGACCTAGCCTCCGAATGTGCTCCCCGACCCACCAGCTGCTGGAAAGCTCTTGAAGATACTTCGATTTTCAATGAGGTAGCACGGGACACAGCGTTTCGATGTATCAACGTCATGGTGGGTAGCAGTGACACTCGTCGCACTCCGATATGTGTGAATGCCATGCACCACGAGTATCTTTAAAATTTTCAGAAATGAGTATATTCGTATTTCATAAATAAAATTATAGTAAATCTGTTTCGGAGCCGGTTTGACTGTGTGACATATATTTAGATTTGATTACTTTTTACTAGGTTTTGAAAGTGTCATTTTAAGAGTGTTGTGCTTGTCCAATCCGCGGTCCTTTCTGGATCGTCAATTAATCTGAAACTGTTTTTCTTAGTAGTTAATATCACTGAACAAGAGCGATACATCTTGTAAATTTAGTTCAACAGCTTTTTGAAGCTCTGTAAAGTCACCACTAAAAGTATTAGAATTAGGAAAAGGATATAGCTTCAACATCTTTCCCTCTTATCAAACGGTATTTAGGGTGTCTAACATTCTGCGAGAGAAATTAACGTTAGATCGTAAGATGCAGTGCTGACGGGGGTGGACCCCGTCCCCGCAATGATATAGACGTCCCCCGGAAACATCGGGATATTTGACTTTTTAAAAAGTTGAAAAAAGTGAAAAAATAAAAGTTGAGTCCCCCAAATAGTCTGTCCCAATTACAGCACTTAGGAGCGTACCTGCGCTTCAGTCACCACTTATAAAATAAGAAAAAATATGTGAAGTTAAAAGAAATCGCAGGGGGGGTAGGTCGGGGTTTGGGACGGATGATCATTAATCAATATAGCAATTAAAAATTTCTCAAATTATTCAGTTTCCGTCGAAGACAGAAAGGATAGAGACTTGTGGATTATACAAAATAAACATGAAAGTCTTACAAAAATAGTACAATTTTTAAAGAATCCGTGTGATACGGTTACAGTAAAGTGTTGAAAAAAAAAACAATAACACCCCCCTTAAATAAGCAGGAACTAAATTTATAATGCCCAACTGCTTAAAATATTTTTTTTTTACTTCTTTGAGAGGTGACTACGAACTGTTCGAAAAAAATAGCTTGAACTAACTGCTAACAAGTAGTAATAATCTTCCTATCATATCATATATTAATATAGGAATTAAAAATTTCTCAAATTATTCAATTTCCGTCGAAGACAGAAAGGATAGAAACTTGGATTATACAAAATAAACATGAAAGTCTTACAAAAATAGCACAATTTTTAAATAATCCGTGTGATACGGTTACAGTTAAGTGTTGAAAAAAAACCAATAACACCCCCTTAAATAAGCAGGAACTACATTTATAATGCCCAACTGCTTAAAATATTTTTTTTTACTTCTTTGAGAGGTGACTACTAACTGTTCGAAAAAAATCGCTTGAACTAACTGCCCACAAGTAGTAATAATCTTCCTATTGTTATTACAAACGAACGGAATCGTTTCAGTTCTGAATATATCACTGAGATCTACAAAGGGTGTTTCAAAACTAGAGATATAAATCCTTTTATTTATTCTTATCCTGAGTACCTACCTGATGTGTACAGGGAGGCAAACTTATGGTCACCTCCTTGCTATTAAGTATGTTATATGCAAATTTACAAATAATTCTTGAATGAAACACACAAAACAAAATTTTGTTTATTACATATTTTATGAAAGTTCACAATCAAAATAAAACTGGAAAAGTGATTGACATTTTCAGAAATGGCTTTATGAATCTAGTAGAAATTAATGTTTACTTTCCATACACACACAAGACAACTGAATAGCTTTTTTTATATTGTTGACTAGTGGATAAATTGTATGTTTATCACAGTGTGCACATTAAAAAATAAATAGTTAAATACAAATCTATAAAACACATATTTGTTTTCCAGCTATAGCTACCAATGAGAAAATTTGAGGCATTTTTTTAAAATGACATTAAAACTTTTTAATACAGTACAAAAAAATATTTCAAAGTCCAAACTTTTTATCAAAAATTATTCATTTTGACTACATTTTGACATCATTTTCAATGCTTGTACTGTATTAAAAATTTTAATTCTATTTTCCGAACCATATTTAAAGCTAGATCCTCGATATAGGGTTTTATAATCTCAAAAGTTATGGGTTGAATTCAGTAAAAAAATGGGTTTATGGTTCTGAGTTTGATTTCAAATAAACATATATCACAGTTAATAATACGCACAATAACACAGTTAAGTCATGTTGTGTCACAGTTAAATTATTTATTTATTTTTGTTGTATAACAAAATTCAGTGTTCATTACACTTTAATTAGCAAAACGATGAAAAAAAAAAGGTTTTTTTTTTTTTTTTAGATTTTCTTATTATGTTTAAGTATAAAAATTTACAAAATAAAAGAAAACAAATGAATATTTTTCGAATGAATGAATAAACTGACTAATTTTGCAATCAAATTTTCTCATTAGTGATTTCACACATGCAAATTTACCTTCAAGTTTGCAATAAGCAAAATGCAAGTAACATACATCACCTGGACAAAAAAAATGCAAAAGTTTACCTTAAACAAAAATACACAAAGAACTTTAAAATATCACAGACACTTCTACTTAACATTTAAGCTACCATCCATTAATTCCTTCTTGAATTAATGTTCCTTAAAAATCGATAGTTCAACTATCGATAGTACCTATTTTTCTTCAGAAAATTCCCAAAATTTGTAATTGCCCTCCCCAGTGGGGCATTGCCTTTTGTTGAGACACACTGCCAGTAAACTGTACAACAGTAAAACAATGTTAATTCCTTTATTGTTTCAAAATATTGCTAAATTTTGGGGTACATGTTTTATCCCTATCGATATAGAGATACTATCTATCGATACATTAAAGGAACAATCGAAAATTTTATATAAGGATGTATTGATATTTTATTATCGATTTTCAAGGAACAATTGTATGAATATTTTACATTTATAAATGACTAATTAAACACTTTTCAACCATAAAAAATACATAAAAAGATTAAGATTTTAGTGTTTGACTGCATACGTACCTACAATTTTCATAATCTTAAAAATTAAATAGTCTCAACACTTTAAAAATAAATACAGTACATGAAGTGCAAAAAAAATCACCTCATCAATTATCTAAGTGAAACCTCCCAAAGTTTCGTTTTAAAACTAAACTGACTAATTTCCAGGTTTGCTACAGGAAAGAAAAGGTGAAAAAATAAAGCATACTTTTTTCCATGAATAAAAATAGTACAATCTGTGCAAGGCGAATATGAACATTAATATGTTATTTACACCCTATTTACATTATATTTACAAGCTTTAAAATTAGTTTATACCTGCAAATTCGTCAAAATTTGATACTTTTAAACACAATAGTTAATGTAGAATCAATTCTGATGTTAACAGTTTTTAAAAAAACAACTATGATGAAATAATTTTGCAATAGTTTCACCATTCCAAAATATTCTCATTCAAAATGCAACATTAATTGTTTACTTTGCCTACTTTGGTCAAATTGTTCCAGTAAAAAAATAGTATAAATTAAAAGATTTTTAAAATTTTCAGCTATAAAATTAAACTTTTGTAACTCGTATATAGGAGAGTGATTTTCATCACCTTTATTAAAGATATATTATTTGTGTTTTTTAGATATTTAGTGAAGTTTTCAGAATTTTGAAAGCTCATGATAATGAGGCATCATGATTGAATTTTAAAAATTTTGAAATTTCCACGTCTCCCATATATTCCCTTCCTGACTGATACAAGTAATATTTTGCTAAGATGTCTGTTACTTGATGTGAGAATGCAATACCTCATAATGTTATATGCAGAGCGAAATATAGGATGATACATTAAATAACTATCCTACTAAAAAAGTTTTAGCCACGGTAGGGCAGTTTGAAATCTTAAGTAATTAACTTTCATCAGTTTTTAAAAATGCAAATGACAACGTTAAATTTGAAGTCTGATGACAATCTTTAAAAATTAATTGAGAGCTTGTATTTTCACACGTCACTTAATGAGTTAAAACTGTATATACTTATGTAAATCACCCTGCATCATCATAAAAGATAGTTAGGTGGATAGACAGTACAATCTCAGACCCCGACAAACCAAAAGCATAATTAACTTATATGTGATTAATTTAGCGTACTATGTAAAATATTAGTTCTTCATATGCTGCTTTCATATTATTAAACGCCATACAAAAAACGCTGGTATGGAAAATAAAATTTTGAGCCAAGTAATTGAACAGAAAGAAAGAAAGAAACTTAGCATAGGTTTTAAAATAATACGTTAAACACTGAAAAATTTCTCTTTTAATTGTCTAACCCAATCTGTTCGTTCAAATATGATTCTGCAATGTTTTCCGTGTTAGCTGAAACGCGTTTATAATGAAAGTTGTAGATAATCACAGGAAAACGCAGCTGTTGCTCTTGACCAGGGGCCGGGTGTGGTCGGTCCTTCGCCCCTCACTGTCTCTGACTCTGGGGGCGACGTGGATGACCTTGACGTTGCTCTTTTTGCAAGGGCGGGGGTTGGTGGGGCGCCGGGGAAAGGAAGGGGCGGCGCACAGGGGGTGGTTCTCTCCGGTAGGACAGTGCAGGCAGCAAGGGTGGTTGTGACGAAGGCAGAAGTAGCCATTTGTCTAGAAAAGTAAACGGAGTTTTCCAGATAAGAGGTTGAATTTAAACCTCTTCCTCCAAAAAAGGGAATTTTTCAAATGGAAAGTATCCTATGTTGAATTTTTTTAAATAGAGTACATTTGAAAAATAAACTAAATCATTATATTTTCAATTAAAACCCTTACTTTAATTAATTTTAATAAACTAAGCGTTAGTTTGACAAGGCTTTTTTTCTATGCTGAAAATTATTTTTGTAAAATCTCTCTTAATGGAGCGAAGGGTCTTGATAATTCTTTCTATATTTCCTATCTTAGGTTTGAGATTTCAGTTATAGTACAGTTTGTGACAGTTGGGCTGTTAATCAATATAAACTTCCACATGTTTTAATCAATTTTCAATTGGTGGTTCGTCTATCAGATTTACGTGATTTACCTCTCTTTTATACCTTAATTTTAAATTATCTGAAATGAAAAGACTTTCTTAAATGATTAGTAGCAATATATAGCCCAATGTATTTTTTTTTGACGTCAACTTTAAAGACCGTTTCCACTTTTACGTTTGGTTGCGGTACGGTAATCCAGGTTTACCAAAGGACGATTCCCAGACATACAAAAATGATGTCATTTCATTCCAGGGTTGGAAAAAAACGTGTTTTTTTTTTTTTTGTTTAAAACATTTTATTTGTTTTTTTACCCTCGACACAGAAATTCTAAAAAAAATCGATGATTTAAAAATAATTAAATCAAGTTTTTAAAATTGAAAATGGATTAACAAAGCTCCCCCTGATATCAGATGGCATCTTGAGCTATTTTTAGCACCTGTTTTTTGAAGCTTGGCTGAAGCAAAATGATTGTTTTGAACTGTAAACTGTGTGATTGAACTGTGTTACTATGTCAACAACTTCAGATTTAACATTAGAAATTTTGATATATTTTGCTAAAAGGTTTAAGATACGAGCTGAACATTCACAAGCTATTATATTCATATTCCTTTCAGTCCTTTTCAGTTCATTGCATATTTTGACGACATTAGCAGCATTGATTGTTTAAAATATCAAAATCAAACATAAGAACAGGTCAATTATAAAAATATATGATTTTTTAACAAGTTTATTTGTATTTTTTATTAAATAACTTTCTAGAAAAAATAAAAATAAACAGTTGGAAGTAAATACTAACTTTTATATACTAACGCAATCTGTTGATAGAAAGAAGAATTGCTAAAAAAAGTACATGTGTTTTAAACAATGTTTTTTTGCTTTGTTTTAAACATGTTTAAAACAAGTGTTTTAAACAATAGTGGGTTTTCTAACTTCATTTCGTGTGCTTTTTCGTGATTATGCTTAGTGAATAGAGCCATTTTGTTCCTTAGAATCTGTAGTTTACGAATCGCGATGGTGGACACTTCGGGTCCGCGACTGGGGATTGCGAGAGGCGCAGAAGTGGAAAATCGACCAGTTTCAATTTTGCGTTATTTGTAGTCAAAATGGTTCCTTTTATTTTTTCAATTAGGTTAAACGCCCCATAACACAAAAGAGGTGAAGAAGGAGTATTCGATCCTAGAGTTTGGAAAGAATCCATTCACCCCAGCCGGGGCAGTAGAAGGATAAAGTCGAATGTAAATATTTGTTTACCTATTTTCTCTGAGGTTCGTGTTAATAGTCACAAATAAACGTAATGAAAGGTGTCATTCTTTTCCTTACCTTTGGGCAAGAAAGAATTGCGATAGTAGAAATCTGGCAACGCTCACTGGGGATAGGGAGAAGGGCAGAGAAAAAACACGAAAATCAGCAATATCTAATCAAAAAAAATTTCTTTTCTGCACCAACTGCGGTTGAATGTTTTCTAAATTGTCCCCAAAGATGGGCAAAATGCATAAAACCGAATTTCGAACGGTTCTTCTACTTCAAATAGGGTTGAAAAGGTGTAGAAAAAAATAAAGGGAAATTCTTAACTTTTAAGTCGTTTAAAAACTTATTTTTCCTCATAAAGGAGCACACATTTCAGGCTAATTTTTACCTTCATACACTTAACAATACGAAATATCATGGTAGATATCTAGTACCTGCGATTAAGGAGGGTGAGAGGGTCAGAAAAAAGTATACCAGTGTTGATACTGTTCGTAGAAGTAGAAATTCATAATTTTCTAATTTGAGTAGAGTCAAATGTGGTGCAAATAAAGGAGACCGATGGTTGACATACAGAACACCCATTTAGAAAAGCGTTCATCACATTGGAAGGTGAAATGGAAGGGTGAAATGGAATTTTGGGAGTTATTTGAAATGTTTTTCGACAAAACAGTGTCTATTTTAGTGAAATAACGTAGAAATCAATGTGAATTGGTCCCATGTACACTGTAGAACTAGAAATGCAACAGTAAATTACTTTCATTATAGAACGGGGGTAATGTGTGGGGCAGAAAAAAAGTTTGAATGATATTTTATTGAGAAAAAGAGTAATTATTTAGTTTAAAAGCTTTTCAGAACTGAAAAATGTGAATGGGGACGCTCTTGGTGCCTATCTTGGGAAGCATAACTCAGCTTTGGGGGTTCGAAGGATGAAATAGAATACAAGGGGGAAATCTTTTATTTTTGACTAATAGCATGAAATTTTTTGAAAGAGCTAGATTAAACATTGTCAATTTCCCCCTCCAACTCTCTAGAGTCGGTCATCCGGCAATGGAATTTAAGACCCAAGACAAGGGAAGGTGGGCGGGGCAGAAAAATACGAAACATTTTATTTTAGTTCGTATAATAATCTTATTAAGATTAAATACCCCTAAATTGAGAAAATGAATAGCAGATACAAATGAGACCCATGTTGAAATGTGTTTCTTAGAGGGTAGGAGGATAAAATAGAATAATAGGGGGTAATATATTTAACTTTTTCACTAAAGAGTTGGAATTTCTCGGAAAACTGCATAAAAAGAATTGATTTTCCCTTTTTACTCCATGAAATATATGACACGTATAGGTGCACTCTGTATTGTGAGACAGGGGAAGGTGAGTGGAGCAAAAAAAAAAATACATGTATTCTATTTCTTTTAAATAAGATAATTTCAAAAAAAAAAAATAAATAAATAAATAAATAAAAGACATACATAAAACACATTTTCCCAAGCGTTCCTACACTTGGATGAGGGGTATAAGGACAAAGTAGAAGACATTTATCCTATTAATTTGTGAGTTTAAGTTACGCTAGAAATTGCTTGAAAATAGTTATAATGCATATATTTTTTTCAATGTACTAAATTATAAGAAATAAGTTTTAGGAAACGTTTAATGACATTGGAATAACATATATTTTCTAATTTTCTTTTTAAATTTAAGACATTTAATCATATTTAAAAGAAATAGAATACATGTATTTTTTTTTTGCTCCACTCACCTTCCCCTGTCTCACAATACAGAGTGCACCTATACGTGTCATATATTTCATGGAGTAAAAAGGGAAAATAAATTCTTTTTATGCAGTTTTCCGAGAAATTCCAACTCTTTAGTGAAAAAGTTAAATATATTACCCCCTATTATTCTATTTTATCCTCCTACCCTCTAAGAAACACATTTCAACATGGGTCTCATTTATATCTGCTATTAATTTTCTCAATTTAGGGGTATTTAATCTTAATAAGATTATTATACGAACTAAAATAAAATGTTTCGCATTTTTCTGCCCCGCCCACCTTCCCTTGTCTTGGGTCTTAAATTCCATTGCTGGATGACCGACTCTAGAGAGTTGGAGGGGGAAATTGACAACGTTTAATCTAGCTCTTTCAAAAAATTTCATGCTATTAGTCAAAAATAAAAGATTTCCCCCTTGTATTCTATTTCATCCTTCGAACCCCCAAAGCTGAGTTATGCTTCCCAAGATAGGCACCAAGAGCGTCCCCATTCACATGTTTTCAGTTCTGAAAAGCTTTTAAACTAAATAATTACTCTTTTTCTCAATAAAATATCATTCAAACTTTTTTTCTGCCCCACACATTACCCCCGTTCTATAATGAAAGTTATTTACTGTTGCATTTCTAGTTCTACAGTGTACATGGGACCAATTCACATTGATTTCTACGTTATTTCACTAAAATAGACACTGTTTTGTCGAAAAACATTTAAAATAACTCCTAAAATTCCATTTCACCCTTCCATTTCACCTTCGAATGTGATGAACGCTTTTCTAAATGGGTGTTCTGTATGTCAACCATCGGTCTCCTTTATTTGCACCACATTTGACTCTACTCAAATTAGAAAATTATGAATTTCTACTTCTACGAACAGTATCAACACTGGTATACTTTTTTCTGACCCTCTCACCCTCCTTAATCGCAGGTACTAGATATCTACCATGATATTTCGTATTGTTAAGTGTATGAAGGTAAAAATTAGCCTGAAATGTGTGCTCCTTTATGAGGAAAAATAAGTTTTTAAACGACTTAAAAGTTAAGAATTTCCCTTTATTTTTTTCTACACCTTTTCAACCCTATTTGAAGTAGAAGAACCGTTCGAAATTCGGTTTTATGCATTTTGCCCATCTTTGGGGACAATTTAGAAAACATTCAACCGCAGTTGGTGCAGAAAAGAAATTTTTTTTGATTAGATATTGCTGATTTTCGTGTTTTTTCTCTGCCCTTCTCCCTATCCCCAGTGAGCGTTGCCAGATTTCTACTATCGCAATTCTTTCTTGCCCAAAGGTAAGGAAAAGAATGACACCTTTCATTACGTTTATTTGTGACTATTAACACGAACCTCAGAGAAAATAGGTAAACAAATATTTACATTCGACTTTATCCTTCTACTGCCCCGGCTGGGGTGAATGGATTCTTTCCAAACTCTAGGATCGAATACTCCTTCTTCACCTCTTTTGTGTTATGGGGCGTTTAACCTAATTGAAAAAATAAAAGGAACCATTTTGACTACAAATAACGCAAAATTGAAACTGGTCGATTTTCCACTTCTGCGCCTCTCGCAATCCCCAGTCGCAGACCCGAAGTGTCCACCATCGCGATTCGTAAACTACAGATTCTAAGGAACAAAATGGCTCTATTCACTAAGCATAATCACGAAAAAGCACACGAAGCCCATTTTTGTGAAGTTAGAAAACTGACTACAAAGTGTTTTAAACGTAACAACCCTGTTTCATTCGGTCAAGAATTAAAACCAATAAGATATTGGTTGGTTGGTTTAGCTGTAATAAGTTAGATTTAATCACTTGAAGTAAAACACATCCTATATCTAGGCAAATAGAGTTAAACATTTTAAACCAATAAAATTTACCATAAGAAAATAATGGGAATTGGTTTTTTATTCTAACGTTCATTTTAATGGAAAATTGATTTTGCCTTACTTAGTCTTATAAAGTGGTCACAGTGTATTTATGATATCTCTGATGGCATTTTATGTGCCTAAAAGAAGCAAAATGCTTGCAAAAGAATATTCTAAGTAGACAAGTATGTTAAAACCAGTAGAATAAATAAAGAAACCTAAGAAATTGTATGGTTAAAAAAAGTACCACCTTACTTTTAAAGTATATTAAAAATATTCATGAATCTCTCTTGACCTAAAATTTATTTTCAAGCATAGAAATGTCTATTTATATCCAATAAATTATATTTTTGAACTACCCCAGATAACATTTAAGAAGAAATAGAAAATTAATTCATTTATAAAATTTGGAGTAAAATAATGCTATAGACAGTTAATTTTAACTATGTGTTTTACTCTCTATGGAATAAAGAAGTAATAGAATCCTTCCGATGCATTAGTCAAAACCATTAGTGGATATGCCGAAAGCTTAGAGTATTACACACTTCATACGTAAGTCTAATCGGCTATTTGGTTGTCTAGACAGAAAAGTTATGTTCTTTCCTCAACTTGAATTCAGCAGTTTAAAGTAGGGTATGTTTACTTGTAATGTATTCTATGTCTCTATAGAAAAAAATATCCGTGTGTCCTACTGTAGACTACAAGGACATTCTAACTTAGTTTAAAGACGTTACTCTTAAAATAAGAAACGGGAAAAGAGTTAGCCAATGTTTATAAATATTTAACATTGCGTATTCTTAAGTTAAGACGTTAAGATAGGTTTTGGTGGATCCAGATGGGGCACATGCCCTCTTATGTTATTGGTTCGAATTCATATAAATTCATATTTATCTGTGGAGTGAATCTCAACCAAATTTTTAATACTGAACAAAAATTATTTTTTTTACATTTTCACAACCTCAGTGCACTTTGTACAAAGTTACTCAAGGCACGCACGTGCATGCATCACTTGTACCCATTTTTACATGTAATAATAAATCCTTAAGAAATCAAGTTAAAATGCACCTTTACTCTTAAATTTATCTCGATTCGCTACTTCTAAGGAAATATAGAATTACATTCTTCTAATAAAGAACAGACAAAATGCTGAAAAAAAAAGTTGAATTTACTGAACCACATTACTCACGTTTTGTCTGAGGGATCTATCTGTGTTCCAACTTCTCGGACTTTGATAGTTCGCGCTTAGCACAGATCCGCACGGGAGTTCCAGAGGACATGTCTGCACAGCTACTGTTGAGGAAGGTTTCCTGTTATACACGGGAAAAGCGAAATCTTCACTTCTGGAACTGCAGTTGGAACCTGGGAAACAAAATATCCACATTTTATTTTTATTTGTCAATGTAATAAAATATTTTATCGACCAATTTAGAATGGCTTGACTGAAGAAAGATTGATACTTTTGAAATTCATATTTTGACTGTAATGAGGGAATTGCACGTTTTTTTTTTTAAATTTTATTATATTAGAGGATGAAAATCCATGAAAAATGACGTAAAAATTAGTGAAATCGGAAAACTATTCCCCAAGATGTTAATTTTTAAAATGCCGTTTCCAGTATTGGCGGAAAAAACAGTAATTTCGCTATGGCTGCTGTGTGACGTCACAGTGCTTGGACCCACTTGGACCAAGACCCTCTATATAATATATATATATATATATATATATATATATATATGTATATAGAGGGTTTTGGTTTTATGCGTGTTTTGGTTTTATGATAAGTCTGATTTCTTTTATTTTCAACAATTCACTAGTTTTGACGGCGCTGTGACGTCAAATCCCGTTTTTTGATCACATGACTTTACTAGTGTTTTGGCAAAAATAAATCGAATTTTAAGTTATTTAAAACATATTTTTGAACTTTAAAATCTGATATTTGATAGTTTTAAACTATAACGTATCAAAAAAGTGTAAAATTAAGCAAATCCCTCACGTACGCAATTCCCTCATTATTATTTTTAAATTCAAAGATATTTTTTTTCTTGGGATACTGATTGATTCAATTTTATAATCCTTTTACCTGACTTGCCGGCGAAGACAGTTACATCACGCTCGTAATGGTTTCTTCTAAAGCTACGTCAGCATAATAAATTTTCGAAAAGAAAATTGGTTTGATAAAAACTATTAAGGACGAGGTTCCTGTCGCATACATGAATGAAATTCGATAAAAGTTATGGAAGTAATAAAAACCTTTATCCCAAGTTTTCCACCGGAAGTTGGCTATTACCTGATAAGCCAGCTAAATATAGATGGGGTGCCTGACTCATGGAATCCATGTTTAAGTGCTTTAGGAGTGGCTTTCCATCAATTTAGATACAATTTTTACTTAATGTTGAAAATGGCCTTACTTTACATCCGTCGGCTTACAGGTGGAAAGGCACATCGGTGTGTTCCGTGTTGGTAAGATAACATGGAGCAAAAGAAAGAGTGGATTTCTCCTTCCACTAGGTAAGATTAAGTGAGATGTTGAGTGACCCCCTCTTCCCCTCAGCTTTTTTTTTCGTCTTGTCGGCGTGACGCTTAACATACACTCTGTAAAAGTCTTGATACAAATTCAAGTTGAAAACAATAACATTGCCTTAAAATTTATAATTATCGTGACTGACTGACTAATGACTGGCTATTTCGACTAATGTGCGCATTTTTCCTAAATTGGCGAGGAAAATCCAAGAAAAAAAACTATAGGTATATTCTCTAAATTTAAAGTTGATGTAATATTTTAATTGGCTCCCTCTCACCCTGGCGAGATTTTGCTAGACTCCTTCCCCCTTTTTGACCTTACGTAATTTATAGACTATCCCTTAGAGCCTTTCTCCTGTAAATTGACGATATATTCAAATAGTTTAATTCAGTATTGCCCACTGTCAACAAACCCCAGTAGAGATATCCAAACCAGGCACTGATTTACTATTCAAACCTGACAAAACGTTAATGAATGGAACTGTGTTATACGCTTACTAATGCCAGAATCCATAAATAGTAGTAGATAATTACTGGCCAGTAACTAGACTTTAGTTACGTGATGGATTTAGCTCAAAATTATTTTCTAAGCCCCCGGTATCATGTTTACATACATAGTAGGTTTATAATGTATAAGCTTAGAACATTTTAGGGAGGATTTTAATCTTGGTATTACTTAATGTTAATATTTTACGTATAATGCTGAGTTCGATGTTAAAATAGGGGTTTGGTGGGGTTTTTTTTAAATTTAACCCCTGCAAGTAGAATTTTAATTCATCGTTAGACATTTGGGATCCTTTGAGTGACACCTGAAGAGTATATCCATGTAGGACACATATTTTTTTAAGGAAAAAAGAAACAAATTTATGCTAAAATTAAATAATAGTCAAAATTTCGGTTAGGGTGATCCCAACCCCCTTTGTATCGGCCCTGGATCTGGATTTATACAATTATACTCTATAAATCGATGACTAGAAAGCATTGTATAGCTTACAAACAACATCACCCGTAAATTGTGGGGCTACCTTTCCGTTGGAAGGCCGGCAATGGTTCCGGCAGCCGCAGACTGTGTCCGGGAGGCGATAGGTCGCTGGCCGTGGAGCTGGCTGGGGACAGCATGGGCGAGTAGCGAGACACGTCTTCGAAGGTGACGGGGGAGTAGAGGGATCGAGAGTCGTGCGTGTCCATCAGCAGCTCCAGGGTGAGGGGGTCGGCCCCCGGGGGCTCCACCAGCCGAGGGGTCAGCCGGGAGGGCGGCTTCAGACGCCCGTTCAGCCAGTAGGTCTTCATCTCTCCTTTGCCCTGGTCAGGAAGAATGAGAATGACTTATTTTTGAGTATCTATATAAATAAACTTATTCAAATCAAAGGTTTTCTATGAATAGCCCAGCTGGCTGAGTACCGAGCTTGTGAACGGAGGGTTGCGGTTCAGTCCTCCCTGCACAAATTTTTCCTCAAAAAATATCACTGTCTCAAAAGGTTTATTAACCACTCAGTCCGAAAAATATTTCACTTTACCTATTGACAAAAATTAAAGACAGAAATGTTTTAAACATTATAATAATAATAGTAAAATTAATAAGGAGAGCAGGAACTGAAGAGAAATAAAAAAAGAGGCGAAAAATGGAGATGATAAGAATTTTTCACAGAAATTTCTCATCTGGAATTACTTGTCCCATCGGTTGGTGCCTTTTAAATCATTCGTTTGAATAAGTGTCTCTAGTCAGGATATACAAACAACCTATAATTTTTAGGTAGTGAAATAAAAGTTTTACTTAAGCAGCCAAGAACCCTTGCCAAAAAAATTGGGAATAAAACCGTACATAAAAAATTACCCTTAAACCTTTATATTTTTAATATAATTAACAACTTGGTTTATATTTAGGAACATACAGTTTTTAAAAATTAAAAAAAATCAAGGGATTTATATTAAATTGTCGAAATTTTCTTACCTTTACTTCAATAGCACCTCTATCAGATAAGTCCCATTCTGTAAGGTCTAGCTTATCTCGAGTTTTTTCACTGATATGTATTTTGAGTGCCTGTATTTCAAATATACAAGATTGAAATTTTGCGAATTGATTAATCACTGGGAAATAAACAAGTCTATAAATACAAACTGCGCACTACTTTGAATATGTATTATTGAAAGGACAACACCATTAACTAATTTATATTTATAAAGGAGAAAATATGAGGATTTAAGGTTGGTTTTGTACTGTTATTTTGAAATTGTTTTTAAGTGTAATTAAAAGTAGCACTAATAATGTTCTATTTCGAACAGGCATTTTTAGGTTCTTTTCTCATGGACCTCTCCAATTGTGATTTAGAGGAAAAAAACATTAAACATTAAAAGAAGTCGTTAGAGGAAAAAAACATTAATTTCAAATTTATAATGCTCCGAATTCCCCATTAAGATTCAGTTTCATACTTCAACTCGGAGGTCGTCGTTTAAGTGTATCCTCAACATCACTTTATAGTACTCAATTGTTCATCCTTTTGAGTTATGCATCAATCTTTATTAAAAATTTTATGATGTATCGCCTGAAATAAACAGTTAGTTTTTTATGGAGGAAAAAAGCATGATCACCGCCAGTTTTGTTGTCGATAAGGGAGCTAGTAGTTTTTCGTCTCTGGGGGGAGAAGTTGGTTAAAGTTATTTCTGATGATGATGATGATGATGATGATGCGCCTTGTTCGACAATATATTTTAAATGTTATCGATACAGGGGATTAAGAAGTTAAAGCAAAGATAAATCTTTTGTTTCATTTTAAAGTTAACACACCTCACTTGTGCTTTCCATTCGAGAGGCTGTGTTCACTGTGTCACCGAATAAGCAGTACCTCGGCATCTTCAGACCCACAACTCCCGCTACCACGGGTCCAGTGTGAATTCCTGAGAAAAATAACAGTGATCATATTAAAAAAATATTTTAAATAGTAGTACTTTACCGATAAATTCTTGAAAAGATTTCTTCTTTAATATTTTAAATTAACTACAACAGCTTAGAAAGTTTTTCATTTGTCAAGAAAATTTATTAATGCTAAAATTACATTACTCTCATTTCAGTCCGTAGAAGTTTCAAGAGTATAGCTATTATGTTAGCATCATTTTGCAAAATTAAGCTTCGAGAATAAATAACTAAGACTGAATTATTAACTATATTAATTTAATATATTTCAAAGAAGTTTTGATACCTTTAAATTCCACCTAAACTTATGCACCTCAACATTGATAGAAAAAAATTAAGTAAAAAAATTACCTAACAATTTTGTTTTAAAACGATATAACTATCATAATGAAAATTCAAATCGTTCCAATAAAGTAACAAAACGCACAGCTTTGATAGTAAAACTTCTGAATAACTAGTAGAAATATAGCAGACAATGTCAAATTAATTTGCTAAAAGCTATCAGTAAAAATCCTAAGTACCCTAAAATTTACTGAAATTGTTTTGATATGCGTGTAAAATTAAATCCAATAACAAAACCAAGAATACAAACAAAAAAAAACTTTAAAAGCGTATTTGTTGCACACATAACTTCACAAATAAAACACGACTTTAAAATGAACTCATTAATTTTTCAGCGATTCATTAAAACTGTGTGATTAATTATAAAATTTTACAGTTAGAGAACAAAATAAGACTGCTAAGGAAATAGTTACTTTAAGAAAAAAAAAGTAACATGGCCTATGTTTGAAGACAAAGGATAATGTTAGAATTCTATTCGATGATTTGGATGTTCACGCATTGGGATGGAAATGGGAAACTTGAATGTACTCATATGTAACGAGTATTTACTTAGTTAAGTACACATTATTGAATCGGAAATTTTTCAAGAGAGTTTAAGGAAATACGATCTGTTGTCCTGTTTAAACACGAAATTTATTTTCAGCTAACTTTACATCCTTTGTTGACTAATTGTCATGTTCAGTGTAAACAAATATATCACAAAAAGTAATTTATGGAAATGAACATTTTACTATTTTTACTGAGAATCCCTTTCAAACCACGAATAGTACGTACTTAAATTCCAAAGATGAGTAATAATAAGTAAACAAACTTGTTTGCATCTAGAAATTTAAAATTTTATATCTCTATGCTTTGAAACATATCCGACCTATAGAGAGTTCTCTTTTAAAAGTTCTCTCTCTCTCTCTCTCTGGGTAATAATTGTAATGAAAAAACGAATTGTTTCGTATTTACCTTAAAATAGGCGTGTTCTCAATTCAGAAAACTTAAAATTCAGCACAAAAAACAGCAAAACTCTTTTGAGATTTAAATACATTAACTACCTGATTAACATATAGTTCTCTCTTTTAAAAATGAAAAGAAACTTCCCCCAAATGTTTTTTTTTCTATTTTAAAAGGTGGAGTAAAGATGAATTTTGTTAGCATGTAAACTGCATAAATTCTAAATTAAAAAACAGTTTATTTTACAATAGTTATTCAATGGTTTTTAAGCTTAGAAAATCTAATAAGTTCTTTCTATAAAAAAAAGTTGTCCATTACTTAAAGATCTATTTTAAAACTGTTTTTAAGGGGAGACAATATTTAGGAGTAATTCTTTTTCCTGCAAAGTGAAAAATAGATATTTAGTTAAAATATTTTTCACATATTTTTCTGAACATAAAACAAAACTCAACTCAACTCTATTCCCTTACGAGTAGCATTTGAAGTTGATGGTTTTGTTGAATATTTTATTGCTATAAAGTTTTAAAAGGTTTTGTAAAAATTTTAATGAAAGTAGCGCTATATATAAGGAGTTACCTAAGTAAGCAGTTAAAAATAGCTTTCTATTTGATATTTTTGAAATTGATTATTTTGGCTTGCAAAAATAAATTCCTATTCCTTCTCAATAAAGTTCTTCACGAAATCCTACTTTTCTTATGACTGATGGTACTACTATTTAGATATCCAGAGTCTAAGAGATGAATTATTACAGTAGTAAAACCCAGATTACCTTTCACTTTTGGAACAGTGGGGTTGGAAAGCTGAAAAGGGTGGATGATGAATGATCATATGTAGACATTGGGCTTTGAGCCTGTAGCTGGTCGTCAATATTTGCATTTGTTAATGAAATAAGTCATTTACAGATTGCAAAATTTCAAAAAGAGGTAATAAATCAAAGTTACATTTATAATAATAGAGAGAAATTAAAACAAGACATTTTAAGTATTGAAAATCTATTTTAAAAACTAAAATGTTTTGTTAATTTAATATTTTTCGAATAAAATCGATCGATAACACTGGTACGCGATTAGACGCGAAGCGCTTATAAGGATAGTCAGATGATCCGAGGAGTCTGGAACAACAAAACCGAGGGAAAAAATATCAAAAATCGAGCGGCTACTGTTTTTGTGATAATTCTAAAGATTCCAAAATAGAACGGTTTCATGTAAGTACTTTCGAGTCAATAGATTTATCGATAACGTGAATGTATAATAATCTGCGTATTGACACCCAGAAGGGCCGTCAAGACACATACCAACCCGTATCCGCAAGCTGTTTCCTGTGGAGGGGTCCTTCAAGTCCCCGATGACCACCACCATGTCCAGCGCCATTTGACAAATGCGGTCGGCGTGTCTCTCTTCCTCCTCGGGAGCCCCAGAGACCACCATGTAAGCGTCGCCGATCGTCTCCACCTACCATTGATACATCATTATTATAGTAGTTGAAACCAATATCTTTATTTGGTTTTTGTAATTTGCTTGTTATGGCTGAATTGTTCAAAAATTGTTGTTGATTAGTTAAAAATTGTAAGAGAGAAAAAAAATAATTTAATTAATCCTATAATAAATGTGTATAATATACATTTTTTCATAGCATAGAACAGATTAATAAGTTAGTTGTTTTAGACAATCTGACTTAATCTAGACCTAAAATGTAGTATGTCAATATGTCAATCTCTTGAGGAGTTAATTGGTTCCTTGGAAAAACATTATATACTTATTAAAAATGTAATTAAAATCAATAAACTTGTTTTTTCTACTTGGAAATGTGTATCAATTATAAGTTGACTTGACAATTGAAACCTAGGTGAATTTGGTTTTACCTTTTAATCCAACAAAATTTTGTATTAATTATTGTGAAACGTAAAAAAAGATAAAATGATTTTTAGAGATGATCACTGAAAAAAAGTTGGTCATCAGTATGAATAGATCTTACTGTTCAGTGAAAATGAATAGTTGCAGTCTAAAATTGTGGGATTATACCAATGCCAGCCATAATGCCTATAATTAGCAATACAAGGAATTTTTCCATTGAGTGTAGGGTTTGTTTCAAGGCACTTTAATATACCACAGCTTCAAATAAGAAAAATATTTTTTTTTTCAAACTCGCACTATGAAGGATTACTTAAAAAACTAAAATAAGTCTCTAAACATTTTCTTAATGAGCAACTTCTTCGACAAAATATACAAAATAATGAGCATAGGGAATATCAATTTAACCTCCCCAAAAATAAAAACATGAAAATTTTACCGAAACAAAGTATTGCAAGTAAGGTAAAATTAAAGTTACAACTATTTAAAGACCATAGTTCCTCTTAAAAACATTTCCTAAAGGGAAACCAAACCTTAACTACAAAACAATTCCCAGAACAGCCAATCCTTTTAGGTTTTTTTCACTCAAATAATCAGCAAAACTCCGACAAGGCGGATTTCAACGTTGATTAGGCGAGATCACCCAATCGATAGAAAGCAACAAGAAAGCTCGGTAATGAGGTTCTTAAATATTCATCCGAAGAATCTCTCATTGTTCTGTATGATAATCAGAGTTAGCGAGGGCTTTCTCGTGATTTGCCCTGGCTCCTAACAAGCTTGTTTACTTAGTAATAGTAATTAAATTCATACTCATAGAGTTCTAGGATTAATAATGGCGTAATTGAAGCGTGAATAAAAAATGAACTTTGTTGGATTGAGTAAATATAAATGAGGAATTTTGAAAAGAACAGTGAATACCTTCTTTTAATACAAAGTTTTATAAGTGAACTATTTTTATGATTGTTCGTTATTGCTAATTAGGCTTATTTTAATTTCTCATATTACGTTAAAATGTAATGACGAAATCCTTGAAGTTTTCTTCTATTTTTATACTTTGAAGCATGATGTAGTATCTAATCAGACGAATCTTATTAGATTTCTTAGCATTTTAATTGGTAATAGAAACCCTACTCTAATTATTAATATTATATATTTGAATTTGGAAAAATTCAAATATACATGATGAAATCTGTGGAGGTTTTCTTCAGTTTTTGTGCATCAAAATGTGCCCCCTAGGTTTTAGTTAAGATTTCCTTTTAACCTTAACTTTAACCCTTTCACTAGCCACCTCAAATTTATCATAAGATTCAATCGATCTCGGGCGTCTAGGACTAAGAAGGGTTAAAGTTAAAAGTCAAACAAGTAAATTATTCAGCTAAATTTAGTTATAAGATGGAAAGGAATTTATTTAAAATTATACTCTTTTTAAAAAATCATATTTTAAAAAAGGCGGTTATTATGATTGGAACATATGGTAAACGTATAGACTCATTAAGATGTAAACAAATAAAAATTTTATAGTTTCCTTCTCATTTTAAGATTTACAGAAAGGGACGCGAGTGCTGCTGATGATGATGTTCTTGACGAAAGATAAAAGAAAATAATGCACAATAAAGCAAAATATACTAACCAATTAGGCTCTAATTTGAAAAGAAAATAAATAGCAATTAGGTAAGTTTAAGTATGAAACCTAGAGTAGGTTAAGCCAAACACAAAATAAAGAGATAATTTCAACAAATAGAGGGACTTACTTTGTAAACATCGTGTTTCTCCGTGAGCTGGTCGAATATGCTGTACATGGAATTGAGCATGGACACGACTTGCATGGGGGTGATCCGGCTGCAGATCTCTGTGAATGTCACCACGTCGCTGAACAGGATAGTCACGCTATCGAAAAACTGGATGTCGCAATGTTAGAAGGCGTTCTTGAGAACTGTGGTTTTAACAAGCATTGAAACGGTCATTACAGCACATATGTTGGATGTTAGCATTAAAACGAAGAAAATAACTTAACGTTCTAACGCTATTAAAATAAAGATATAAACTTTACAAAGAGATAGAACAGTAATTATTATATTATCGGAATTATAGTATAGACATAACCGTGTTTCATTCAAATGCCACATGTGTTTGAAGCAGAAGACAAGAGACAAATTATGTGTTTAGAAATTATACAGGTAAATAAATTTTATAGTCTTTTAATTTCATGCAATTTCGTTACAAAACTTTTTTTTGTCATAATAAACGGTAAGTCTTCGTGTTAAAGGATTCGTTTTGTTTAATACCCGAAATACCCAGATTTTCAATTTCCCTGATTGTTTTTGGCCTTGGTTAGCCCATTAGCAATAAACGAGGTTGTACTGTATGATAAATGTCAGGTGAATTTACTCTATTGATCCTCGTAAATTTGAAGTTAGTGAGGCAGAAAATTGCATCGCTTCTATAACATAAATTTTTGAAATTGTTTTCAGAAATGAATAAAAAGTTAGATTTTTAATAGCTTATTCCAGTTCGTGGTTTATTAAAAAGTGGAAAATCTTTTATTTCTATATTTATTCAACGGAAATGATAAATCGATGTTTTTTTTAAATAAAATAATCGAAATTCAATGCCAATCTCTATATAAGCTAAACTATATTTTGAGCAAAATAGATATTTTCCTTCCCAAGACATGAGCGATGATCTCTTTTAAACTCTCAACTATTAAAATGGTTTCATAAAGAAGAAGAAGAATATATGGATCTTTTCTTGTTACAATTGCCTTTTCTTCTATAACCATCAATTTTCATAGTTACAAATATTTTGGTCAATACCTATGTTTTCTTCTAAAACTGAACTATAATTTGTATTTTTATACAGGAAAGAATATTTTTTATATGTTAGAATCAGACAAGATAAAGTGATTTATTTTAATTAAAATGTCACTAAAAAGAGGAGCATTCAGAATAAAACGAGTTAATAAGTTAGAATTAAAATTTCCTTTATATAAAGTTCTTTTTATTTGCTGAAAATAAAACCCCTAATGCATTTATTTTTCATTAATTTCAATTTCAGTTTTTTTTTCCACTCTACCAATTAAATTGTACTAGACGTGCCTTTTAATAGTTTTTTTTTCTTTTAATTATAAAATTTCTCTAAAGTGAAGAAAAAAGTGTAATCAATCTGTTTAATTCGTTTTAAAATTACGTTGAGAAAAATGTATGGTAAATAAAATTTTATTAGCTGAAATAAACATAAATTTTATTCTTAGATCATATCTGAAAAAAAAGACTTCGAATATTTGTATTAAAACACTCGAAAAATACCTGTTTAATCAAAGTAAATATTATACTGTAAGAAATTATTCGCTTTAATAAAGCTTCATAAAAGCTTATTTGAATATTCTTACTAAGAAGTAATAAAAGTATTTCACATTAAATATTGTTTATCTTTGAAAACATTCATAAATTTATATTAGAAAGAAAAATATTCTTAGAAGAGGAAAACATACGAGTCTACTATCTTCAGAAGTGTTTAATCCTAGGTAGAAGGAAACTAATAACCCTCCACTTAAATCCTCTCGGTCAATTTAAATATAATTAGCCCCATATTTCAAAATGTTTCTCGAAGTCAAGGGAGCTTAGCTTTTGAAATTACTAAGGATTAAAAACTTGGTTTTGAAACACCAGATCATGTAACTAACAAATAATTTTACTTTATGATTCGTATTTTAAAACTATAGGTACTTTGAATTTCTGAACGATTAAATTTGTATTCTAAAATTATACGGCGGAAATATCCATAAAGGGGACCTAAAAAATTATCAAATAGTGTCTAAAAAGGTTGAAAATATGTTTAAATTTTACATAAATAGTTCAGTCTAAAGGCTAATTTGTTAGTTAAATTGTTATTTGGTGTTTGAAAGAATTTGCTATTAAATGAAATATACTAGATATGAATATTAATGCTTTTTAAAATTTTCTTAATTAGTTTTAATAAATATTTAAATAATTTTAAAATATCTTTATATTTATAGGTTTATGTTAATTTTTACTTTTTTTTATCAACTTTTATCTATTATTTAAAAATTTTCAGTTCTTCCAAACCACGAAACCAGGAGTTTCACGAAGCATTCTAAGAAGCTATTAGAGAGAAAGAACATGATATTAATATAACCGATGTTTAAATACTTAAATAGGATTAAATATGGAAAAATAGAGTGCAATTTGGTTGCTCATGTCACATTTATAAAAACCGCAGAGAAAAAATATTTAGTAAATGAAAACCTTTAAAAATATGATTAAAGTATTCACATTTATCAAATAAAAATTTAACTTAAAATTACCAATTAAAATTACACGGTATTTCCTTATTTCCTATGGGATTACATATTACAAAGAAGGGTTAACAAGATGAAAACGAATGAACAAGAGGGACATGAAAAATAATACACAGAAGAAAGAGGGTATTGAACAAAACATTACACGCTTTATCACATGAATTTTCAAAATACCTGGCAGGTCTCAACAGCAGGTTCCCCTTTTCGCAGACGGTCAGCAACTTGTTTCGGGATCATCTGATACAGCAACTCGTCCGTTCTTTTCATTTCAATGTCCAGTTTCCTCATCGACTCTTCGAGCTGCTTGCTTTTTTGAAGTTCCTGCAGAAAGAGAAAATAAAACCAGCCTTTGAAACCATCGATAGTTTCATACTACTATTACTATACCTAAGCCGTTAATCACAATCACCGATCCATCAATAGCTTCAATTTCTGACTATGATCCTCATGCTTCAAAAAGACCAAGATCAATTTTGTGTGATCCACCTTAGTCTCGATAAATTTTAATTTTAATACATGTTAATAACTTAATAATTAATTAATACTTAAAGAATTTTAATAATAGTTTAATATTTTAATGATTTTAATTGTATATAATACCTTATAATATGTGAAATAATATAGATTGTTTTTATATTGTCAATACCATTTTATCTTGTACTTTATGTATGTACATAAAAACTATTTTTAACTTATACTGGAGATGGAGAGCCCATAGGGCTCAGGTGCTCTTAATAAACTATTGTATTGTATTGTATCAACGGAATTTCCAAATTCACTCGACCATTTTGATTATATTTTTTTACAATTAGGTAACTTAAAGAAACTTCCGAACCAGGTTTTACGGACGATGAGAATTACCACGGGGGAAAACTTTATAAATTAACCGTAGGGTGAACTTTTCGATAGATAACACAACTAGTCACTTAAAATTCTTTCAAAAGTTTTTGTACAGCAAAATTTAGTTTTTCCGTTATCATATCGAATTTTTCTCATGAAACTAAATTAAAAGCTATTGAATGTTGGGAGACATTTTAATTTAATATATTTTTTTCGGTGTCTTTAAACAAAAACTTTCATTATTCGGAGTGAAGTTTCCGAAGAACTGGTTTTCTAAGAAAACCGCTCCTTGGGCGCTAAGGAAATCGATAACGCTCGAATTCCCGCTCTTATATCACCGCAGTCATAAGTGGAGGCAGTGAGCGCAAAGAAAGAACAATTTGCAACCAATTAGCGAAAAGAGCAAGAGCGCCCTTTTGCGCCGCGACAACATGTTGTGACGTCGCCGGAAAATAAACGGAGATTGCCCGTTTGCGGATTTTGCGCTCTCTTGCGGTTCTCTTTGAAAGATGTTTTCGACGTTTTAATTAGGGAAATCTGCATAACGGTTCTAAAGATATAGTCTGAAAAGAACGAAATGGGGTGTTTGTTAGTGGGGGAATAGGGTCAAGAGGATTGGTGGGGTAAAGTCCGATGGTCTGGTGTCGAGATTAGTTTTGAAGAATGATTTGAATCGATATTTATTGATGTCAAGAAGTTCATTTTAAATATTTTACCAAACGATAACAATGAAGTATGCATAAAGAGCAAAAAAAAAATAAGGAGATGTACCACGTGTCATTTCAACAAACATATAGGTCCTATTTAGATATTCTCTCCACAGCCTGATTTCTGAGAGGGCATTCGGGGCACTTACCCAGGGCCCCCATTTCAAAGGGGCCCCCAAAAAGCTTAAAAAGCTAAGAAAATGTGAAATAAGTGTAAAATAAACTTACTAAGCAAATAAAGCTTTTAAACAAGCCCTTTTTACGTAGTGTTTACACCTGGTTTAAAGATGATTGATTTTGTTATTTAAAGTCAAATAAATTTAAGTTTTATTTTAAGACATGTCGGGGGCCCCCAAATGGGTCTTTTGTCCAGGGCCCCCAAACTTGTTGTAAATCGGGCCCTGATTCTCTCTGTAGTATATATTGTTCTTTGTGTATTAAAACCATCCCTGGATTTTATTTTTTTACTTTTTTTCAGCTGTAATAGAAAAAAGTTTCCATTTACCTACATGACAGAAACAAATCACAAGTAAACACATAAAAATGTAGGCAATTATAAAAGGGAAGGGTATAAAGTAAGGTGATCTTTCAGCTTGGAGAATTTACGAAAAAAAAAATTAATAATGTAAGGTAAGTTGCGTTGTTGTTGCTGCTAATCCCTCTAAATCCTATAAAATAAACAGACCGAATCCATGAGTCCATCATGGATTTGAGTAGATTTGTTCGTGGAACTATACAGTATTGTTCTTTTTTATTCTAAATCTACTAAATCTATCCTAATAATAAAATCGCAATATCATTCCTTGTCATAAAATAAAAGCTTGGGGTTTTTTTTCAAACTAGTTTCATTGAATCATAAATTTTCAAATTCAAGCTTATTCTACTTTGTGTTCTTTTCAAAAGTATTTTCGAAATTGAAAAACAATAATTTTAAGTTCTTGGTATTCCAAATAACAATAATACTCAGAAACGCTCCTGGTTTATGTTATTCCGTAACTATTAAAACCAGTCAAAACTTCCAAGACTCCATCCATCAAAATAAAACCTCTAGTTATTACTTTTATCTGGATATTACCACATAATAAGGTCTCTAACCTTTATTTTCCATCATTCTTAGTTCTATTTCATGTCTAGCAAAACAGCTTTAAAAATATATGTTAAGAAAATGCGCACTAAAACGTTTAACTTAAACTCTTCTTTTTCCCTGAAGAGAGAAATATTTAATGGTTCATAACTTATTTAAGTTTTTAGTCCTACCTGGTATTAGGAAACATATTTAAATAAAATACAGTTAGTTAGTGATATTGATCGTTCCCCCTTAAAATGTAGGATATTTTTTCAGTAAAAACATTTACTACATGACTTCATTGGCTTCGAAAACACTCTTACGGTTCTAAATCTTTTTTCCAACACAAAACATATTTGAATCGTACAAACTTAATTAATATGGAGTTTAAACTATTTACTAATATACATACGAATTGATTGAGAAGTTGAAATATTTTGAAAGCTAAAAAGAAATATTGAAAATACTTACTTGGTCCAGGGCCAGTTTTAGCTCAGCAGATTGCTGCTGGCCTGCTAGCACCATGTCTCGACTGAAGTCGTGCATACTCAAGTCGTTGATGTACAGTCCAGTGTGCACCATTGCATTCAAGTCCCGCATCCTAAAAACAAATATAAAATGCGAATAAAGTTTAACACAATAACATTTAACTATTTATTAACGACATTCTACTTCTAAACTTTTAGTCGTAGATGCCTGCTCTTTTATTAAAAATGATTGAAAAGATCTTTTTATTCAAGAATTGTAAGAAATAGGAAACATTTTGTAACGTTCCTGCTCTTTTGTGAAGTACTGTCTTGTGAGAGAACGAAATTGGAGCGGGTGGAGAGAAAGACCTTTTATAAGAAACCGGTGCTGTAAAAAATACACTAAACCCCAGACGAGTAACAAATTCATTAACACTGAATAAGTTTTATTGTTAGAAAACAACATTTTATAAAACAATATTTATTTAAAAGAATTGGAATAATTTGAATGAACTAATATATACAGTTGTTGAAATTGATTGAATTCAGATTATCGTGGAAGCCAAGCAGAATCTTTTTTTTTAACATAGACTAATGTAATGTCATATACGTAACAAATATTCAGTAAGATCGATATTTTAGTAGAATCAATAACTTCTTCTATAAATGAATTTTTTAAATAAGAGTGGCACCTTATGGAAATAATTCCTTTTTTTAAAAAATCAAGCCTTAGTTATCTAATTAACACTGAGTAAAATGAAAACAGAATTCGATGTCATATTTTCCCCAGTGAGGGATGCACATTGCGCATATTCATCCAAATTCTAAAAATCTTAAAGAAAAGTAGAAAAAATTCTTACGCTACTGCGCTTAACCCCTTAATACTTCAGTCAATTTAGAGGCTGAATTTCTTTTAAAATGAACTTTACGTTTAATTAGGATTGCATAAAAGATGAAATTCATTAAAACTTTCTCTTTTTTCTTCTCTTGCAACATCATTTTAAAAAATTCCAAAGTGACCGGAACCAATGCATACTCAATTTCTTACAAAAGAACATTTAAATATAGATATGTATATTTAAATTTTGATTTCCTATTTGGTTTACTGGAGCCTTTTTTTTATTCCCATCATTACTAAGTGATTAGTTTGGATTAATATTCTTTTAGATAGGAGTTAACTTACACTGGTGTTCCTAAATAAACCATATTTTTCCATTCTTCCATGTACATCATTTGTCCTTTTAGGTGGAGAAGTTTATCTTCTAATTCTACGAAAAAAAACATTGTATCATTAGAGACTGGATATTTTAAAAGAAATTTGTCTTTTCTCATTAAATACATTAAAGTTCTAATTATACGAAAGAATGGTTCTTTAAATTAATATCATTAGTTTTAGAAACTAATTAAGGTTTAATATCTCTTTAACTATTGTCTGTTAAAATTCAATGCAAGGTAAAAGGTATAGAAGATGTTACAAGCACACATTATTAGAACTTACACATATAAACCTAATTAATTATTATTTATTTTTATTTTGTAATTAGTTATTGGCTTGAATTCCGATACTGCGGTGAACGTAGAGACATGTGTAAGTGTGATTTCTAGACGTCACCGGTTATGTATTGTCCAGGTTTATGGAAGCTTTAAAGTTAATCGTAAACTGAAAAACATTAAAAAACAGCTACCATCGAAAAAAAAACTTTCCAAAGAAATGGACGCCAATCAAACATGGTAGCAAACATAACTTCAACGTAAACACGGGAGAAAACTGAAAATCTCAAGAAAAGGACAAATAAACTTTTCTACTACCATCAAATTTTCGGAAACGCCATAAGCAAGGAATGTTAAAGGTTTTATTTTGTATCGTAAAAGTCATTACTTGTATCATCATCTGGGAAAGAGTCAGGGCTATGGATTGAAGCATCATCAAGTCCTGAGTAGTGTTTTGCCCTGAGGGGTTCTGTGGAGCACAACTCAAATATGTTGTTTGTGTGACTATGAATCTGGAACACAAGAACAAGAAATATATTATTGCTTCAACTTTGACGTAATATTCTAGTCTGAGCTGAAGCCATCAAACGTTTAGTATTTAGAATAATAACAATTTATAGTTGGGTTAAAAAGTAGTGGTATAATATTTAGACTAATTTTATACATGCGAATAAAAACACTCTGCTCCAAACAATTACAGGATATTGGTGAATTCGATACATATTGGAAAGGAAATGAAATATTTACAGTGGTTGAAACATTTTTCATAAACTCAGGGTCATTTAAAAGCTAAAACTATGCAGTTATTAAAAGAAAAAAAATATTTTAACTTTTTTTATCGAAATTATAAAATGCAAATTTTGTGTGGTTAAGAAAAAAAGTGAAAAATCTATCATTACTTAATTAAAAATCAAATTTCAATTGGGGGTAGGGTTTCCCCGGACTAATAACAAAGTTGTTAACCTGTTTCCCTTCAAGTTTGTTAATTTATTAATGAGGAGCTGGGGTATTTTCTCCAACTCCCCTGTTAGTGTTTTTTCCAGCACTTGAACTGTTTGAGAGGTATTGGAATAGGGCAGCAATTTATCTCCCTAGCATGTCCGAGACGCGTTCCATTGGATTCATGCCGGGAGAACGTGCTGGTCAATCCCATTCTTGCAATTTCTTCATCCTGTAGGAAATCCTTCACTAAGGTAGCACAATGTTCAATTATCTTCCCTTAAAGTAAAATTATCACCATTTCCTCCTACGTGAGGGTCTACCAGAGCTGTAAGGACCTTATAGAGAGGTAAGGAGTTATAACTCTGGACCGCTAAACTAGGTCCCTGGTGATGTGAGGGGTCTTTATTCCATTGATAGATATGCTGCTCTATACCATCACTCCACCCTTCCAAATCGGACTACTCTCGTTTCTCAGTTCATCCTAATAACAGCTGATTTTTTTCTGGAGGGACCAAGGAACACAAAAAGAATCCAAATCTTGTGCATGAAGAAGTCATATTTGGAGGGGTCGCTAACTGTGTTGCATACTTTCAAACGGTTCCCACAAATCGAAAAAGAACTACATCAAAGAAGGAGCCAACTCACCGCCCTCCAAGTGCAGTCTATGAGCGGCTTGGTGAGCTCGAACACCAGGGGGAGCTTCTTGCCCACGATGTCGGGCATGACGGCCTGCAGACTGTTGCCGATGGTGCGGATGACCAGCCGCTCGTCGAACACGATGCAGAAGGGGAAGATCTCGAGGAAGAGGAAGGCCTGCACGGGCATCATGCCCTTGTCGACGCGATGCACGTGCTGACGACGGTCCAGCTGGAAGGCCCGGTTGTCGAACGTCAGCTGCATCGTCACGTGCAGAGTGTCCATGATCACCTCCTCTTTCAGCACCTCGATCTCGACTTCGGTCTGGTAGAAATAGCGACCCACCTCCTGATGTGGGAAACGAACGGGAACTCATCATATATTGTATTCATTTATGTATTTGGTTCATTATTTTAAAGCCTATGAAATTAGAGAGGGTGTTCGGAGCTTTTTTTAGATAGTATTTGTGCAAAAAAGGTGAGAAAAGCTGGATAGGAATTTCATATTTGAGTCAAAAATATATCAGTTCTCAATATTTTGTAGCTTTTAAAGAACGAGGTAACCATTTTTTTATTTTCTTTAAATCCTTATGGAAGAAATGCCTCTGGGATATCTCGAACATATTGTCTCAACTATTTAGGAGCTTAACATTCGCATTTTGTTCAAAATACGAACAAAATATTTCTTGTAAAACGTCTCCTCGTAGTGGTACTTGGTGCCTTTTATTTTGCAGTCAGACTGTAGTTAAGGATTTCGAGGTGTGGTAAGAGTCATGATGAGGCATGACAGGATTTGCCTTTGGGCCTTCTTTGAGTTGTTTAGTGCGCTCTTTTGGGGACATGGAGGAACATTAATTAAGGCCCTTAGGATAAAAAAAAATTGGATAGGCAGTAGGCACTCCTCGTTTGTTTATTGTTGTTCTTGGACATTTGCTACTTTTCATTGTATCCCATTTTTTCCAATTTAAAATCTAGCTTGTAAATCAAACTGTTTTTTGTCAAACCAATTTTGTTTTAAGTACGAGCTTTTAAGTCCTAGATATTTCAACAAAAGTCATCTGACATCCCCAGCTCTCACACTTTGTAATAACTGGCAATGGAAATTTACTTCAGTGTGATTACACTCACGCTAGCTACCTCCAAGCACCATCGATCCTGACCAGAGTTCGAATTTCAGCAGTGAAAAACATTAAAGGAAATCCCAAGGAAAAGCAACAATGCCGTTTTTCCATTTCATTAAAACCTGATGAAAAGGAACGTAGCTTAAAATTAATCTGTCGCTTCTTACTCTAAATTAAGATAAAATCTCTGGATTTTCTCCAGGATCAATGAGAAAATTACTTTCAATGTTTGAAAAAAAAATGATAAAAAAGTGCGTGAAAAAGAAAAATATAACTGAGAGTGATGACTCTTAAGTTACTAAAAGTAATAACATGGAAAACACAAAAAGATTCATTTAAAAAGAAACACTAATTGTAGTATTTTTCTTAAATATTTATTCTATATTTGAACCCATTGGCCGAATTCTAAAGAAATATTTAAGTTGTGGTATGATTGGAGAAAATGCTAAACAGCGTAAAACGAGAAATCCCTATCTGCTGCCGCGGGCCTCAATTTGTTGACCCCTGTGCTATATTGTATTCTATATTCACAAATTTTCCCTCTTTACCCTTTACCACCATGAATCTCTTATAATATTATTGGAGCATCTCTGAAGTACCAAACATATTTCGTTCGTATTTTGAATGTACTACAAAATGCGAATGTAAAGCTAATAGTTGAGAGAACATGTTAAGAGATATCTCAGAGGCCTTTCTTCCATAAGGATTTAAAGAAGATGAAAAAATGGTTACTACGTTCTTTAACAGCTACAAAATATTGGCAGCTCATATATTTTTGACTGAAATATGAAATTCCTATCTAGCTTTTCTCATGATTTTTGCAGAAATACTATATTTTATGTTGGACTTAAAATTACAGATTAATATAAAAAAAAGCTTCGAACACCTTATTTAATTTCATAGGCTTAAATAAATACGAAAAAATACCTAAATAAATTAAATGTATGATTAGTTTTTTTTAATTTATCAAAGAAATCTAGCATTAATTAGCTTTATGATTAATTAGTATAATTATGTATATACGAAAGACAACACTGAAAGGAATTTCTGTGGAACAAACCATAAAACTTAATGATGCTCCTGTCCAAAAAGTTTCAGTTATCAAACTGTATTTCAAATTCGTAAATACAAAACTAGAAAACACATTTATACTTTTAAAACTGAAAACATTTTTAAAATGTTATCAGGAAGAAAGAAAGGGCCATTAAAACTCACTCAAAACGCTTTTATGATATTCCTAACCAATTAGGGTAAAAACTTCTGGAACTTGCTTTTTGCCATTTTGCAGTCTGATAACAAGGGGTATTGAACTAGGTTTCTGTTTTTAATGGGATATTTACTCTTACGCAATATGATGTTGGTAAACCTTTATTGTAAGAGAATTGCTTATCTCCTATTTTTTTAATTTAATGATACATGCTCAAATAAATGAAATTCTATACAAACAAGTGCTACTCTTAAACAGAGGATTTCGTTGGTTTGTTTTAATAAATTAGCGTCTATAAAGGCATATTTTATAACTGTGTTTCTCATTTTAAAACTGCTTCCATCGAGGAAAACCTTTACAAATTGGTACTATCGTGTATCTAATAAGTAGAAAATTATAAGTATCTCTCGAAGGAAAAAAGTGTATTATTTGCAGAACTATTTAATTTAAAAATACAGAGATTGTTTTTATACTGAAATAAACTTATTGACCCAAAGATGGTAACATATAAAAGTAACCTACATTTAACTACCTAGGGTAGTTTTTGAATGCATAATTATTTCAAACAACGAAACTAAGATTTGAAAAATATGTTTAATTAGCATTTAATTATCATGATCAAGTTTCCCTTTCCATGAAAAAGTATGTATCATTTAATGAAAATTTGATTCTCTATTACACCGTACAAATTAAGAAAGTCTAGAGAACAAAAACTGCTGAAAATTTTATACTTAGAAACCAAAACTCTTTGAACTAAAAACGGGAGATTTTGGATGATTTTATGGTAAATCTATCTATTATACTAAGCATTTTAGGATGTGTGACTCATCAAATCATGAACTTTTTTAATGCTTATAAGTTTCAGCTTTTGTTTAAGAAAACGTAAAGGAAATAAAGCAAAGTGTTTGATCAGTTTCCAATTACGACCAAATTATGCTTATTTACTATTCATTTTAAAAATTTACAAAGAAGGGTTTATAAAGCCAAGGGCTTCGTCTAAATGTCCGTTAGGCCATTGAAAAAGTCTATGGTATTTTTTTTAATTTCCCAGATCCCTCACACTGCTACAATTACTGAAACATTATTACCTGCAAAAATGTCGTGTCTCTAGGCTAATTTTTTACCCTTGCGCACCTCAAAGGTAGTTTTCCCATGCTAAATGAATAGGAAAAACATTGAAAATATCTATAATTTTTATTGTTTTTAATTTAATAAGCCTGAACTCTGTCAATATTGAGTTAAAACTTATGTATCACCATTGGGATATCATTGTCCCAAAATCTTATTGGGGAAACATTCAATGGAACCTACTAGGGGTTTCCGAGGGTTAAGAGCGCACTCTCATCGAGAAAAGAGAATGCTAGTATAAAGGTATCCAAATCTAGTATTTTCTTCTCACAAATCAATTTTTTATTGATATTTTAAGAGTGCAATATTATTTTCACCTCACCAGAACAATTTATCTTCTCTAGAATGTGATATTACTAGATAGTAAGATACTATAACACGTAGGTAGTACAGTATACATTTCATTCACTTAGATGGGCTTTCTAAGACCTCTTTTAGTGAACCTTTATAATTTATTATTTTTTTTTATAAATTTAACTAACAAAAATAACGATTTAACTTAAAAAAAACAACTTTTAAGTAGGTAAGTAATAATTTCATATGTATAATAATTTGTCTTTTATTATCAAAAGTCGTGAAACAATAAAAAATAACTTTTTAATAAGTAAAATACTCGGATATTATCATAGCCATCTAGACACATAAGGCCAGCGGAGAAGCTCGAAATCTTGAGTAACGCTTTGCCTACTATTTCGCGTCATCATCGCTTTTTGGATAACAGCGCAACTCCAGTCTGAAGGGAGCGTGCAAGATTTCAGACTGGAGTTGCGCTCTTGTCCAAAAAGCGATGATGTTGGGCAAAACGAAGATTTCGATCTTCTCTGGCCTTATGTGTCTATAATATGGCCATACGGCTCCACCGAGCATGCGTGTACCTTGATCTGTCCGATGGTGTACCAGAGGAATCCCTTCCTGGTGCTGCGGTAGTGGAGGGTGAGGCCGGAGGAGGTCTCGTTCTCGCAGAAGAAGGAGGGCGCCTTCATCCTGGGGTAGGAGAACTTGAGGTACTCGTGCAGGTTGTCCAGGCCGTTGAGGAAGTCGCGCATGTGCCGCCCCAGCACCCCCAGCACGCGGTCGTAGCCGTACTGGCCCACGAACGACACGAAGTACACCCCCATCTGGTCCAGGAACTCGCGCTCAGACACACCCAGCACCTGCACAAAAAGCATTTTGTGATTGTAACCTCTTTATGAGAGTGCATCAATCACAAATTTTAGGAGCTTTCTATCTAAAGTCAGAAATTTCTGACATTTTAGGAAAGTTTATAATAACAACAGCTCAGAGATAGGTCTCTGGCAAATGTTTTTTTTTTAATATAGAAATGCACTTAACTGCAGTACAAGCAATTGTGAATCTCATACACTTGATAATAATCTTTATTAGCAAAAGTTAAATTGGATGCAGAAAAACATACTTATATGATACGCCAAGGCGAAATACGACCCAAGAAGGAGAAATAAGACCCAAAGAGTGGAGTAAAGAGACAAAACTAATTTCTTGGTACAGCCCTTCGAGGGGGGACATGGGAATTTTAGAAGGACTTACTGCCAAATTCACAGCCATCAGTGTTAACCAGCAGCTAGAAAAATTAGCTGATTATAAGTGAAATCCTTCTTTGATCAAGGATTCATTTAACACCGACGTTGATGGCTGCGAATATGGTTGTTAGAATGGTGTGGCATTAAAAGTGGTTGATAAATAATGATGGACCAAATCATAAAACCAGTGGAGGGATAGTAATGGACCAGTGATTAAGGTTCACGTCCAGTTATAATTAAACTGAGTTTTTGCAATGCCATTTCCTATTTTATAATTTACAAAAAAAAAATTAAGTCTATTTCATGAAACCCTTCCGTTTCTTCCAAATGATCAATAGTTTTCCGTATTTCTTGAGCGCGTTTTCCGATGTTTCCTTTCTAACTCACGTTTTGTTGTATACAACCCAATTATAGGGAGTACAATGGGACCACCTCGGTTTCCCCGCTAAATTAAATTCCTCGTGAAAGCAGGGCTTTGAAACTTTTAATGTGTTTGATGTTATTTCTTGTCTGAGTGAGAAGTTAACATTTTTAAGAATACCTAAAATGTTTCGAGACGAGAAAATAAAGAGAAAAACAATAAGAATAGTGGAATTAGAAAAGTGTGGTTAAGTGCCACATAGTTAGATGGTACAGAGGAAACTCCAATCTGAATTGGCGTGGGAAAACGTTTAGGAATTTGAAGATCCAAAAATAAAAATAGACGTGAGCAGGAAATTTCCAATTCCAACACTTTTCTCTTACTAAATCCCTCGGAGAATGAAGAACTGGAAGTTATTTTAAAATATCTCAGAGGATTTTAAAAAAAATAGGGATGAAACTAGAATTTTTCGATGAAAAGATAACTTTGAAGCAAATCCCATTAGAATTTAAGGCTATATGTATTTTAAATTTTGTAGGATGTGGTGTATCTTTTAAATATATATTATTTTTAAACCTATCAGTTGTATGTATAGATTCTTTTTATAAAACTTTCAAATAAAACTGTATGTTCAAAACTGTTTTGTCATATATATTTTAAGAAAATATAACATTTTTTAAAAATAGGTACACTACTTGGAATTTTATACTTGATAATAAAAATCCGATGTTGCCAACTGCACACGAAAATAGTAAAAAAAAAAGACATTTTGATTTGAAAATTTAAAATTCCTACATCCCAATAGAAACTAATTTGACCATAGAAATATGAAAAAGAAGTAAATAACTCAAGAAAGAAGAATACATAAACTAAATAAATAAGAAGAAAGAAGAATAAGTAACTAAATAAATAAGAAGAAAGAAGAATAAGTAACTAAATAAATAAGAAGAAAGAAGAAAATGAGGAAGAAGACGAAGTTGCTCCGGACTTGACTTGACTTGAAACTAATTTGAACTTTTTCTGTTCTTCCAAAAGAAAGTGGGGTCATTCCACGTCAAATCAACACACTTTTTGGCATGACCATCTCTGATTTTTTGGAAATTTAGTACACATGTTCTACTTATAGAAACTCGGAAAATTACCAACTTTCATTAAAAAATATCAATTGGTTCTAGAATTACAGGTGCGCAAAGTGGTCAAAAATGGGCAAAAAACGGACCAACATAAGTTCTTTAAATTGCTCTAGAGGATCTTCTAATTGGGTTATACAGATAAAGTTGGTGTCATTTTAAAGTATTTTAAATGTTCTTTTTATTGGTGTAAAATGTTCTATAAAATTTTGAAAAAAAAAATATTTTACAAAACAAAATAAAATTAAAAGTTCGATTTCTATCAAATGTACCACTTTTAAAATTTTGAAAAAAATTCCAGGAATAGTTAATATTATTCTAAATAATCTGGTAAAATTATAGGATGGGACAAAAACGGGATCAGTGTCAAAAACTAATTAAACCAAAGTTCGATTTTTCGTAATTCTTTTAATTTCTTAAATAATTTTAAAACTAATTTTTTCATTAATTGGATGTGAATTGAGTTGTATTTGACTGCTGTTGACAATTAGGCCCCCTGCACAAACTTGGTGTACCCTGGGCTTCATATTTACAATCTGTATACTAATTCAGTCCATTGTATTGTAACAATGCACATGAAGTAAATATGTAGCCCGACACCAAGTTTGTGCAGGGGCCCTAATTTTTAACAGCAGTCAAATAGAACTCAATTCGCATCCAATCAATGAAAAAAAAATTAGTTTTAAAAAAATTTAAGGGGATATTAGAAAAATAGAACTTTCGTTTAATTAGTTTTTGACACTGATCCCGTTTTTGTCCCATCCTATAATTTTACCAGATTATTTAGAATAATATTAACTATTCCTGGAATTTTTTTCAAAATTTTAAAAGTGGTACATTTGATAGAAATCGAACTTTTAATTTTATTTTGTTTTGTAAAATATATTGTTTTCAAAATTTTATAGCACATTTTACACCATTAAAAAGAACATTTAAAATACTCTAAAATGACACCGGTTTCATCTGTATAACCCAATTAGACGATCCTCTAGAGCAATTTAAAGAACTTATGTTGGTCCGTTTTTAGCCCATTTTTGACCACTTTGCGCACCTTTAATTCCAGAACCAATTGATATTTTTTTATGAAAGTTGGTACTTTTTGGAGTTTCTGTAAGTAGAACATGTGTACCGAATTTCAAGTAAATCCGAGATGGTCATGCCAAAAAGTGTGTTGATTTGACGTGGAATGACCCAGTGATTCCTTGAATCAAAGTGTTAACTAGCTGTAAAAATTTATTACTTTTGAAAAAACAAATGCATTTCAAAAATGTACGGAAACGTAGGTAAAAAGAAGCATTTAATTTTTTTAAACAAATTATTAATTCCTTTTTCAATAATTTAGTTTTGGTCTTATATAGACGCAGAGAAAATTAAGGCACAGGATTGTTATTGAACTTTAACCCATCATAATTATTTCCCTTGCCCATTTGAATACTGAACAAAAGCTAAAGCAGAAAGAGAAAATATTTTTCAGATTTCGAACTTAAATTTTTAAATTCTGGATTATTTTTTAAATTTCAAGTTTTCTTACATTGTTAAAGTATATTTTATGATTAAATTCAAAGAAAATATTTGTGGGTAAGATATTTTAATAAAGCTTCTTAACATTAATGATTTACTTGAATCATATGATAGCAACAAGCCGAATAATGAGTCCCATTTAACAGTTAAAAAGCGTAGAAATAAATTTTCGTGTTACTTTATCTCAGTGGTAAAAGCTGCTCCAACCGAAGAATATCCAAGTACAATATTATAATCAAAACACTTTACAGCCCCTTGATTTCATAAATGTACTTATGTTTAAAAATTATGAGAAATGCTTCAAGATTTACATTTACAAGACCAATATTTTGGTATATATTTACATAAATTTATTGTGTAAATTTTAAAAGTAGTCTGAATAGGTACTGAACACAATAAATTATATTTCTTGTTTGAATACCAAAATGCACAGTGTTTTAAGCATCTGAAATTTATATTCCGATTTAGATTACATTTATTTAGGGTCTAAGTTTAGACAAGTTAGTGAAAAACTACTGAAACATTACTTCATTCAAAATTACATCTCAAACATTATTAGACAACATTTTTTTAACAATTCTAACATTTGTTTCCCTTAAATGAATTTTAAATTTTTCTTTAAAGAGAACCCAAAAACTGACTCTGACTTTAAAGCAGAGACTTAATCATCAGAGAATAAAAAATAAATTGAAACAAGAGTTATTTTGGGGGATATTTTTTGCTTCAGTCCTCCAATGACGAACAGATTGCTTTAAGCTCTTTTTAACACAGAAATAGTTAATACAACTTCTAAAACCAGACTTAGCGGATTTGTTAGAGAATCCTTCACTTAGCACAGCTGGGTTTTCTGAGCCGGGAAATCGATCTGATTTTAGGAAAACCTTAATGATCGATCTAAAACTTCTGTTACATTGTTATAAAAGGTGTCCCAAAAGGAACCCGCGCACTTGGAAAGCAAAAATGAGAAAACCAAAAAGAGCGATTGAAAATCCGTCGTTTATTTTGTTTGAAAAACTTGAAAAATTTAAGCATGCTAAATTTAAAATTAGACAGCTACTTAGTGCAAACAGAGAAATTATGGAAAAGCTACGTATTAAAAGCACAAATGTACCGTATATTTCAGTATATAATCCCATCCTTATAAATCCGTGAGTACGTTTTTCTTCCTAAAATTTATCTTAAGTTTAAAACCCGTATAGAAGCCGATAAATTTTCTGAAATTTATCTGGAATAAATTATCAGATATTTTATACAGTATTTTATACAGTATAAGTATAGTAGTATAGTACAACACAATATAAGCATAACATACCTAACGCCTCGGGGGAAATTGTTTTTCGAAAAATAGAAGTTTTGAGGTTTTTCTGATGGAGATTATACTGTAGTACGATCTTCTAATAAATACTATATTAGTAACAGTATTTTGTTTTGAGAGATACATTTAAACTTTATTCACATTAACGTTTCCTAAATTTGGAGGTTCTTAAATCAATTTGCTATAAATGGTTTGTTTACCTTTCACATCGCAAACAAGATTCCGTAACATATTGATTGATTGAGTTATTAAACATTCAGTCAACGGGAAAATATACTTGCTAGATCCGATTAAACTCCCCCTCTTCAGTATTGGAAACAATCATTCCTGAAACAGTTGTATGTTTCCCAACTAACATTTTGTGTTTTATTAAGTTGCTTTTATTTAATGTTAAATTTAATTCGAGTTTATTTTTAAATCATGTGCTTGTTGTTTTAAGACACAAAGTATTTTAAACCCCCCATCAAACATAAAAAAACCCTTAAAACGTGACCTTTCAGTTCACTTCACATAGTATTTTTAGAAAAATTTCTAACTCAAATTTTCCTCGCTAATGAGAAACATCTCCTGCCTTCACTTCTCTTAAATACCAGTGAAACTCACATTATAAAGCACCCAAAATTCCAAAACATAAACCCTGCTCCCAAAAGTACTTCCGGGCACATGGAGACGAAACTTTTTAATTGTTCACCAGAATGACTTCCACCCCACCATTACACAGCGGTGCCTAATATCCCGCAACCTTTTGAAACGGTTGATGAAAACTTTCACGTCCGCAGTCCCAAGGCTATTGGGTCCCGGAGAATCTCATCAGAAGCTCTCGATGCAGAAATTGGAATCCCGGCACACGAAAGGTCAAGATGCGGAATGCCTACTTTCAAATTCGATGCCTTTGGGTTTGGGGAAATATGGGGCGCTCTGTTTTATGGATTTTTTGCTGAAAAATGGTATACTATAAGTTTGTTTTTCGTGGTATAAATTTCTAGTTCAGTTTAGTTCTATAACGATAAATTACCAAGTTACTACCGAAGGGTTTGTCTCATTCTCAATCAATGTTTTAAAAAGGAAAACGAACAATGAAGAAATTTTATTTCTTAGCAATCACGAATTAATCACTCGGATTTTATGCAAGTTGTAGTCACATTCCATTCCATTTTATTGTCGCGATATTAAAACTCTCTAAAAGTAATCACAATTTCTAATATTTTAAATTTTGCAACATGAACAAGTCCCAAGGCTCAAGGATAAGGACAAGGCTCAAGGACAAGGACAAGGCTCAAGGACAAACAATGAAGAAATTTTATTTCTTAGCAATCACGAATTAATCACTCGAATTTTATTCAAGTTGTAGTCACATTCCATTCCATTTTATTGTCGCGATATTAAAACTCTCTAAAAGTAATCACAATTTCTAATATTTTATATTTTGCAACATGATTTTGATTTTTCTGTTCAATCTTTTTAATGACTATTCTTTCAAACCGAAATGAGGATAAAATCCCTTCTTTTATGAATTACATCAGCAAATATCTCATTAAAATTGCATTACACATCAATTTACAAGACTCAAAAAACACTTGCAACTCAATCACGAAAGAATAAAAAAATAATCTCAGAGTGATTAAGAGAGGTGCCTTACGCGTATTGAAAAATTCAAAAAGGTTTTAAGTCATTAGATTGAACTTCCTCTTGGCTTTAATTTGACAGTTTCACATACAAATCACATACACATCTCTCAAAACTAATTTCACAACCATACTTTTCCGAGTAGCCTTTTTAATAGTTCAACGCTATTATAGAATCCTATTCCTGTTTTTACTCTTAGTTTTTTTTCTTGTCAGTATTTTATTTTACTATTCCTTCCAAATATAAATTATTAGCAATCAATTTAAGGGAAAAGATAACAAATTTAAGTTCCTACTGGACGCATAATGCTTTGTAAATTCCAATTCCTTTCATTTAAAATATCCTTTTGCTCATGAAATGCATCAGAAGTAGTACTTCAAATAGTTGGCTAAAATGTAGTTGACTAAAGGACAAGCATTGTAGGCATAAGTGATTAGCTATAACCTTTCGATATTGCGATGGAAAGTTTAATAAAAGAACAAACGCAGATACCATTTGAACTCCCAAGTGATAATTTTAAGTTTATTCAACTTTTTTAAGTTATCCCACACAATAATATTTGTCTTTCCACTATAGTTTTTCCCCGTGAGAAAACTTGCTTTTTTATCATTTTATCACATTATATTAGGGATGTATCTACACTATAATCTTTGGTGAAATAGTCATCAGTTGGCGATAAACCCAAAGCTAATATCAAAGAAAGTTAATCTAACCATCAAAAAACAAAGTTTTATTGACAAAGAATCCCTCCTTTGGGATAAAATAAGCCAAACCTAATTCCTCAAAGATCTAGGTACTTACATGTTCAAACAAATTTAAAACAGCTCTATGTTTGAAACACATGATCCAACGAAACAAATCTAAAAGAGAACCTAACGAGATTTCTATTCCTGACATTGTAAAGAAGGTTTGCGGTTACTTCCAGGAAAAGAGAACGAGGAGCAAAAAAAAAGGATAACACGAATTTAAATGGAGCCATTTCGAAGCATTTTCGCAGTTTATTTTTACCATAACAGCAGAGTATTAAAATGCCTTTGGGAGAGACGATAGGAATGCGTGTTACATTTGCTGTTATTCACTGCTCGCCGTTATACACGCGCTGCTCATGATAGTTACATTTTATAAAACGTCGGATATAACTTCTTTTAGGTATGCCCATTTACGCTCAAATAAAAGCACAAACATATAATATAAGTGCATATGAAAGGATTTTTTGGATACTTTTTTTATTCGGCACTTTTCTTCATTTGTTTTTATTTTGTGGTTGCTAAGAGCTTAGTATAAGGATCAGAGAATGTGTTTTTCTCGAGTTTCATACATTATCTTACGAGCAGCATGGTAATAGATCCGGAAATGTTTGTTACAATAAAACTTCGTAATAAAATTTCTATCCGTAGAAAAAAAATTATATTCCCAAAATCCCAAACACAATTACACTCTACTTAATTAAATATTGTTTTATTTATTAAGCCTTCATCGCCATAATATGAAAATGAGAAATATGTTAACTGTACCTTTCAACTGATCCAAAAATAACGACTTTAGTAACTATAATTAACTGTTTTATAACATTTAAATTTGTATCAACTACTGCTTTGAAGAATTTGAAGGCAGTTAACTGAATGAACACTAGATAAATAAAAATGAAAAAAAATTAATAAAATCAAAATTTCTTTCATATAAACAACTAAAGTACGAAAAAAATTAAGATTTAGGGGCATTTTACGGTATTTGTGATATTTTTTGGTTTGTGATGCATAATTTTTGCTTTTATATTAGAAGAATTCTTACTCTAAACAAAAATACAGCAAAATCGTCATGCAAGATTTCCAGTTTAAGCAACTGACTAATAGGGATGCGATTATAGCTCCTCCAAGCTACACTATTAAAAACATATCCCACAAGAGTATGTGAAGGACTGTGAAAAGCTACTGGGTAGCAGAAAATTCCTCCCATAGATTTAATTTTTTAAAAATTGTGTTCTATCCTAATGTCATGATAACAGATCATGTTAGTATCAGAAGAGAAAACTTTTTGAACAATTTTTCTTAAATTTATTTATTATTAAGAGACAAAAAATAATCAATAACAAAATATCACAAGTATCGTAAAATTACCCATCAGTGCTTACGTGTCTCTGATCGCTCACAGCTATCACCGAAGATTGCACAATACCCATACAAAGTACATCTCAACTTTTTTTAATGTAAAAACAATATTCTCGAACAAAGACACCCTATAGACACATTGAAACTTCCCCACCAAGCAAGAGCACCCACGAATCCAAGGTCCCGGATCGCCTATTTAAAAGACCCTCCTCACCCACTTGACACAGCTGTCAGAGATGACACTTCCATTCCCAAGTGAAGAGGCCAGATAATCTCTCGAGTGCCCCAAGTGTTTCTTCTTCCATCCAGATCTTCTTCCGGTTGGAGATCAGATGGTTTATTCTGAGTCCAGCACAATCGGATCCTTCCACTCACTAGGTGAAAAGAAGTTTCGTTGTCTCCCTCTTTTTTTTTCGGTTTGTATAGATCGGGACGTTATGTGTGGTCATTTTATTTCATCCACATATCGTGTTGGTTGCATATGAAGGAGTTGAATGCTTTGGGATAGCTTTGTGAAAACGTAATTTAATATTGTCAAGGTTGTCTGTTAGAAGAAGGATCGGGAAGGAAGGATCTACTGAATGTGCAGGCGGCGCATTGTTTCAGTTTTTAATAAAATAAACATTTGGTCACATCGATCAAATACAAAATCAGAGGCACATTAGTTCGTGATACGGGAATAAAATTTATCTTACGTAAGAGGATAGAAGAAAAATGTAAGGAATTAATACTATTGGCATGGTACTAAAATTAAGATTGTTGTAATATGGTAAATTTATACTAATTACTAGTTGATATTCCCGGCCTTTCACAGGTTGAGATAAACTTAATTCTTTAAAAAAAAAACATTTCAAAGTAAATTTTATTTAGAGTAAAACCGTATAAGGAATATGTTTTGGGGTTCCGTTGCAATTTAAAGGTAAATTGTAGAAAAAAGAAAAATTTAAAAAGGGGAAATTTTAAATAAAGAGTGGGGTGATAAATATTATGATCCAACTAAACTCTGTGTAAATAGAATTGGCGGTTGACCTTGAGTTTTTTCTCAATGTATTTCTTCTACGTTGCCATGGTAAAGAATGACGTTTAACCGCCTATTTTATTTACACAGACTATAAATTAGCGTCATTCATTGACGTTGACATGTAAATTAGCTTAGATTGTAATACACATTATTTTTCTTTGTGATACAGTTTATTTCATATATACCGTCCCAAGGGAGCAATATATGCGTTATTTTACTGGCCAATAGGGTATATCTAATTGTGTCTCCAAATTACAAACTTTATGTTCTAAGGGACATTTTGTGAGCGCTTTTAGCTTCTTTCGTACAAACTGTTGTTATTCATTGTTCATGGGATAATAGGATATAGGCGTATAAAAATGTAATAAAGTAGTACAAAAGTAGTACTTTTTGTTATCCCAGTAGATTCTAAACAGTTTTGAAAAATAGAAATGAGGATAATAAATAAATACATAACATAAAATAATACTAATTTCCCAATCATTTTTATCAAGATTAAATTGCTAAAAAGAATAAGTTAAAAAAATCTTCGCATACCATTTTGAAAAGCTTGAACTTAAAACATACCATTTTCTACAATATGAGAAACGGAGAATTAACACCACTATAGAATACTAATTCCTTTCATCCGCACTGTTAAACAGAATACAAGTTACATGGTGGAATAATTCATTGAATAATAATCTCTAGAATGAATAGAAATCTAGATTACATAGGTATCCAAACATGATGAATAAACATGATCTAGGAACAAACATGATTAAATAGACTCGGCCCTAGAGATTTTGAGATCGACGAAGAGCGGTTTATTCAAAGCATGCCGCATAAATAAGTTTCAGAGTTCGGTGAGTGTGTTGTAGTGACACCAAGAGGGGGCAGTGAATCGTATAAAGAGGCAATATCTGAATCCATTAGGTTAAAAATCGCATCAGAAGATCAAAGGGAAAGGGCACGTTCGTAGTTTGGAGATGAGGTCTTTTAAAAGGCTTTTAAGACGGGCAGGTTATTGGGGGTCATTTATAAATAACGATACAGATGCATCGTGTTATATGCTTGCCAATCTTTTACACTTCAATTATGACGGGTTTTAAGGTTTCAAACTCCTTTGTTACATCAAACTATTGAAATGAAACTAATTTTTTATACTTAAAGATAGTATTTCAAATAAACTGATGACATTATTCCGTCTTTTTCATACAATTTGAATTTTGTTAGAATTGCATTAGGGACCATTCATTAATTAGAGGGGGAGTGGGGGTTGGAAAAATCTCATACCCTTACTTGGGGGTTGGGGGGGGTCAAACCTATTCTTACGTAAGATTTTCCAAGTTAATGTAAACAAATACCAATCAAATTACTACTGAATAACCCCAGAAAAACTTAAAAATGCTGACGATCTCAGTATATTATCGAAGCTTTAATTTAAAAAAATGAAGGTATTCAGATGTATCATTTTTATTGGAGTAGCATTAAGTTAAGATAAAAAGTAAAACTGTTGAATCTGAAAAATTTTGAAAAACGAAATGGAATCTTACGTAAGAATAGGAGGGAGGGGTTTGAAAAATCTTACGTACCCTTACATGGGGGTAGGGGGGGGTCAAAAATTGCCAAAATCATCCTTACGTAATTAATCAATGGCCCCTTATTTGTTTTTTACATGTGAGTTGTTTCGTGCGTTTTCAATATTTATGGTACTACATACAACCATTACCTATACTTAATTATAAAAATTCACTAATTTGTAATGTCTTTTTTTATTACCGTTAAAAAAATAATCCGAATTTATTGGTCAAATTTTACTTAAGTTTACTAAAACGAGAAAAAGAAATATTTGGACTAGATTGTTATGACAAACCAACATACTATTTGTGTATGCAAATAAAAAAAAATTCATATTCTTTGCATTTTGTTCGCAAAATAAAATGGTAGGTACTGTTGAGTGAGTTACCTCGTACCTTTAGTTCGTTTAGTGAAGTTTTTAAACCAGAATTGCGTGCAAACCCGCTTGCATAACCCAAAAACCACTACTGTTACTTGAAGTAGTACGCATCACACTATTGACTTGAGTACCTCATCCATTACCATAGCCCAATAATCAATAAGTAAAAAGGAGTAAAGAGAGAGAGGAAAAAATATCTGATAAAACCTAATTATTTTTTTTTAGTCTATTCAATCTGAAAAAGGCTTATTTCAAACAGTAAAGTAAGTCTTAAAGTCTCGACTTAATTATCATTTCGTTCAGGGTCACCTTTGATCCAGGACCTCTCCAGTATCAGCGTATACTGTGTGATGAAATAAAATTTTATACTGTGTGATTTCATTTATGGCAGGCCCCTAAAAGCAAATAGGGTTTAAGAATCCCCACAAGGGTTAACTCTTTAATTCCCAACTTAAAGTAGAGCAACCAGAAATTAACGCCATATTTGATAAGTAAGCTGATAAAAGATTATTTTAAAACCTCTCTTCCATTTAGGATTAGATAGATGGAAAGATTATTCAGATTTTGGGATCCTTGTTGACAATCTTAAAGTTGTAAAATTTTCTAAGGAATCTCTTTAATCAAATGCATAACTTGTGGATTATATCCCTATAGAGACTGACCTGATGGTTGAATCTTCTTGAAAATATTTCAGAAACATAGAATGTAAACCCTTTCAGTTTATGAATAAAATAATATATTATAAAGCTAATCCTCTATAACACGTTGTCTTTTTAACACTTTTTTTTAGAGAGAATAACGTTTCTAAGAACAAATCTAACATAATAATTATTAGCACAAAAACATCTGAAAATATCACCTTTTATACTCTGAAATGCGTCGAAAGGATTTGAAAGATATAAGGATATTGTAGTCCAGTTTGAAAAATATTATAGGAAACATGGTAAAAGCATTTATATAAGAAAAATTACAATGAAAAAATCAAGGGGGGGGTTGAGGGAGTACCTAGGTCGTTGGACCTTCAAACTCCAGTATAACTAGCCTCACTGGGTGAGGCTTGAGCTGAACAGTTACAGAACGTGTGACTTGAAAGTTACAGTCAGCTGAGGAGTGGCTAGCTTGATGCTAACCCCCTCTTGACTTCCCCAAGTAACCTTGGTACTCATTTTATCGACCCCGGAGGGATGAAGGGCTGAGTCTGCCTTGCCCGTGGACCGGGATTTGAACCCCGGGCCTGTGGTGTGGGAGCGCAAAGCGCTTCCTCTACGCCACCGGGCTTCTAAAAAAAAAATTACAATGAACCAATTTTCCAAAAGGATCCCTTTAAGCTAAAAGAAATTTAAAAAAAAAAATAATAACTCTAAGAATAGGATTTTATGCTCCTCATAAACGAGGTACTTCTCCGTGTAAAACTGGTGATTTCGAAGATGTTTCCATTATCTGATATTTTCTGAACCACACAACATTTTCAAATTTCTTTCATAGACATATTTGCCTTAAACTCCCTACCGCTTTCTTTAAGGCTCAAGCTTCCCTTGGTGGGAAATTCCACACTGGGAACCATTTTGACAAAAAAGAAAAGAGCAGCTAGGCGGTATTTCAAGTAGTATCATTTTTATCAGTAAGATGTTTCCAAGTCTCAGTGGCAGATACTTTCTCTAATGACTTCAATAGCACATAAAATAACGCTTATATAGTTCTCAGTTTGAGAACAGATCAATTCTAAACACAACAGTATAATATATTCCTAAGGGAATATATTCAGAAATGCAAGTTTATGAATCAAAAGTCAAACAATGGAAATCTTTGTGGGAAGTCCCCTTCAAATTGAGGAGCGATTAAGTTAGCCACTGAGTATTTGAATTGATTTCTGGCTCATGTAATTAGGCTGGTGTTTGTTCCCTTATAGATCACTTCTAATTTATACCTATTGCCTGAGTATTCGCGGAACAGACTCAGTGGGGAATAAGGGAATAAATCACTATGTCTCTATAAAGAAACTGTCTGTTGTCACGTCAGAATGACCTTTCCAGCGGAAAAGAACACTGGGACTGATGGGTCTCTTCATTATGTGCCGTCCAGTATATTTTTTCTAATCATCGCTTATTAGATAGGTTCTCATTTTTTCCATTGTATTGATGGGTATGTTGAAAACTGCAGTTATTTGGTGTAGTGTAAAAATATATTTCATAATTACTGTATTGCCGTAGACTTCAAATAGAAAATAATATTTCTAAGTCTTAATTAAGTAGTGGAAGTGAGATAGATACTACCACGATAGTAATTTTAAGCTCTAAATTTCATTAATCCATATTACTATTACATAGCCTTTAATGTGAAGGAGTAGCGAATATATTAATCCTACTCATTGAAAAGTATGTATTATTATGTACATACATAAAAGTATGTATGTAAAAGTATGTATATTCATACTAGAGTACTCAGTTTTCACTGTAATTAGTAATATTTAATAAGTGTAATTAGTAATATTTAATTAAGTATAAAGGAATCACAAACACAAATATATCTATACAAAATATGTATTTATGCAACTCTATCAGGCAAGGAGGTCTTCTCAAAACAGATGCACTGGTTTTAGCTTCCACTGTCCTACTTAACTGAAAAATTCTTAATTTATAATAAGTGAATTGATTACTTGAAAAATGAGTAGTAAACTTTTTTTGTCGAATAAAATTTATATATGAAGACAATAAATCATTATTTATTGCACAGAAAGAATGCTTCACGTATCCACTTTAAAACATTAATGTCAGAAAAATCAAGTACAATAATAATAATAATAATAACTTTATTTACTGCACAAAATTTTTTTACAAAAACACAAGGAAAAAAAAACATTTGACGCCAAGGGGAAATTTGATAATTCCCGTTCAGGCGACAGAGAATGTATTTTACGTAAAATACAAAATAAATGAAAAAAAAATATAACAACTTAAGAAAATGAGTAAATAAATAATGGCAATAAGCTGGATAACTGATTATAAATAGATTGCTTCAATTGAGGGAAAAATATGAATCCAAGTCGTCAATATTTATTATGAAGTCATGTAGTTTTCTTTTAAAAGTGGAATATTTAGTAATAGTAATTAAATTTAGAGGTAAACTGTTATATAATTTAGGTGCAAGATAATAGAAACTTTTAGAAAATATATCTTTGGAAAATTTTGGTATCTGATAGCTTGCAGTTGATCTAGTATACTAGACAATATATTACAACTACAATACACACAATACAATGTACACAAGTACAATATATTGTAACTACGATTACGCAAGTTACACAAAGATTTATGTCGAAAAAGGTGAAGTAAAATACGGAAATATGCATTGTGTCGAATTGGAAGTAATCTAAGGGTTCTAAAATTATTTGGATAGGGTTGAGGATTAAGAATTTTAAATATTTTGTTTTGGATAGAGATAATTGGAAGGAGATTGGATCAATTATTTCAGTGAAAAATAATGCACTTTGGTTAGTAAATGGCAAAAGTTCATATAAGTTATATCAAAATGGCCTGCTTGCAGAGAAACACCCATTATCGTTTAAAAGTAAATACTTCATACTAATACAAATGATAAAAACATTTAAGGATATATAAAAATATCCAATCAAGTAACAAATTCATTTTAATTTATAGATCATGAAAGATGTTTTTTAACATTAATATCTGCTGAAATGTTCTTAATCCTAATACTTCATGAACATTTTCCCTCATTAAGTACGGAATATTGTTAAATCTTAATGGAAAACAAAAATTTAAAAAGAAACTTATTTAAAGTCTATTTACTTCCTATCATTTTACAAAAGAAATTCTATCAAGACTTAGAGCTTAAGGGAAGCGTCAAGTGTTTACTCATTACCCTAGATAAGGCACTTTTAATCTAGAAAATTCCTAAAAAATGTATAAATTAAACCCTGTCAACCCTATTTATAAAAATCATAGTCTGAAACCTTCATGAAGGATTTGGATTAAAGTATTACAATAGACGACAATCTAATTTCATTAAACATAAAAAATGTGCCTAAACATTGAAAACAACAGCTGACGCTTTCACTTTGTAAGACTTTGTTATACGAGGAATGTGCATTTAAATTTGATCATATAATTTTGGAGATGCGTCTTGAACTTCCTAGAATAATTACATTGTTTTGAAGTTTAATGAAACAATGTTTTAGTAACAAATATCACACCCAGGCTTAGAGGCCAGGAACAGGATGGTGAAACAAAAATTAACTGAACTCTTCTTTTCAATATAGTCGAATAAAACCAATTGAATCTGCTCTTAAGGTTACTTTCAATAACCTCCTAACATTTCAGGAATTTGGAAATCATATCTTCCAAGATAAGTAATTTTCCTCCTGAATATAAACTTTAAAAACTTGGCGAAGGAAACTGTTTGGCCACATCTTGACCTTGTAAGTCACATGAGTTTGGATGTTTCATATAAATCATAATAACGTTACGTAACTAAATTACCTTAAAACGTTTCATGTTTCTGACGATTTTTAGTGATTTTCAAAAAATTTCAAATATCTTGTCTATGATAATATTTACTATTAATAAAGTACTGAACGTATAAAAATAATAATTACAATCTTTTAAGATAGCTTTCGATACAATTGACAATGTGATCATGCTTGCTCCCACTTATATACTGTGGCAACAGGGAAAAATACAGCTGCGTACTCTTACCCGATTTCCAACTCTTGCCTTCCTTTCACCTATATTGTTCAAGACTTGCATGATAAAAACATAGCTAAAACTAACAAGTTAAATGTTAAGCACAGAAACTATTTTAATTTCTCTTACCCACGTTATCGTTACAAATTTTCAATACTTTCATAATGAAAATCCCTCTTTTCTACTTATTTGTATAAACGCAATGAGATAAAAATTAGTTCCCAGAATTATCGATATTATTTAAACATAACTTTATTTGACGGATATCCAAAGTGGTGACAATGAACGTTTATATCAATAGTTCATGTGAATATTTAAAATAAAAACTACTGAAACCCTACTTTAGCATATTTTGTTGACAAAATATATATAAAAAAATTAAATTCACTTACTGGAATTTTATGAATCACTTCTCAATATAAATTTCCTAAACACAGTTTTTATCCTAAACACAGATTTAATTTGTTGAAAATTTGATTTAACGGGATTTAACTTTTTACAGTTACAAACTATAAATTTGAAGCATATAAAACAAATAATTCCTTCTAAAGAATAATTTTACATAGTTTCACTAAAAAGGATTAAAATATGTATGGAAGTGTAGCAGACATATAAATTCTTCCATCTAATAAATAACGGTTTGTTTTAAGATTAATTTTAGAATTTTAAAGGAAAATCATTAAAAAAATTCCTAAACATAAAACTATTGGTAAATTACTTATAGGAAAGTGAAAAGTAAACTTTACTTAGAGACATTCCTCCTGGACTTAGTAAGATAAAAATTCATCTATATATTCTTAGGGGAAGTATATTTTCAAAGAGGTGAAAATGAAAAACATTTTTGAATGTAACGCAAGTAATTTTTTTTTGACAGAAAACAAGCGTGTAAAATTTTGTGATACTTTTAAAAGGGGATCAAAGTAGTTTAATCCAAAACGAAGTTTTTTCAACTATTTTTAGCGTGCTTCGTGTTTCTCACTTCTTTCAGAACAGTGCACGAAGTTAAAAGGAATGACATCATTTTTCAGCGAATAAATTTTTACAGTGGGTGTTCGTTAAAATTTATTTAAGAGGCACCCAACATTTTGACATAATCTTGAAGCTATTTAATATGCTTTAGTTCCCTTGAAATGTAAAAATCTTTATTTTAACAATGTAGGTAGATGGTGCTTCGATAGCCCTTATTAGATTTATAAATTAAGAGTTATTAAGTTACCTATACGATAAAAAGTAAAGGAATATTTTTAAACGTAATATCTCCTTTTTTAAGGATTTATATCTCTCAATATGTTTCATAATAAGGAAATTCTTCTTTGTGTCAGTGTAACTAATTCTGATCTCGTAGGTTCCAGGTCTTCTCGGGCTTTCGCTTCAAATACTACCTGTTTTTTTTTCTTCAGTTAGTTTTGTTTGACATCTCATGTGTGAAATTTTTAAAGGAAATAAATTTCCAATGAGAATTGAATTTAGTGTTGATAAAGATCAGTTCGTATAAAAAAAATTAAAACTGTCGTTTCTCAATTCATAACTAATAGAATCATTTTATTAATTTGTTTAATATAAGTACCCACTTTCCCTTATTATAAAGAATGAACAGGAAGAAATATACGTGGAGTATTTATTCTAATTATTGATATTTAATCATATCATGTATAAAATGCAATTAAAAAAGGGAATACGAAAGAAAATATCAACAAAGTTATTTCTCTTTGCCAAAAATATCACTCAAAAAAGTATATTTAATTAGCGTAACAGATATTCATTGATAATTAAAAATTTTAAAAGTCTTTAAAGAATACAGGACGTTTAAAAAATTATGGTATAAAAATTTTTAATAGAAAATCACATTTTTTTGTCAAATGACATTTATTCGTATTACATGTAATGCAAAAAATCTTACGATTTGATTTTTCAAAGACTAATTAGAAATCAGTGGCTCAAAATCTCATCTCACTGGGTAAGAAAAAGCGTCTTTGAATCTCCTTTTTAAAAAAAATTCTCTTATAGAAAAATGTGCTCTTTTTCTTAATATAACACCACTAACTCAATGAAGAAACTGCAAGAAAACGGATGCAATTTGTTCCTTAAAAGTCTAGATGAAAGTAGTTTTTAGACCTCTCAAGAGATCGAAGATACGAGAGATATTCTATTTGTCTTTAGATCTCAAAACTCATCATTTTGAAAAAGGTTCCGAATTTTAAGGGAGGAAATCGTAAAATTGATAAAACTTAAAATAAAATTCTGATGCTATATTAAATCTAAGTTCAGACTGTTCAGAAGTCCTTAATAAAAGATAAATTTATTTTTGAGTGAGTCAACTCTTTAATTAACATTTTAAAAGTTGTTTGTATCCATGAATAAAAAATTAACATAAATCTAAACTTGTTTTGCGTCATGCCCACATGTTTTGAAAGATTTTTTTTCTGTTGTTTGACAGAAAAATGTGTTTTGTTCAAACCATGTATTGCATACTTTGGCGAACTAAAAAATTTTCCGATATTCCCATCAATAGATTTGTTTTCTCATAACAAAATAGGATAACAAATGAGGTAGCGTTTTTCCTTTTATATACTTCATTAAATATTGAATACTTTATTTGGTACGGTAGCTAGAATTTAATATATCAACTATTTAAAAAAAAATAAGTATACATAAAATGCTTTTCCCTATGTCATAAGGAAACAGTAATACATTTTCTATTCAATTTAGTTGGCATAATTTGGCCCGCCTCATCATTATTTCCTTATTGAGGAATATATTGGAGTGCCAGATATTTCTCAATAATAAAGAAAAGCTGGGTTATCTCTTATTTCAAACTGTAAGCATTTCTCTGTCTCAAAGTAAGAAAATTGCAAAAAGCTTCACACTTCTAGAGTCGGTGGAATGTTTTGGAATACTTTTAGTTTTTATATATTTTGAATATATTTTCGGATATACAGAACAACATCGAAGAAAAGAAATGTTCGTTCGATAAAGATGTACTATGTTTGACGGATTTTCTCACTCGAACATAAAGGATAAAACATATATTGTGCAGTAACCACGCATTTGGGAGTATTTTATATCTTTTGAAGTTAAAACTTGAGGGAAAAAAACATTAATGCATATTGAGCACCATACAATTACAAACTAATTAAGAATAACACATAATTCTGACTGTTTTCTTGGTGTCTCGGATGTTTCGCCAACTCTGAAATTTCTTACCCGCCTAGTTTCCGTTTAATTTTTGCTTTAGGGATTTGTGTTGTGTAAGGCCAACAAGTGGGGGAAGGAAATTTCAGAGTTGGCAAAACGACCGTTAGCACCGTTTTCTTAATTACTCATATATCTGACCTTGCTCTTGAACAATTCATTTCATGGATTAAAAAACAAACAGTTTAATCAAACTAAAGGAACTTTTATTAAACATTTTACGGCACATCATCAAAATGTGAGGGAGAATGTGCAAGTGCATCATAAATTTTAAATATCATACAGTAAGAAACCACTATTCTATTTTCGCTGGCTCCGAGTAAAAAGGTTTAACCTAAACATAAGTTATGGACAGAATCATATTTATTTTCAAGTGTACACAATGTTAAATTCTACACATCCTTCGAGCTTTAAACTATTCACTATGACTTAAAAAGTTGGTTACAGCACAAAGTGTTTTCCACTAAAAATATCTACACTTAACCTAAAATTTTTAACTAATGGAATCTTTTAAAGCCCGGATGCTCAAAGTAACCAGTATACATAGATCTTCTGAATTCTATGTATTTTTACCCTTCATAATTATTTATCATCAATGCATTGAGTCAACATGCAATAACTCAAAACAGCACAATGCAATTCAAGGAAAGGTCGTTGACCTCTCCTCAATAACATCAACACTCCAAAAACCTATCTGGAAGCAATGTTACCCAAATGTCCACCGATTCAATAGCTTCAAGTTGCATCAGGAATCCCCCCTCCATGCCCCCCTGTCCATGATGTTTCCCTTTACCGCAAATGATGTCATCCATAAATGCAAGCACGCGAATTTAATAGATACGAGTGTTTCATTGATCCACTCACCACCTCTTAAACCAAGAGGGACATGAACCCAGGGTGTGTTCCCCCATTAAGCGAAAACGATGGACCGTGTTTGCTGTAGTTGTGCTCAATATACTCCCGACGATACATCATCAGCCCCGCTTGGATTTCACCCGAAGAGAACGACAATATGAGCTTCTCCATGAACTCAAGTTTTAATTTATTGTTGTCTTCATGTAAATTGAAAAGCTAAAATACAGCTTAAGTATTTTCATTTATGATATGGTTTCATTTTAAGACAATTTGAGTAAGGGGTTTTATTGAAAAAAAAGTTTTAAGCCTAAATGAAACCACACTCAAGGTAGGTGGGCCGTTTAGCTCAAAAACATTTACAGGCTGAACCTATTCAGATAAGGCACCAAACGTTTACAGAGGAAATAAGGTGCAGATTTTAATCGTCCCCCCAGTTTTGAAATAATGAATAATACTGAGTATTCAATTCCCCGTTATGCAAAATTAATTATTTTGATGCAGAATTATTTTCTTGCCAAATATTGTGGATGGTAGAGTTGATTTTTCAATACTTTGAAATTATACAGCAGTTGTTATAAAATAAACGCATTAAAAGATCCTTTGGAAACAAAATTGAGAAGTTTATAAAATAGAGTTTTGTTTTAGTTAGTCAAGAAAAAACAACTTTAAATTGTATTTTAATGAATTGATGTATTTTAGATTTTAGAGTACCTTTGAGTCTTCAAAACACTTTAAATATCTCGTGCTGAATACATAAAGTAATACTAAACAAATAATGTGTCTTAGAGTTTTAATGATTCGATCATGTTAAATGACAAAATTTAGTAGTAAAATCAATACATACGCCCATTTTTCATTAGAAGCTCAAATCGTTTTCCACGAATGTTGTTTGTTTGAATGAACGATCGTTCTTGTTTTACAATTATTTCTCTCTTGAATCTTTGTTTATAGTAAAATTCTCGTTTTCCTAGAAAATATTTTCAGATTTTTCATCTCAAAGAAATAACAACTTAATTCCTTTGAACATTCATAGAATCATAATTTACAAGAGTTCATTTTAATAAAAACTCTTCTTTCAGTGAAACTGTTACGCAGTTCTATGGTCATACTCCACTGGAAATAGTTTATTGTATTGAGTAAGATGTTTATAATAGCTCTGGTTCATCAAAGACATTTAGATTTTCAAAAGCCTATTTAGTGCATTCATCTTAAAAACAAACACATTTCGAATAAACATAGTTTCAGTTATAAACTGTCATAAATAAGAAGAATGCCGCCCTTTGTTTCTAAAAGGAGAAATATTATAGGCTCAAATGACTGGAAATGATCTGATGTAGAGATTCACATTAAACTATATAAGTTTGTGTTATTAAGCTTGCCTCTGTTAGTGCGTAGCATTCCTTTGCTTTTCAAAATGCTTTTAAAATTTGAGAGTAATTTTAATTCCAGACCACGGCTTATAAGCCCGAAAGAAATTTATGATTTTAATTCATCTGGCCGTGAAAGCCTGAAACTTTTATTAAAATAAGAAAATAGTTGAAACTCTCTCACCAAGTTGAAATATTGGGAAGTTTATAATTAAATAGTACAAGACTTTTAGAAGTTAATTTAGCAAGTTCTTATATTTTATATTTTTGGTACTTGTGGATGAGCCAGGTGAAAGAAGTGAATTATTATTCAACATCCTATGAAAAAAGGACAAAGGTAACTCAAGTTAAACTGTAAAAAATAAGATGCCATTTTCAAAATCAGTATGATTGATTCTGAGATTATTTCGGTGAACAAGATTTATCGTTGAATTGCGGTAAAAATGCTAATTATCTAATCAAATCTTTTACAAAATTTTACTTCGACATGCTGTCAAATAGGGATTTAGAGACGATCTCTTGCAAAAACTGTAATATTAGTGACTGAAATCTTTTACTACAATATGCCATCAACAACATATTTTTTCTCGGACTTTTAATCAAAAATTTATTCATTGATTGGTTAGTGTAAACTAATGAATTTACATAAAACTCCTCTGCATAATATTTTATTCCGAAGCAGTATCACAGATTTTTCATTACTTGCATCATTCATCAATTGTCTACCTTGCGCACTTACACTCTTCCGAGGTATTTAATCCCAAATACCTCTCCGCCTCCTTTTTTTTTCGCACCACCGAATCTCCTCCTTTCACTCAAAGTGTTTACTTTCACCGACTCCTGGGTGGCATTAACTAACTTTGGAAGATATTGGACAAGACTGTCAACAACCAGATGAGAATGAAAGCGAACACCGAACATAAAAAAAAAACTAGAAATAAAAACGCGCAGGATTAAGCTCGGAAACATACACCGAGATGATCTTACGAATGAAAAAGAGCAGGGAAATAAAACAGATGTAGTATGTATTAATGTGTGTTTTGTAGCTATGTTTTGTAGCCGTAAGACAGATGTCGGCTAATCAGAAGATTGAAGGGGGTATTGTTTCATGCGAATTAGCCCAGCAACATTCGATACTGGACGTGAAATGGGATATTTAATGACTTTTTATGTAGGAAGCATCAGTTTTGAGTTATGACTTCTTAATAGCTCCTCAGACAAGTTAAATGAGATTCCTTGATCCCGGTTTTTTTCACCCCAAGTAAATTAGGACTTGGCGATTATTTCTTTTCAGGTAAAATTATATAAACTTAAACATTTATTTTACCTTTATCCTGTAAGGAAATTAAAAATGTTTTTATTTTCTATTGGTAAATGATTACTGATTTAATCGTTAAATATACCGAATGATTTTTAAAAAGGGTTGTTTTTTTTTTGTACCAAGCGGTAGAAAAATAAAAGTGATTAATTTCATCAAGAATTTTAAACTTTCTAAACTTCAATAAAATAAAACAAAAATAACGAGTACCCTGCACGCTAACGCTCACCAATGAAAATTTATACTTTTACTGTGATTATTTTTTCCTTTTCATAAAAGAAGCCAACAAATTTTAAACTTTGAAACTTAATGACACTAAAACTATTTTGAAGACATTGTGCATATCTTCTTATATAAAAGTATGTGACTGCAAAGCAAATTTAAATTCTACTGGTAATAGTTTTCGTTGAAACAGATTACATGACAGGAAAAATAAACTTCATTTCGACATAAAAATAAGTCCCAAACTCATTTACTCTTAATTAAAATATCTATGTCAAAATTTTCTTTAAAAATTTCTCTAAAAGTTTTCAAATTTCATTATTTTCCATCCAATAGCTTTAACGTAAAAAGAGTTTAAAGTATGTAAAGTGAAAAATTTTCGTTTTCGGCAGAGGTAGTAACTTAACTTTTTTTTGAGAGAAAAATATTTCTTACCGACTAATAAAACTCTATATCTTATTAACTCTTTATAGAATAAATAATTTTTAAATCATCTTTCCTTGACAGAATTAGTAAGAAATACCAGAAAAAAATGTTAAATAAACCTTTTAAATTGTATCTTGAGTTATTTTATCAACCCACACATGCAAAATTACACACATATTCTTACCTTTAAATTCTATAATAATTACGATATAGCTACAACTATATAAGATGGAATGAATAAGTTGAAAGCCGAAATAATTCAAAGGATAGACATGGAACGGGCTTAGTTTCGTTTAATTTCAAATATCAGAAACTAATCTTTGTCAATTCTGTGTTTTAAAACTCATTTCACGAAACTTCAGGTTTCATCTTTAGACACTCTCTTTGAGTCGAGTGCTTAAAGATCTCTTTTATTTCACTTAGTTACGACGTTATGTTAGATGAATACAAGAAAACTTATTCGCGTTTGAACATAGAATATGTATGTATTAAAGAGAATTTTATGAAAATATTATATTGAAAAGATTTTTAAGAGATAACTCAATATGTTTTAACATTTTATTGTACTTGAATTCAACTGGAGGTATTTTCACGAATGCATTTCATGAAGTTTTAAGCAGAAGTATTAAAAATAGTTACTATAAACTAAGTGTTTCAATCCATAAAGTTAAAAAATAGTTAGAAATAGCATTGCAGTTATCTTCAATACAAGCATAAAACTCCAAAGTGATTTTTAACAATCATTATGATTTAAATATATTAGAGAGGAATGAAATACGCAATGAAAGAAAGAAATTTCATTGAAAATTTGGGATGGAAGACTTCTCCAATACTCTTTACCTATATTTGTGTTGTTCAGTTGTAATATAACACGCAATTAAAAAAGGATAAAGTTAAATACTCGAATTCTTCTATATTTCTATTCCTTCCTATTCCTCCTTCCTTTTAATTTGTTCCACCCACAATTCATCCCTCAATTCCTCAATAAATGCATTCAAAACATTGTAAACGTGAATATTGCACTAACCACTCCCATTCATTTACGACGTTATTATTTAATTGTGCATTGGAGAGATGATATGTGTAACTAATAACCTAATTTCGAAAGGATTAATCATTTATCTAACATTTCTTGAAGTCGGTTATGTTGAGTATCTGAGATATTCGAACTTCAAAATTCCAAAGTAAATCGAAAAAGCTTTCTTAGTAAATGCTTTAAACAAAAGCATCTTTAATTAGAACTTTCTCGATAACTGTAAGAAAAGCGTAGAAGATATTACAGGAAGATTAGGTTAATTGTCAAGGTCAATTAAGTAATAATTATATTTAAAAGTATCGTAAATATGTTATTTGAAAGGTAAGGAATATCTACCTAATGAGTAATTGATATAACTTTTATTTGAAACTAAAACAACCAGCAAACTGCTATTTCCTTAAATTCAGCAATACTTATAATGAAAGTCTTAATCCTTGATCGGAAAGCATGAAGTCCTCCACAACAAGTGAGCTTTCATACAACAATGAAATTTTGAAAAGAAAAACGGTGCTTTTAGTAAGAGAACGTAATTCCAATCCCTTTGCACGGAAAGATAAATATTGAAATTCAAAACCATCCTGTCATGCCAACTAAAAAATGCGTAAGGAAACAATTCATATAATATATTTAAAAAAAACACCCGAATTCACTCTATTCAATTACCATGCAAATCCTATTAAATCTTTCATACCCTTATGCAAATCACAAAGAATACCATCAATTTTCTTTAAATCTGATTTTACCATGTAAACAAATGAGAAAAAGATGGAGAAAAGTTAAAAACGTAGGGATTGGAATAATAATAACCTTTATTATCCAATCCCATCACAAAATGAATCCTTTGAGCAAAGACCTGCAGCTATACCAACATAGGCTTGGTAAGAACTCATCATTTATTCGAGTCCGTCTATTTCAGTTTTGCTTTTGTAAGCATCAGCCAAGAAGCAGAAATCTGTTCATTCTTACATTGAAAAGACTCGTTACTTAAGCATAGCCGACATCCACTGGTGACGATCTTGCAAGATATTGATAGAATGTCTTGATGCCGTGTAGGAAGATCGTTTCATGGTTAACAATAAATCCAAAAGTATATGCTCATATTATTAATGTGAGCATATATTCCAACCGTTAACTTCCATGTCTGTTACTTATATCAACTTTCTATAGGGAAGTTAAGCTCGTAGGAAGGTAACCTCGTCGACAAATGATGCAAACTTTATTTTTCATTTTATATTCATTTTATATTTTTAAGTCATACCAATTCTCACCTAACAATCTAATGGAACGTGGTCATATTCACTTAAACAACATGCTACGATACTCTTTAAAGTTTACTATCAGAGAAGTTCGGTATCAAGAGAGGATATTTTGTCTTCTATATACATTGAATTAAAATGGGGTAGTACAGCAAAATCTTCGATTTCAAAAGAATTTAAGCATTTATTATTTCTCTTAATTTATACAATTGACTAATAATGTTTACTTTCAACATTGAACAATTTAAGTAAGAATAAAATTAAAAAATAGCCAACCGTTTCATTATAAATAGCTTCAAATAACTAATATACCCTAAAGATAACTCGGAAAATTTTATGAGAGATTCTTGAGTTTTCTATTTTTAGGAAATAACCCACGCGAGGCACAATTTATTGCGGCAGTGTAATATATTCTAGAAAACAATTTTTGTTCATGACGATAAATTTTAGAGCCTAATTTCCTTCCTGTGGCTTCTGAAGACATGTATTGATCAGATATTTTTCCGTTTTCCTCTACACGAATTCAAATTTTTACCCTAAAATGAAGTTTCAAGAATAATTATTAGTAAAAATATAAGATTTATTTCAGGCGTTCCGAACTTAACATAGGATCAAAAGTATTAATTTACCTACAAGTATATTTTTAAGCTTAGTTTTCTTTTCTTTGCCTCTCAAATTACGCAGAACACAATTGAGATCGCCCTTATGGGAAACTTTTCAAACGCGTTTTACCATTTTTTGTTGAGTTCCTCTCTATTTTTATACTGAACTCCTCTTTTAAAAAGAAAGTAATTCATACATAAAGACTAACAACTAATTAACAACTTAATATCCCTAAGGCTGTTTACTTCGAAATTTAGCTAAATAAGCGTAAGAGTGTGTAAAAAAATCAGAATCTTTATCCTGATGTTGTAACTTAAAAATTGGCCTTGACCTTAAAATAAAATCAGCGATGATCCAATCCTAATATTAAGGTATTAATTGAAGGGGTGAGTGGGAGATAAAAGTATGCGACATTTAAAGAAAAATTAATCACTTTAGTGGTTGAATAAGGTAAATTTAGACCTTTAAGCTACATTTTAGTACTGACACAATCTCTCTAGGACCATTATTAACAAAGGTATACCAGTGTCACCAAGAAAGTATGAGACCACACAAGATACGAACAGAAAGGAAAACTGGTAAAAGCAAGAGCAGAGATCCTTGCAAAAAACGGTAATTAAAATAAACCAACCAACATAATACATACATACAAACTAAAAAACTAAATACCTCGAAACAAGGTTTGTTTTACATAATTCAAAAATATTTTATATTTGATAAAAGCTGATGGACTTATTCCCTTTTTCAACCTTATGAAATTTCAGCAGCAAAAAAAATCTTAAAAATCACTTTAATCGACAATTAAATTACATTTTCTGGTTAGTTCACAGCACAAAAGTTAAAATTAGAAAGGCTATAAGACGAATAAAATTAAAAACTATTATGAAACTGAGTCATTAAGACACTGTCAATGGAATAAATGCATATCAATGGAGTCAAATATCCATTGGATAAAAAAAAAGAAAAAAACCTTTTTAAATTAAATTAAAATCAAATTTTATTTTGGTCAAGTTCATAGCACAAGGAATAAGAAAAAAAAAAACAAATTGACTTTATTTTCAAATTTATTCAAAAAGTACAATGAATGGACAAGGACATCGATTTCGCCAAATTTAAGTGTATAGTATACTGCCAAAAGGGAGTAGTTATTTTTTCCTTTTTACACCCAAGCTTGGCGAATTTTTTGCGCACAAAAAGTTAATTTTCCATTTTTTGCATTTATTCTTTTTTTTTAAAAATTAACGATTCAACTGTAATTAAACGAATGATTTAGTAAAATGTTTGTTTAAAAAGTATGTTTAAAGTTAAAACTCAAATGGGTTGTTTAAAACTTGTGCGCTAAAATTTTTCGTGAAAACAATGTTCTATTTTATAACAAACTATTTCAATTTTTATTTTATTTTTTGTTTTTATTAACTCGCTTTCAATTTTGTCTGCCTGTCTGTTCGAATGGAATTTAGAAATCCATTTTAAACTAATTTCCCGATGAGCTAGAGCAGGGATGGCCAAAACGTGGCACATTCTCCAAACACGGCGCATTGATTGAATAATAGTGGTGCATTAGTCTGTTTACTAATTTAATAAGTACATAACATCAATCCATTCCAAATTCAATTAGAGTTGTTTATGCCTCAGTTTGAAAAACGATGATTTGATGCTTAATGGTCCGAGCGAATGTACTGAGAATAGCAGAAATTTAATAAAAGGCATTGAAAAAATTAAAAAGTATTCCATTTAAGAGCTGTTTTTAGGAATTATGGTAAAGAAAACTATTTTTGTACCTTTAAAAACCTGTATACTCGCTTTTGTACTATGTGTAAGGGACATGCAAATACTAATACAGGCCCTATAAGAAGGGAGATAAGGTTTAACCCCCTTGAAGTTTGATGACTATTCATAAACTTCTTTTTATTGATTAAGTGATTTCCTGCGGCGTACAAAGTGCTCTTGAATGTCATCCAAAAGTCCTAAATGTCCAAAAATGAATTAAAGCACTACATCTAGGGGTCGTTCTCTCAAAAAAAAATTCTGTGGATCCTAATAATAACCATCCATTTTTGTTTCTAAATCAGTATTATAAAAATATTATAAACTAATGTTTTTTAGAAAGATTGATTTCAAATTTGTGACTTAGGACAGTGGAAACGAGGCCAGTGGACAGTATTGGGCATTGAAAAATTTCTGACATAGGAGGTGCTAGGGGTAAAAATAAAACCCAGAAATTGTTTTCTGAATAATCAAGTTTGGTAAGTGATAAAGCACATCTCTGAAATCGGCTGTCAAGTTATTGGTGCATGGTAGGCGATAGGTTGGCTACTCCTGAGCTAGAGACTTGAAGTTTTGAACATACTTCAAATCTGGATGAGAATGCGATATTATGTCGTTGTTTCAGTTAAATTTGCTTTCCCTGAAACCGCAGGGGAACGTAAAGTTTAAAAGATTAAATACGAGACTTAATTGTTAAAAAATTCATTGTTGAAAAAATTTTCCTCTCGTTATTAAGATGCCTATAGAATGTAAAAATGAACTAAAGAGTATAAAATAATTTTTCGTAACTTCTTGGAAAATGAAAAACGTGGGGATCATGTCTTGCAATAGGTAAGATTTATCAGCTACTACTCTTGACACTCTACCTATCCAACCACGATATAAAATAAGAAGCATAAAGAGTGCCGAGAGAAGCTGAAGAATTTAAATATCTAATGCCATGATCCCCAAGTTTTTCGTTTTACAATATGTTACTAAATATTATTTTATACTTGTTTTAGTTCATTTTAAAAACGTGGTTTTAAAGGTTTTAAAAAATATTTTTTATTTCATTAATTTAATTAGTTTAATCTAATTAAACCAACATTTACCGGAGTTTTTTTTTCTTTATATAAATATGTATAAAACACTTTCTTCATAGTATTTTCACTTTAATAATTTAATTGTCTTGTTCTAATTTAAAAAAAAATATGTGTTTAATTCAGATTTAGGATTAGAAATGATCTAGGGCACAAGAATTGTTAGTTAAACATGATTTCAATGGTAAATATCAAAAATAATATTGTTTTCTGATTATAAAATTATTAAAGGTAGAAATATATAAGTTTTTATTCAATAACATAATCAAAAACTGAAACAAAGAAATAATACTTAACAAACCGCATATTTTAAAAACTCATTTGAAATATCTTATACATTTTGCTTACAAATGTTTAAAATTCAGTTAAGTTTATTTAATTTAAGTTAAACCTTTCAGAAACATTCTCAATGAAATAAGGCACGTGTTTCAAAGTTAAAGATACTTCTTACAAAAGTAGTTATTTAATTGGAATGTGGAAAATGCAGAGAAAATCCAACCATTCTTGCCTTACAAAGTAATCTTCAAAGAACTTCAAGGTTTCTTCAAAGGACCAAAAGATTTAACGTGAATGCAAAGTGGTATACATGAAATATCTACTAAAAATCTAAAAATGTTTTCTCATTAAAAAAAGGTATAATTTTTAGTTTAAAAGTTAATAGTTTACTTTAAATGTCAGGATATTGTTTCAGTAAATATTTTCTAGGTACTATGAGATCAAGTTTATAAAATTAAAAAATAAATAAATACTAAGTAATTTTATATTTTTATCAGTTAAATTTTTTTGGTAGTTAGTAATATCGATCCTTTCCAATAACTTTCAATTATAAAAGTTTATAAGTTGGGGGATAATTTATACTGTTCTTTTATTTAGTACACAAGAAAAATAAATTAATTTCTTGTATTGTAAAAAAGTAATGTTTTTTTAAAAATTCAATAACCTAAAAAAAATGTTACTTACTTTGCACGCTTTTGACGTCAGTCTTGGGATCAAAGTGTCAGAGTATACGTGATGGGTGCTGAAAGTAGTGTGGTCCACATTGGCCAGTCTTCTTATTTCACTCCACTTGTCTTCGCCATATACCGATATTATATACTGGCTCAGGTTTTCTAAGATCAGTCCATACATGACGCTTAGCGAATCTTTAAGTGGTGTACCTCAACGCTTAAATATTATGAGAATGTAGTGAAAAAAACAGGCATGACTTTTTTCCATGTTCTATCTCTGTATTTCGACTGATGGTTCTTTTTTAAACAGCGTCGAACGAAGCATTCTCAAATTCATGACATCGACATGCATTTTCCCAAAATGCACAACAGAAAAAAAACAAAGAAAAATATAAGGTATGAAATAAATATTTTGTCTTTCTGCAGCTATTCTCAAAACTTTGTCAAAAGTTCACATTTTTTTTAAAGATGCTCAACCACCGGGAAAAGTTCACAGCATTCCAAATATCGAGTGCCTTTTTCGGTAAATTAAGTTGAAAAAGTTTCCACAATAGCCGGAGAAAAGCAGACGATTTTTGTAATAAGTTGCTTATTGTTCAACCTTCCCGAGTCGGATCATCGTGTCAACTGAAGCGAAGAGACAACGTGGAAAATAGCGGGGATGCTGCGTTACTATGGTGACAGATATAGCGATAACTCGTCCATCCTGGTGGACGGAGGAGGTTGCAGCGCGTCGGGTATATTTATATGCCCAGAATGAATGAGCTGAAGATTCGGGACTCTTAGAAGAAAAAGTTCTTTATTTCTTTATCAAACGCGCGATTGGGGAGAAACGGACAATGCTAACTAGAGAGGCCATCCCCCTGCATCCCTGAGTGGCTAATAAGTTACAGAATCTGACACGGAGAGTCCCAGAGAAGGAATGGTAGTGAGGCAGAAAGTTTGCTTGAAAGATGTGATAAGTGAATTAGCATTATCTTATATAAAAGGTAAAGAGAGATAGAGATAATTTATTTTCTCTTACAGTTTTTCCCTTATAATTTTAAAAGATTCCGGAACCCCCTTTAAAGAAAGTTTTTCAGACAAATTTGTACATCAAATTCTTCACAATACTTCAACGCTCAAAAAATGTCCAGATGCGAGTTTATTTGCCCCGGTTAAACATGGAAATTTACAACGACGTCCTGAAATTAGTCATAAACACGGGTGTAATTCTCCCAATATCATTCTTAATGTCTAATTCCTATTTATTGGAAACTATTTTGCGTGCTTCTGAACCTCTTCACAATATAGGTTAGGTACAAAAGTAAAAATGTATTTAAAGACGAGGTTAAAAAATATTTCATAAATGTAACTGAGTAAATTAAAACTTCCATTTAAAGTAAAATTAAATGTCCATTTGTATGAAGACTATACGTTGTAAAGAGAAAATTTGTTAATGGTTGTCTTTTTTCAACCTTTTTTCCATGCGACCCATCTCAATCATTAGCAGCAATAAAAAATAATTGTTACTTTTCTAAAAATTTAAGTAAAACGAAATTTGTATTTTATATACTTATTTTTCCGATTAAAAAGAAAACGGATTGGTAGACAAGAAATACAGTCAAATTTTAAAATCAAGGGGGACTTAAGGGAGTACCAAGGTCGTTGAGCCTTCAAACTCCAGTAAAACCAGCCTTACTGAGTGAGGCCATGAACTGAGCGGTTACAGAACGTGTGACATAAAGTCACGGTCAGCTGTGTGGCTAGCTTGATGCTAAACCTCTTTTGATTTCCCCAAGTAAACTTGATACTCATTGTATCTACCCCGTAGGGATGAAGGGCTGAGTCTGCCTTGCCCGTGGACCGGGATTTGTACCCCGGGCCTGTAGAGAGGTGGGAGGGCGAAGCGCATCCACTATGTAAAAAGAATTATGTATATAGATTCTCATAGTTAAAGCAATCAATGAGAAATAAGCAAGCCTTTAGTTGAGAATATCCATCTCCAAAAAAATTAAGAATAAGTTCAAGTCCGTTTTACCGCAATACAACAAACTCGGCAGAGAAGACGACTTTACCGACGGCTACGGGCTGTAAAGTCAGCTTCTTCTCACCTTGAGAATGCATTACGGGAAAAGCAAGAAAATATATTTTACAATACAACCAAGAGACTAGAAGAAGAGCAGTCTTTACAGGAAAGCAGATCGGTAGTAGTTAAAATCGGCACATGTGATCGAGAAAAATCGTGTAAATTCAAAAATCGTAAAATTTTGAGGCTGTTTTCTTGCAAATAATAATGAACGCTAATTTGAATTTTGTGAAGGGGCCGTTTTTTGAAGATGGAATTTCGTGAAAAGGGGCCGCAAAATACCCCCAATTTTATTCATATGAGACCACCCCTGCTACTACTGTTTGAAGGTATTAGTATACTACTTAGTACTTTTTCAGTTAGTATAATCAAGTTTTTTTAAATAACATTATTTTAAAATGTCATTTGCGAAAAAAGGCAATTTATGGCAGTTATGACACTTGTATTTTGAGGAGCGAGATTCCGATGACACGGTGACCGCATAAGCAAAAGGAGGTCCGTTGTGCCATCTAATCCTTTGCAAGTGCAATAAAACTCATCCCTCTATTCCTATGCAAATACGCTGGTGCCGATGGAAAAGCTGAAAACTGCACCCGGTGACAAGATGTCAGGGCAGCGGATTTAAATTGCTGTTTGTCTAAGAGAAGGGAGAACATGGGGAGGATTAAATTCGTAAAACAAAGTACGAGGTTTGTTTTGGATCCTTTTTCAAAACGACTCGTTGTAAAATTTAATTGAAAATTCCCGAGGGGAAAAGACATGGTAAACTGTTCCGAGAAAGCGCCTTGACTGAATTGAGTGGTGTGAATATGAAATAACTTTGCCTCGGTTAGGAAAAAATTAAATGTTCGTTCAGGCCCCTTCTCTCGTCATGTTTATAATCATGAATTTTTAATAAGGATAAAATATCTAATTTGTAAATTTAAAAGAAAATTCGGCTTTAATGATAACAAGAGAACATACATTTTTCACCTTCATAAAAATAAACTTTTAAAAGTTTAGGAAACGCGTAAAACTTTTGTTTAATATGAAAATGAATATTTTCTTCAACTTTTAAATAAATACTCGCAGAACCTTCTCATAAAAATGTATTTTTCTCTATTTTAATACCTTATTTTCATCCTTAATTTTATCTTTAAAAAGTTGGCAACAATCTGATATTATACAATCCAAAAGTATTTACCACAAAAAAATTCTCCAAAGGAAAGCCTTTCTTAAGATTTTGGTGTTTTTTACCATAAAAAAATTACTAACTTTCTTCTCGGTCTTACACATTCAAATTTTTATCTAATCTTTAAGTTTTAAATATTAGCACTCGTTCTCTACCATTATTTTTTAGAGATGAAACTACTAAAATTAATAAACAAAGAACATTTTAAAAGGTTCAATGTTAGCTATATGCGCTTCAATGTCAAGTGCGGCTCCTTTTAGCATTTAAGTTTCATTCTCCCCCTAAACCTTTAAACAGTTGATATATATGAGCTAGAATAAAATAACTAGCTAATACGAATATAAATCATTTTAGCTAGTTCGCATGTTTAAGGGTTTAAGATACGTACGCAGTTATATACGTACACATTGTATACGTTTACCTATTCATAATGTGTACAGTTTGGCAAATAGACGTTTCTGAAATACTACACTGGACACATTCAAAAAAGTAAAGTATTATTTTATTCAGGACCGTAGAAACAGTATATTCCTCATCTTTGGCTGAAGGTGTTGCCAGAATCCATTTCTCTGAGCTTCGTTGCCGCAAAGTGTTAGCATCTGGGAATAAATTCGAACACGTAGCATTTTATGCATTCATAAAGCAACTACGAATACAAAGAGAGATCGGGAAAGGGTTTCACTGTTTTGAAAAACAATTTTGTCTTTTTAGGTTTTGAACGTTTTCAAATTTATTTAATTCAAAACTATTCAATGCACTTTCAGCTTCTTTAATTAATATGATATTGTTTTATTTTTTGTCACTTTGAATTTTGTGCAGTGAAATCGCTTGTGTAAACTTACCCTGACACCAGGACAAGTTTGAAATTTCGTGTACCAATTTTTATCGTGAGAGTCATATTATTTCCAGTGTAAAACTACTATGAAAACCTTTATTCTCTGATCACAAAAAGTTAAAGTTATGATTTCTTATATAGTTTATTGGAAACGGAATAAAGCTTAAGGGAACCTTCAAAACTTCAATTTAATGTTTAAGCCAGTCTTTTTCAATATAACATAAAACTTGCAGATGGAAATGTCTTTTCAATAAAATAAAACAATCTAAGAGAAATACTTCATCAGGTTTTGTTATCCTAAATTGGAGGGGTAGGGCATAATAGAACTTTTCATAAAAACTGCAGAGTGAATAAAATGAACAGATGCATAGAGTCATTTTAGGGTCAGAGGGGAAGGCTTAGAGAAACCTTAACCTCTAGCATAGCAGTCTATCTACATTCTATAGTTCCTCGAAGAGGTTATAAATATTCTAAAATGTTTGTTTAAATGTTCCCATTTTCGAACATAATGTGATAATCGAAGTAAAAAGAGATTTTCTGTTTAAGAAACCTATTTGTTTAACTAAAGAGAATTTTCCAGAGGAGTAGTAACTTGTTTCCATCCCTTCACTACTCGTATTTTTAGACGTTCCCAAAAAAATCTCATTTGCATAGGAGAACACGTTTGCATTTTCTTGTCTATTTTAAATATATGTTTACACCTAGTTAAGTTTGTTCATAATATAATCTGCTTATCTAGAAAAGCATTTCTCTTAGTTTAAAACATTGTGAGTTATATGAGTGGTTTAGCGTTCGTTACACTATTCTGTCATAGCAATAATCTTTTTTATTAGATTTTCCTCAAGCAAAGATGATTATGGACGGTTAACCGATGTAAACAACAACAAACAGTCCGACATTTTTAACTCTAGTGATAGTTCCGGTGTATCCCTCCGCTTATGTTTTCTATGGGAAAAAGGCGTAAACAGGCTCATTTCCTCAAATAATTTTTGATTAAAGTACAGTTTTAAATGTTTTCCAAATAGTATCATCCATAGGACAAAGATGAGCTTAGTAATTTCGTTCAGCTTTCTATCCATCAACTTAATCACAAAAAATATTATTAGATTAACTTTAATACGAATGGGTTGCTAGATTTTACGATTATCGCTCAATTTGGCGGTATTTACGTTTTGTTTCTGTAGTTTCGTTACACGAGTTTTTTGGTTATTTAGTTGATATCTTGATTATTTAACTTGAAATATATGCTCATAGATGTAAAATATCTAGTAAATATCTTTGTATATATCCAAAAAATAAGTTTTTACATATGTAAATAATAAACACTGGCGCACATTGGCGGTTGCTGGCGCTCAGAAAAGATGCCAAAGTGTAACCCGGAAGTGCTTAAAGACTCATTTTCACTACCGCCCTCTATACTGAGTTTGATGGCTGCTAACCATCCATAAAGAAACATTTAGGAGACAAATATTATTAGTGCACTTAATTGAAAACTTATTTAACAAGGGTAGAAGTATGTTACTTTCTAGTTTTATCAGAAACTTGTTTTTAAAGAACGTTTTATAAACAATTTTTCTTTGGAGAAATATTTCCAAACAGATTCTTTTTTTCACTGAGTCAATATGGGAGGTTTTCAGAGATCAATATCATCCAGATCTTTACAACTCAATATGTCTGCTTACTTGGAAATTTAGAAAGAGAAATTGAGAAATAGAATCTTTCCAAGACGCTTTTAGTACTGTAGCAAAATATACAGAGTGTTTCAAAAGTCTATTTCACAGCTTTTATTTGGAACCAACGTCTCCCACGGTCATGGAAGTAAGGTCTAACCCTAGAAGAGAAATACATTAACCCTGGAGAATCCATTATGATGACTTACAGCGCCCCTAGCTGTGAATAAAAAAGTTTAAAAAATTAATTTAAAACACTTAATGAGAATATTGTTGCCAATATTTTGAAAAACCTCACTGAAAAAATTCATGAAATATCTTCAATATTCGAGAAGATATTAACATTTGAAAATAGCACTTTTTCATGCCTCTAAAAAGAAAAAATTCGCAAATTTTCAAAAGGCTTTTTTAAAATTTTTTAAATTAAATTTAGTCTTTATTTAACTGTAGAAAAACATAAAACTACATAATAACATTGAAAAAAAAAACATTTTTTAAAACAAAAATAGGTTTTTAAATCCCATTTGAATAAAAACCAGAAATTGAGAATTCATAGCGTTCAAAATTTAATGTTGAGAATAAAATCTGCATCTGAATCAATCCATATTCCATGATACTGAAAGCAGCTGCAAGGCTCACGCTCGGCTATAACTAAAGGTGCAAATTTCTTGGGGAGGGGGGCAGCTATTCATCCTCCATGATTCCTCCTCTTTAATCAGTTCAAGGAACCAAACAATCTTAATCTTAAAGTACTATACAGCTTTTGGAAAAGGGATGTCTGGTCTTTTCCCATTCAGATCAAACAATTTTTGTTTTCAGAAAAAATGGCCAATATTTATTCTATGTACTAGTTTATCCTGTAATTATAAAATTAATGCTTTTCATTAGGAAAAATTGTTCAAGTAGTTGTATAGAATAGAGATTTTAAAATAGCTTACAGTTAATAGGATATAATAATTAATAATTTTATTCATTTCAATTTCTGACGGTACATTAGAAGAAAATTTGAAAGGAAAATATATGAGTCATCTGGGGTGTTAAAACCCATTTAGATGACCAAAAAAAATTTACCACAGACAGTACAATGATACAAACTATGGTATTGATGATAAAAACCACATAAAAACATACAAAGTGATAACAAAACAAGAAAAAAAAATGGGGAAAAAAACAGTTACAGGGCGGAAAAATCTTTAACTAATGATGGCCCGCATATTAAAACAAACAATAGATAATACTACGTCCGACAGATACTGTATGACTGGAGGTGCCTTATCCCATAACTTACCTAGAATATCACAGTGTTCTTGGTTTCTTAGGACAAAATGTAATTTTAAAATATTCAGCCCCCTCCACATCCTTAAAAATTAACGCACCACCGACCGGCACACCACACAATTCCAACCAAATTAAATAATCCTACAAATTCCGAAATTCCGTTCCGAAAATAAACTGCATACTGACACAAGGGGCAGTGACCGAGAAAATTTAAGAAGCTTTTTGGGGAGCTGGTAATGCCCCCAAATATCGCCACATTCTCTCCGACGATGCGGCGGAAATAATCCCATAACAGAGAGTCTTCTGCGCCAAGACTTTTCTGGGACAAGGCGCTTTAAGGGTCAGCCGGCCCCGGGAAATGAATGATAAATTTTCCCACATCCCGGATGATTCAGTCAGGATTACAAAATCCGGGACCACAACAAGGGTGTGGCGCCAGACTGGGTACAAAAGACCAAGGCCAGGGAGGGGGTGAGTAAGAAGCTCTTGAAGTTTTTTTTTCGGCGGTCCCGTTGTGGACGAATTTAGCTGTTAGTAAAGATTCATTATTCTTCCTTATTATTTGAGAAAGTGTAGGCTATTTATACAGGGGGCAGATATTGAGGAACGCGCTGTGAGAATTTTTTTTTCGTTAAGGGAGAAAGCAATTTTTGATTTTTTAACTCATCAGTTGGATAGGGGAGACGTGGTTGATATCCAACTTAAAATTTAGATTGAATTATTGAAGTTAATTTCATTCTCTTCTCTACTAAAATTGCAGTTCATACTCCATAATTTTATTCACATTTTCTTTCGGTTACCTCTCTGGTGCACCAATAGAAGGCTAGAAGTTATACTTAAAAAGTTTAAACTCGAATAAGAAAATCTTTAATTTTAATTTATGGTTAAAAAGTTAAAGGCCTTATTCAGTAACTAAGCATGAAAAATTGGAAAAAAAAAGTTTAAAAACTATGATGGGATGAACCTCTTATGAAGTACTTTTTAAAGAGTTTGAAGTGTTGTTCCACCATTATTTTAAAACACAATCCTGAAAACATATTTTACATTGCAATATATTAATTTTAGAGGTACACTTTTCATAAATAGTAGATAGTATTGCTCAGATTTTATTACTCGTAAAATGTTCTGCAACTTTAAATTCAAAATAGTCAACTACGCTTAATCAGATAGTTGCTTCAAGTTCGTCTATTTGAGACACAAGTCTTCGAATTTCAAATCTTATTTGGATCTGTAACTTAACTCTTAACTGAAGAGTTTAATGCTAAAGGCACAGTAATATTCAAAAGTTATAAGATTTCACAGAGAAAAACTTTTTTGCATAAGCGGCTTTGCATTGTAATTATAAAATTGAACATTAAACGCAATTTTAAAATGTTCCGAAGACATTTTATTTTATTTTTTTTAAATACTATAGTAGAACACGATAATCCGAAGAGGTTGGGATGGGGACTGAAACTCTCTCAGTAAATCGCTAATTCCACAGATAAAAAAGAGCACTTACTATATAATCATAACTAATGAATGCGACGTCAGTTAAACGAGGTTCGAGTTAAAAGAGTTGCTGTATTCACTAGACTAAAGTGAAAATATTTTAAAGAATTAGAACAAGGTTCACAGGAGGCTCAAATGACTCATTTTTGGAATCCAAACATACAGATTCATAAAAGGATTCTCGTTAAGAAGACAGGGATTTTTTATTTCAATTTTAAGAAATTTTTTTGATTACAAATACGGTTGCAGTGCTCTTTTTAATTTTTTACATAACTAATTGTAATAAAGATACAGAACCAACGTCCAAGTTGATAGCTAAAAAACTATTTTCTCTTGATTGCATTATAAAAATTACAAATAATATTTGAAAACTCGGATACTGATACTATGTACTATCTTCTGATGATAGGAGGCAAAAAAAGTAAACACGTGTGACCGGGGCATTATATATTTCCAACTTTATTTAATTAAGATTTATATATCTATGGAAAAACAACTTTGTCATCTATATAGTCCAGTAACCAGGTAGTTTTTTCAGGAAAAAAATCCGGAAGTTTTTTTCTCAACGGTTTTATATGTTTTTGAGGGTGCTGAATCCGAATCTGAACTTTGCATACAAAATTTCGAATGGCATTTTGGTGAAAATTCGAAAAAACCCTAAAATTTCACCCCATTTTTTTATTTTCTACTTGTAGAACGGAAAGTATTGGTTTCTCATGAAAGTATCAATTATAGAAAATAAAGAAGATAAAAAAATATACAAAATTGTCAATTACAACTTTTTTGTCAGACCAATAGTTAGGCCACTAGAACGCGCTGAAAAACAGCCATTTTTTGGCCTTTCCGCGAAAAAATGGAAAACGCTCGCTTCCACCCTCTACAAAAGGAAAAATATTCACTTTATCAAAAAAAAAATTACACCACGTGAAAGAGCATTTAATTCTCTACAAATAACGTGCCTTAAATTATTATTTTTTTGAGAAGGGGGAGGGAGAGAGGCAAAGATCAAGAATTAAATTTTTGCGCCTTACAGCCAAAACGAACTTTTGCAGTAGTTAATCTCCAATCTGCGCTTTACTTCCGGTATATTACCAATAAAATAGGTTGTTTTGAATAAATTGATGTCTAAGCATGCCTAAAAAAATAATTTTTAAAATTTATTTATGAAATATTAGGTATTTTAGGCGGAAATTCAATCAAATTTTTAAATTCATATAATAAATTATGGGAATATTTTAATGAACAAATATATATGTATTTTGCGTTGCTGAATCCAAATTTCAAGTTTATTTTCATTTAAAAAGTCAACTTCACATAAAAAAATGCAAAAAATCTCAAATTTTCGCTTTTTTGTTCGATTTTCACCGATTTTCTCAGTAACTATTCGTTTCTCGAAAACATGAAGTACACCAAATTAAAATACATAAAATTTCCTATAAGATGCACTGGTTCGTTTTTATTTTGCGAGAAGCAGTGTACGCTTTAGAGCGTTCTGAAGGAAAGGGATTTTCATGTTTCTGTGTAAAGTCAAGAAACAGATGTAATTCAGCGCGCTCTAGCGACAATACCTCACATTATAAAGTAAAAGTTGATTAGTGTATTTTGTAGGAAATTAAATGTACTTTCATGTGGTATAAACTATTTGTCTGTAACGTGTATATATTTGGAGCTGTAGAGGGGGAAAGGGAACGTTCTTCACTTTTTTTGTAGAAAGTCAAAAAAATCGCTGCTCTTCAAAACGCTTTAAAGTGTACACCGCTCCTCGCAAAATAAAAACGAGTCAGTGCATCTTATAGGAAATTTTACGTACTTTAATTTGGTGTACTTCTTTTTTTCGAGAAACGAATAGTTTCTGAGAAAATCGGCGAAAATCGAACAAAAAAGCGAAAATTTGAGATTTTTTCTGATTTTCGATATGAAGCCGAGTTCCCACGCGGGCACAATTTTGATATTCGTAATCAGGGCATTCGAAAACATATAAAACCGTTGAAAAACACCTCCTAAGTAAATATTTTTAAAAAAAGTACGAAGGTAATATAGTCCAGTATAACCAGGTAGTTTTCTCAGGAAAAAAATCCGGAAGTTTTTTTCTCAACGGTTTTATATGTTTTCGAGGGTGCTGAATCCGAATCTGAACTTTGCATACAAAATTTCGAATGGCATTTTGGTGAAAATTCGAAAAAACCCTAAAATTTCACCCCATTTTTTAATTTTCTGCTTGTAGAACGGAAAGTATGGGTTTCTGATGAAAATGTTAAATATAGAAAATAAAGAGGGTAAAACAATCTACAAAATTGTTAATTATAACTTTTTTGTCAGACCAATAGTTTAGCCTTTAAAGCGCACTAAAAATCTGGCAATATTCACCCCTGAGGTGGAAAATTCACCATATCTTCTGTAAAAAAGTAACATTTGATTTAAATAAATAGGAAACACTACTTTAATAATTTCTTGTATGATTTAATCTTAATTTCTATCCCAATGATTATTAATTAAATTAATTATTCTTCAGTATTTTCCCCCAGAAACGTTTTTTATGGCAATGAAAAATTCATTTGCTTGTTCATTTTTATTTGTGCAAGGAACCAACTTCCACTGAAAGTTTTTTGTTAAGTATTAACTACTTTACTTTCGATCTTTGCTTCGCTCCCTCCTCCTTCTCAAAAATATAATTTAAGGAAAGTTATTTATAGAAAATTAAATGCTCTTTCACGTGGTGTAAAATTTTTGTTGATAAAGTGAATATTTTTCATTTTGTAGAAGGTAGAAGAGCGCTTTTTCCATTTTTTTGCGGAAAGGCCAAAAAATGGCTGTTTTTCAGCGCGCTCTCGCGGCCAAACTATTCGTCTGACAAAAAAGTTGTAATTGGCAACTTTTTAGATTGTTTTATTTTCTTTATTTTCTATAATTAACATTTTCATGAGAAACCCATACTTTCCGTTCTACAAGTAGAAAATCAAAAAATGGGGTGAAATTTTAGGGTTTTTTCGAATTTTCACTAAAATGCCATTCGAAATTTTGTATGCAAAGTTCAGATTTGGATTCAGCACCCTCTAAAACATATAAAACCGTTGAGAAAAAAACTTCCGGATTTTTTTCCTGAAACACCCCTTTTTTGACACCTGGTTACTGGACTAATATCTATAAAAGCGAAATACCACTGACTGACTCACTGGTAAGTGACAAACACTCAACACGGAATCTCCGAAACTACTGGACCCAGAGGCTTGAAATTTGACAGAAACGTTCCTCTCAGCTATGCGACGCGCACTAAGAAACGATTTTAAAATCCAACGACTCCTTCCCTGTTTATCGGCGCTTTTTCGACTCCGTTTTTCCCATTGAAATAGCATTGTGCATTGTTGAAATGCATAAATTGCAGTAGGTTTATTTCTCTCTTGAGGTTTCGTATGGCCTCATTTAATCAAATATAATTTCAAAAATTTCATAATTTATAACAAATTAAGACGAAAAACCGTGTAAATTTCAATTTAAAAATTATAACTATTTTCAGGAAACATATAAATTCAAATAATTAATTTTAAAACAACATTTTCCTTTATTTGTAATTTTAATTCTTTCTAAAATAAATATATTTGTGCAAAAGCTAAAATAAAGGGTTTCCATAGAAACATAGCTGAAATTATTTCATTGTTTCATGGGGGATGGTTTACTAGACTTACATTCACTAAATTTTTATTGTTAAGTACTAGATAACAGTTTTTACTAAGAAGTTGGCTATCATGATAAAAGGAAAATGAGATTTATCAAGCATTTTATTATTTTGATAAAAATCTTTTTATTTTTGGAGATGTAGGATCATGCAAATAAAAATGGATTCTTTATCATTTTTGAATATAAAATAAATTAGGTATAGTTAAATATTTTGCTTTGGCGGCGGGAGTTGTTGACTGAATTACACATAGGGATTATTTTTTGATTAAATTAATATCATTTTTGGAAAGCGATAGAAACTTCATACACGGTTTGTAACATCCTGTAGGAAATTATTCCCAAGGGGCTCAAAGAGGGTTGTGATTTTTACTTCCTAAGTTTTTATCAAGGGATTTATAAAAATCGAAGCGTAATATTTGAAAAGGACATCGGGAATACTTCATAGATCATTTGTTTAAGATTTTAAACTATAAATTTCAAAAGACTGATGATTTCAATTGGATTGTTCTTTTACAGCCACAGTAAAATGCGGGACGGGATACGTTAGGGTATATTTTCACAATAAAAAACCGGGATGAAAAAGACGACGGGATGATAAGTGATTGCTAACCAGGAAAAGAAAAACCATATAACTCAATAAACCTGGATGATTTAAATTGGATTGTTCTTTAACAGCCAAGGTAACAGCCAAAGTTAAAAGCGGGGCGGGATGAGTTAGGGTATATTTTCAAAGTAAGGAACCGGGAAGAAAAACACGACGGGGGTGACGGGATGATAAGTGACTGCTAATCCAGAAAAAGAAAAGACATATAACTTGATAAACCTGATGATTTCAATTTGATTGTTCTTTACAGCGAAGGTAACAGCCAAATTTAAATGCGGGACGGGATGAGTTAGGGTATATTTTTGCAGTTAAGAACTGGGATGAAAAAGACGACGGGGACGACGGGATGATAAGTTCCAGAAAAAGAAAAGACATAAAACTTGAAAAACTTTTTAAAATATTTATGAATTAACTCAACCCGTGCAAGGCCGGGTAAGTCAGCTAGTCTATATCTATAAAAGCCAAATACCACTGACTGACTGACTGACTGACTCACTCACTGGTAAGTGACAAACACTCAACACGGAATCTCCAAAACTACCGGACCCAGAGCTTTGAAATTTGGCAGAGACGTTCCTCTCAGCTATGTGACGCGCACTAAGAACGGAATTAAAAATCGAACGACTCCTTCCCTGTTTTTCGGCGCTTTTTCTACCCCGTTTTTCCCATTGAAATAGCATTGTGCATTGTTGAAATGCGTAAATTGCAGTAGGTTTATTTCTCTCTTGAATTTTCGTCTGGCCTCATGTGATAAAATATAATTTCAAAAATTTCATAATTTGTAACAAATTAAGACGAAAAATACAGTGTAAATTTCTATTTCAAAATTATAACAATTTCCAGGAAACATATAAATTCAAATAATTAATTTTGAAACAACATTTTTCTTTATTTGTAATTTTAATTTTTTTCTAAAATAAATATATTTATGGAAAGGCTAAAATGAATGGTTTCCATGGAAACAGAGCTGAAATTATTTCATTGTTTCATGGGGTATGGTTTACTAGACTTATACATTCACTAAATTTTTATTGTTAAGTACTAGATAACAGTTTTTACTAAGAAGTTGGCTATCATGATAAAAGGAAAATGAGATTTATCAAGCATTTTATTATTTTGATAAAAATGTTTTTATTTTTGGAGATGTAGGATTGTGTAGGATCATGCAAATAAAAATGGATTCTTTATCATTTTTGAATATAAATTAAAATAGGTATAGTTAAATATTTTGCTTTGGCGGCGGGAGTTGTTGACTGAATTACACATAGGGATTATTTTTTGATTAAATTAATATAATTTTTGGAAAACGATAGAAACTTCATATACGGTGTGTAACATCCTGTAGGAAATTATTCCCAAGGGGTTCAAAGTGGGTTGTGATTTTTACTTCCTAAGTTTTTATCAAGTGATTTATAAAAACCGAAGCGTAATTTTTGAAAAGGACATCGGAAATACTTCATAGAAATTTTGTTTAAGATTTTAAACTATAAATTTCAAAAGACCGATGATTTCAATTGGATTTTTCTTTTACAGCCACAGTAAAATGCGGAACGGGATACATTAGGGTATATTTTCACAGTAAGAAACCGGGATGAAAAAGACGACGGGGATGACGGGATCAGTGGCGGATCTAGAACATGAGCAAGGGGGGGGCTAACTTAATCTGATTGAGGATGATAATGAAGTAACAAGCCGTGCTTTTTACAATATTCGTTAATGTCTTAAATATTGAGGGCAGTGTTGAATGTAAATGACTAGTATTGTTAAATATAACTAATTAATTAGAAAATTAAATTAGTTAATCATTAAATATATCAAAATATTAATAAGGGTGTGTCAACCGGGAGGGGGTTTTTTACGATGAATTGAGTCAAATATTTTTTTTCCAAGAATATAGATCAAATGTGAATTTTCGTGCACTTAATTTCAATGTTTAGCGAATAATACATCCATCCCGAGGCATAAAGGGGGCTTGGGGGAACCTCCCCCAAGAAATTTTTTGAAAATTTGACCCTAAAAGTTGTGTTTTGACTCATTTTTGGTCATTTGGGACCCTTTGAATGTCACACGAAAAAGATGATTTCTTGTACTCGTTTTCAAAGGAAAAAAACTGTAAGATATAAGAATTTCATGGGGGTGGTTTGAACCCCCTAACCCCGTCTCTATTTTCACAGAGTAAATGTTTTGTAAGAGACTTAGCGCAGTAGACACTTTTAAAAGTGAATCTTATAAAAACCAGGGAGTTAAAGATCTTACAGAGGGGCTAAAGCTCATAACCTTTAAGTTGTGAAACAAATCTATAAAAATGTAAGGGGCTAAGTATTTTGGAGGTTATGCTTTGTAAGGCTTAGAAAGCTCATTGGAATCTACAAGTTCTGAATCGCATTTATATTAAAGTGCTGAAAGCTAAAGACCTTGGAGGGGGCTAACGCTTTTAGGCTAAAGCTCATTAAATTGCGAACTAAATACTATAAAACATCGCAAGGAGGCTAATTCTTTATGGGGGCTAAAACTCATTGGCCCCTTTAAATTGTGAATTGAATCTACACAAACTCAGGGCTAAAAGCCTTGTAGGAGCTAAAGATCATGGAAGGATTCATAAGGGTTAAAGCTCATTAAATAGTGAACCAAATATATATTTAAAAACGCAAGAGGGCTAAAAGCTTTGTAAAGGCTATTAAAGAGCATGGAGGGGGCTAATGTTTCATAGGGCTAAAGCTTGTTAAGCTCATTAATTTGTATACAAACAAAAAAACGCTAGGAGGCTAATGCTTTTAGGGGCTAAGCTCATTGGGCCCTTTAAATTACGAATCAAACCTTCAAACATGCAGGGGGCTAATAATTTGTAAGGGCTAAAACCTCTAGAAATCTTTAAATAGTAAATGGAGTTTATAAAAATGCAGGGGGCTAAAGATCTTGGAAGGGGCTTAATGCTTTGTAGACCCTTTGAATTGTGAAAAAGGCTACAAAAAACTGAAAAAAAGTTAAAAATTTTGAAAATTTAAACAAAATTTTCTAAAGACTTAATTTTTTTTTTCGAAAAAGTTCAATTTTATGTAGTGTAAACTTAAGTCCCAAGGGGGGGGCTATAGCCCCTATAGCCCCCCCCATAGATCCGCCACTGGACGGGATGATAAGTGATTGCTAACCAGGAAAAGAAAAACCATATAACTCAATAAACCTGATGATTTAAATTGGATTGTTCTTTAACAGCCAAAGTTAAAAGCGGGGCGGGATGAGTTAGGGTATATTTTCAAGGTAAGGAACCGGGAAGAAAAACACGACGGGGGTGACGGGATGATAAGTGACTGCTAATCCAGAAAAAGAAAAGACATATAACTTGATAAACCTGATGATTTATTTCAATTTGATTGTTCTTTACAGCGAAGGTAACAGCCAAATTTAAATGCGGGACGGGATGAGTTAGGGTATATTTTTACAGTTAAGAACTGGGATGAAAAAGACGACGGGGACGACGGGATGATAAGTTCCAGAAAAAGAAATCCAGAAAAAGAAAAGACATAACTTGAAAAACTTTTTAAAATATTTATGAATTAACTCAACCCGTGCAAGGCCGGGTAAGTCAGCTAGTAGAGAATAAAGTAAACCTCTGTCATATACCACCTTTCAATAAGGATTCCTAATTCACTTACATGATAGTAGTATTAATTATTTATGGCCCAAAGAGTTACGGATATTCCTTTCTTCCGGAACCCCCTTTTGTATCCTACTTACCCAATCCTCTTACTTGTTTCACAAATTAACTCTTCTTTTAGCGAAAGGCTTGATGTCAACTTGAGAATAGTTTTTATAATATTTTTCATTCCAAATTATGTAGAATCCTTTAAAAATAGAGTTGAATAGTTGAAATTTTTTTTCTTTATTTTTTCTTAATAAAGTAGGTATTTATAAGTCGTTTAATTTAGCATTTAAATTTTGTCAACGGTTTTACACGTTTAGTTATATGCTATTTCGATTTATTCAGGTATAGAAAACTTCGGAACATATTCCTTGATTACTATTAAAATTAGAACTAACTTTTATTAAATTAAAATTAATTGTTTTAAAAACATGAAAAAACTCAAATTTAAAAAAAAAGTGTTAAAAAAAATTATTTTAAACAAGTGTTTTGTAAAACAAGAATCATTGTCATAATTATGATGATGAAAACATTCATTAAACACATTTAGAGAACACAATGGCTGTGAGAAATAGCTAGCATCAATTGAATCGCAGTTTGAAAAGGGGAATAAGTCCCAAAAGATGGCAAATTGACTTTTTGTGCGTAAAAAATTCTCTAAGCTTCGCTCTACACATGAGTGTAAAGAGGAGGAAAATAACTACCCCCCAATCGGCAGATATGGCTCCTTCAATTTACGAAATCAATGTCCATTCATTGTATTTTTTGACTAAGTTTGAAATTTAAGTTAATTTGTCTTTCTTTTCTTATATTTTGTACTGCAAACTTAGCCAAAACCAAATTTGATTTTAATTTAAAGTGTTTTTCCCTTTTTTTTATTTAATGAATGATTAACTCCATTGATATCCACTTACTCCGTTGATATAGTGCCTTAATGACTCAGTTTTTTACTATTATTCGTCTAAGTCTTTCTAATTTTTCACTTTTATGCTGTGAACTAATCAGAAATATAATTTAGTTGTTGGTTAAAATGTTTTTTAAGATTTTTTTCATCTGAAATTTCATAAGGTTGAAAAAGGGAATAGGTCCACCATATTTTTTTAACTGTAAAATATTTTTGAATATACTTATATTTTTTCGATGATTATGCTGTACTCTAAATAGGGTCCTGAATTTCTAGTACAAATTTTTGTGGTTGTAAAAAGAAAATTTCATTACATATTCTGGGTTTTTCTTTTCCATTTTCTCAAAACTTGGTTTTTGGATTTATTCCCTTTTTCAAACTGACGATTCAATTTATAACGATAATTCCTCTTAGTTTGCATTAAGCTTATTTAAAATCACATGGCATCTTACGTTTTTATACTGAGAAGAATATTGAAGATTGAACTCTGGAAGTCCCTACAATTGATTATTTAGATGCTATGGAAAGAAAGTTCGAATTTCTAAAGCCTCTATTTCGACCATCCGAAGAAAAAGTTTGGGAAAAGTTTTATGCCTCGACCGATATTTCCCCGTCCTGTCAAATTTCTTGAGTAAGACGTATAGAACTTTTATTCGGTGATGGAGCGATTATAGACTCTACTTTTTTTTATCTTTGAATTCGGAATACTGCTTCGTTTGACAACACCAATTAGTGCAAGTTACCAAGGTGACGATGAGAGATGCTACTAATTTATTCAGGAAGCCGTGTTTCGCCACATCAAAGGAATGTTTTTTCCCTGAGATCACAAAGCTAATTTTCTTTAGGGGAATATTAAGTGAACGGGTTTATTTTCTGTATTAGTAAATAAGGCACACTCTGGGGTAATGAATCAAACTGTTATCTGATAATAGCAGGAAATAATAATGAAGTCGGAAAAAAAGGGGAGAAGAATTTTGACTTCAATAAAGATATATTGGATAGGTTAGGTTACTATACTAATTCAAATTACAGTGCACAACTAGTTTTAAGTATTTTAATGATGGTAACATCAGTTATAAAGAATTCCAAATACATAGCTTTTCGTAAGCTATAAAATATAAAATAAACAAAGGGGTTGCATTTGAAAAATTGATTTCGAGTTGCACTTCCTAATACGAAGTAACCGAAGTTTGAACTTCCTAATATGTACCAAGTTTGCACCAAAGTTTATACGGGACCAGGACCACCTCAAAACCTATCAAATATAATAAGTCTTATGAATTCTGTAAATTTAAGCAATTTTTTTCATATTGTATATATTTATATTATATATATTTTATATTATTAGATTTTTTATATTATTATATATTTTTATATTTTATACAAACAAATATTTTTTCTTACAAAATCCACTTTAAAATCCTGTATAACCGCTATTCTACCTCGTAATACCCACCCACGGCCTCTATTACAAATGATCTTTTTGGGGGCAAGATGTCCTTTCTCAAGCCATCATAAAAAAAGGCCCAACCAAAGTACCAACAAACCGGAATTAGAAGATGGGGTCCTAAAAATAGATAAAGATTAATGTGTAATTTACTAAAAATGAAGGAGAGAGATACTTTAACGAGACGTTTGAGGAAAGCAGAAACGATTTCCAGACGCAGTTCCATGATATCGTAATTTACGCCCGTCTTCTCAGACACGATGCGCGGGATTTATGTGGAAGGACCAGCCTTCCATCAGCTCCCGCTAATTCAATAAAATATCGGGGGGGGGGTATCTCAAACAATCCAAATAGTATAAATTGAAGGCAAATTGGTCAAGTAATGAGAAATCATGTTTTTTTGGAACTGAATACTCAAGTTTCAGCTACTTGCTACCCTTTATGTTTGCTACGAGAGTACTTTGATAAATATCATATACTCTTTTTTAGGGTAACGACTTTCCTCTAATGGCAACAGCCAAGTAGTAGCACTTTAAAATTTCCTCTCATGCTTTCTCTTATATTTATGTCTTATTATTAATTTTACGTCTAGAGTGCGGGGGTCGAAATTGTAACACGATTGTTGAGTGTAGATATTCTTAATAATCTTTTCTATCACTTTTTCATTTAATCCGAGCACCAATATTTAAGACAAATCACGAAGGTACTGAAATATTACAAGTTAATAGTGTTCGGCAACTAGTGGTCAAAAAGAAGTTAACTACCAACTACTAACTAGTCTGGGAAAATCTAGTTGCAACTAGTAGTTAACTATTTTTTCCTGGGACTAGTTGCAACTAGTAGTTAACTATTTCCCAAAGTAGTTAACTACTAGTTAACTAGTCTATTTAACTATTTTTTGCCCAAATTCTAATACATCTTATCTATATGACAAAAAACTTTATGCTTCGCTCAAAACGGCGCTTTATTTCTGGTTTTGGTATTTCAGTACTCTACCATGACATTGTATAGTTATAATTAGCAGTGTAATTTTTGTATATTTTGATAAAAATTTTAAATATTTTTGAAATTTTAAACAAAATTTTTTTTAAATTAAGTGTAGTTTACTAGTTAACTAGTCTATTTAATTTCATAACTTATTTTTTGTCCAAATTCTAATACATCTTTCTTATCTATATCACAAAATACCTCGCAAAAAGGGCCTTTAATTCTGGTTATGGTATTTTGAGTACTCTAACATCTTAAGAGGGTCCGTCACTTACACGGTTCCCCTTTCTGTCGATAGATGGCACCCCAAGCGCTCCTATACCCGCAATGTTAATTTTCTAGCCCCAAAGTGTTACAAATAGATAGTCCCTATAACCCTCATTCTTTTTTTAAAATCAAATAAAAGTGCCTTATTTTTTATTAAAGTTAGAGAAAGGGTGTCAAACTTGGTGTAATATTTATAAAACCACCTCTTAGTGAACCCGTCTGTTAAAACGAAACCAATTTCGAACCATTGGGAGGTAGCGACACCTAGCGACACTTAGCGACACCTACATCTTCTGTTAATTTTTATTGGTTTTCAAAATAATTCATGAATATAAAAACATTATTTTGACTTTAGGAACATTTAAGAAGGTTGTGAAAGGTGCTACCTATTTCAACAACAGTCTTCAGCGCTGTATTTTCATACATTCCGTGGCGAAAATATACGCTATATTGGCGATACCTTTGGCGAACAAAATCTGATCTGCCAGGTGATGCAAAATGTTAGCAACCCTACAGTTCCCTCCTCCCTGAATGGGAATTGGATTGGGATAGTTCCAGCGTTCCGTCGCCGCTGCGATAGTTCTCACTATCAGTAGGTAGGAGTGGCTACTGAGATTTTAACTCCTCATGACGATTTTTATTCCACTTCCTCAAAAAGTTCCCAATTTCTCAATTTACTTCTGCGGTTTTACCCAGAGTGCCTAGTTTTACCAAGTTTGAGGCAATGATAGACTTTATATTTTTTTTGCGATATTTTGGCCTGGGTAATTAATAAGTTTCCCTACAAAATTAAGTGGCTTACAAGGGATATTTTTTATGGAACCCAAACAAGGGGAACACAAATTATTTAAAACTCAATTTTTAATTACCTAATTTGATTTTTTTTTCAATTTAGCCGAAATTTCACCGAATTTCAACCGAAATAAGAAAAATAAAAAGTTAATAAAAAAAACTAAAGATAAAAAGAAAAATTTCAATGAAACATTGTTGGCAATATCCTAAATAACGAGCTGCCAAAAAAACTCATGAATTTAGTATTTTCAATATTCGAGGAGACATTAGCAATTTAAAAAGTACTTTTCAGGCCTCAAAAAAAGAAAATATTCGCACATTTGCAAGTTTTCAATACAAATTTGAAGTGCTATTTGAGTGTTTATATATTTGGTTCACAACTTAATGAACTTTAGCCCCCAAAATCGTAAGCCCCTTTGCGCTTTAATATAGATGCAAGCGGATCCTTGAGATCAAGCACACAGACCGGAAAATATATTATGTACTAACCAATCCACAATATAAATGCGAGTAGCTTGTATCTTTACTTTATTATATCTATCCTCCATCATTTATTCCTCATCATCCTTGACATGCCCTTAGCATCTCTGCTGCACCCATTAACAAGAAATTCATACTTGTATGTACCCTACATTTCATCATCAAACCTATCTGGTACTCTAATATATCATCGAGATGGGGTTACACTGCAAGAACGCTAGTAAAATAGATTGAAGAGGAAAAATTAATCTCATTCAAGAATGAATCCATCCAGCCTAATTTCTACATTTCAAACAGTTGTCCAGTTCATCTCTCATTACCTTCCTCTGCTGCCATATTGCTTCTTCACCTTAAATGTTGAAAATAATTCCTGCTTCTGCTCTAGTGTCCACGCACAAGAAAACAACAGAAAAATCATCCATGTATATTCACAGTATTTCATCACCAAAACCCCATCTATTGTTCTTTCATCTCGTTTATTTTGCAAGTAATCTAGCAAAATTATGGTATTTTTGAAGAATGAACCCATCTTTCCTCAATTGCTGCTCCTCTCAGCTGACCCTCCACCTCTCATTACCTTCCTCCGCTGTCATATTGCTTCTTCACCTTAAATGTTGAAAATAATTCCTGCTTCTGCTCTAGTGTCCACGCAAAAGAAAACAACAGAAAAATCATCCATGTATATTCACAGTATTTCATCATCAAAACCCCATCTACTGTTCTTTTATCTCGTTTATTTTGCAAGTAACCTAGCAAAATTATGGAATATTATTGAAGAATGAACCCATGTTCCCTCAATTGCCGCTCCTGTCAGCTGACTAGTTCATCCTCCATCTCTCATTACCTTCCTCTGCTTCCATATTGCTTCTTGTTCTATAGAAATTTAAACTTTCCCAAATTCATTAAGTTCTCTTTTTAATCATATGCGTGTCCATGAACTTTGATAGCTGATCATTTTTTATTTTAATCAATGGATTATTTTACTTATCATATTATCTTGGATATTTAGTCCATACTTTATTGTATATTGCCGATTATGCATTTCTTGTGTATAAGCTGTTTACATTTGTTCAGTATTTTGTGTAACCCGATTCTTTTCTATTCATTATAGTTTAAAATTGCTTCAATTTTATGCAATGCGACATGCAGTTTCTTTTATATTTCATTTCCTGCAGTCTATTACTGTGGACAGTCAAAATATCCTTTGGATGCCAGTAAATAATATTGAACTGCTTCTTATAGTTTTATTTTTTACTAATTTATTTACTGCTAGTTAAAAAAAAAAGAAAATTATAAATATTTTCATTTGAGTAATGGAATATATGAATATTTGCTTTACTGTGAGTAATAATTTATATACTATATTATACATTTGGGGTTAGTGAAAAATAATGTGGTAGAAATATTTGCTCGACATTTGAGTGTATGCTCTGAAACTGCTAATCTAGATATGAATATAATATAATTTTGAATTGTTTCTTGTTTTTACTTCATGTAATGAATATTTCTTACCGGCTGCCAGTTATACAGCAAACTTATGTTATTTTTTAAATATTTTACTCTAACAATAGTTCCCACATACAGGCCCGTGCTGGGTACCTTCAGAGGGCGGTGGACAAAGGGTGAAAGGGCGAAACAAAGAGCGAAATCGCCATGAAAAATCACCGCAGTAAAATTAAAGCGGAATTTTTAAAATTTCGCCGTAGCTTAAAAGGGCGCCCTGAAAACACCGCCTATAGTTTTCCACTATCAAGGTATGTATTAGTACTTTTTTTTTCGCTTAGGGTTCCCCTAGTGCAAAAAACACAATATCTTGACTTAACACTCTCAAAAGTATTGCTGTTTTGATTAAAGGCGCCCACCTCTATTAAGTAGTAGCCTATAGAGTGGTAGCCTACAGTCAAAACACTCAAAGCCTTATCAGTTTCGGAATAGGAGGGCGCCAAAATTTCCAGGCTGGAGGGCGCACCGGGATATGTCCCGGCGGCCCAGCACGGGCCTGCCCACATAATGTAAATCCCATCTTTTGAATCAACTGTTATATGTGGAGTATTTGATTTGACTGCAAATATATATATTTATGATTATCTTTTGCCAAAAAAAAAAAGAGAACATCAATGTGAATAAACATTTTCTGTACGTCCGTCATTAAAATTCATAATCATTTGAGTTTTGACAAAAAATAGAAAATTATTTTGTAATTTTGGTTGACTGGTCAGTGTATTATCTGAAATTGCTAATCTGAAAATCCATAAAATTTGAATTATTGCCTTTTTTACTTCATGTAATGAATATTTCTTACTGGTTTCAGTTTTCTAAATTTGTGTAAATAATATTTTACTCTACCACATAATATGTAAATATCCTCTTTTAAATTGACTGTTATTTGTGGAGTATTTGATTTCACTGCAAATATATATTTATAATTATTTTTTGCCGCAAAAAGAAAATGAAGTTTTATCTCCAAAATGTGAATAAACATCAACAAAAAGAGAGAAATACTGGGTAATTTTGCTCGAATATGATTGTATTCCCTGAAATTGCTAAACTTTTCCATCAATTGAATTTTGAATTATTGTCTTTTTTACTTCATGTAATGAATATTTCATACTGGCTTTCAGTTATACTACTATTTGTAAATTTGTGTAAATATTTTACTCTACCAATAGTTCTCACATAATGTAAATATTCTCTTTTAAATCAGCTGTTATTTTTGGAATACTTGATTTTATTGGAAATATATATTTAAAACTTTTTTTGCCAAAAAAAAAAAGAGGGAGGAAGCTTTTTCTTCACAAATCAATGTAAATAAACATTTTCTCAACATCTAAAGACTTCTGATTAGTTGCTTGTTTCGCTGTATTATATTTCAGAAAAATTCGAAAAGCTACCAGTTTTGCTGACAGGGAGTTTAACCGACTAATATTTTATTACATCGACGGTTTCTAAAACATAAAAAACTGAAAAATTTTCCCTTCACAAGGTGGGCGGTTCACAAGGAACTCTTTTAGGAACTAACCCAAAAGGGTCTCAAAATGAATTTCAACACTACATTGAGAGACCAATTTTTAAAAAATTTTGGAGGAGAACCCCCAAATCCCCCTCTAAAATTTTTACGTCTGTTATACTGTGTTTTTCCCTTGAAAGTTAAGCCTCTTAGATGAAGTTTTCCATTCGGAAGTTTTGCAAAAAAAAATATATATATTATGAGACACTTTTCAAAAGGGAGTAATATGTTGGAGGGGTTGACTGTTCGGAGTAACACCCCCCATGGGTCATCTCTAGTTACACCACTGCCTATCGGCAAAATTTTCTGTTCTCGCGGAGCGGGCTGCTAATTGCAAAGCGCGTAAGCACAGACGGACGACGAGGCCCGTGAACCTCTTCTCCAGTAGTACCAATTTCCTGTTCGGAGAAATGTCCTGTCAACCGAATAGTCTTTCTTTTATGAGGCAGGCGTTCAAACAAAATGTGTGTATCGAGGTGAATTTTTGTGAGATGGGCGCAGTGGCATATAGTATAGAAATTTTTTTCGGGAGGGGCACACATTTACTACCCAGCCCCTCCAACACATATTTCTCAACATCTTAAGACTTCTGATTTATAGTTGCTTATTTTACTATATTATATTATATATAGCGAAATAATTCTAAAAGCTACCAGTTTTGCTTACAGGGCGTTTCAACGACTAATATTTTATCAGTGAAATGTCCCGTTCGCTATAACGTCTTATCCTTATCGACAAAATTTCCTTTTTGGAGAAATGTCCTGTTGTGTCGACCAAATAGTCTTTCGGGCAGGCGATCGAACAAAATGCGTGTAGCGAGCGAGGTGAATTTCGGTGAGATGGGCGCTTCAAGATATGCGGTTTTTTACAGATGGCATCGTTGCGAGCTTACCCCAACCCCCCAAACCGGTTCCTTCAATCCTCCTTGCATGGGGATCTTATATCTACCGAAATGTACAAAAATGTACGTGACAGATCCGTCCTTTGTTTTCAATTCTGAAACAGTGAAACTAGTGTATTTCTACGGTCCAGAACTATAGCAGCAAGTTCTGGTTTGGGTCTAGGGAAGTCTAAAGTAAAACACTAATAAAGGTTTGAATAAGGTGTTCAAAATTTAAATTAACTTATGACACCGACTTTCGATACCTCAAGACTTTCTACTCTTATATTTACCGAATATAAAAGGATAAAACTTTCAAAAGTGTATAATTTAAAAAATTTATGCATCTATGATAGTACGCTAATTTTTGACTCTAAAAATTGCGATCGGAATAATATCCTTAGGGAAATCACGATATTTCTGACAGAACTTTTTAGCAAACTTGTGCCTCGTGATGAGCAAAAGTTCAGCACGTTTATATTTTTGCCTCTTTGACTCGAATTTAATCAAAATAAAAATTCAAGAATTAAAGTTGCATTATTATCAATCATCACGGTATGGGTATAATTGAATTTTTCAGGATTACTAGAAATCAAACTCAAAAAGCTTATAACCTTAAAAGACCTTTAAATTTTTTTCTTAAAGTGGACTTTTCAGGTGATTTTGATGCAGTTTAGATGAACTAAAACTGATTTAGCCATCTCGTTAAATTTTTAAAACATATTTTTTATCATACAACTTTACATGTCCAGGGCGCCTGTAATTCTAACTTCATGTGTGCCGTCATAAAAAAGATTGAAAACAAAGGGCCTTGCAGGTAAACTGAATATTATAACCCAGGGATTTCCAACAGGCGGACCGCGGGCCGCATGCGACCCGCCGGGTCATTTTGTGCAGCCCGCGAAGCTCCCTGAAAACTCCCCAAAAAATAGCTTCAGAACACTTTTTAGCATACTAAAATTTTAACAAATTTCGGGGGAGGACCGCCGAACTCCCTATTTTCTGGAGGAAGACCCATCTTTAATTAATATTAAGTATTAAAAGATGTATAGGGTTTATATAGGGGTCAAAAATTTATATATCTTCTGAATTTTTTTAAAATACACTAGTACCTTAACAACATGTAAATAACCTTCTTCCCTCTCTCACCAATTTAGGGAAAAAAAAAGAACAATTTAATTTTTTAAATAACCCCCTTGACTCATAACCCCCCACAGAAATTTTAAAAGATTCAATTTTTTCACACAAGCGATTTGTTATTAGATTATGAAAATAAAAGCTATTGAAAAATTAGGTATTTAAAAATATTTTTTTTACTTATATTTAAGGGTTTTGATAATAAATTATTAATATTTTCGTATGGAACTGGAGAGCCGCAACTTTACTCCAAAAGAGCCGCAGGTTGCCGACCCCTGGAATACACCCTTCATTATAAGAATAAAACGTTTGAAGTTTGAAAACGTTACTAAAATCTTTGTGAATTGATTTTAAAAAGAAAATTTTTTAAATGAACAGTTTATCAGAAAATACGAATTGAAATCCTTTTTATTTTGAAGTAAAAAATATAGTTTAAATATTCTTTTATAACTTTTCTTTATTGACTTTTAATAGAAAACATCAACTTTTAAGATTACTAAAAATTCAACTTCTTGTCACAGCTGAATAAAATAAGAAAGAGTTTTTGAGACACCCCTCAATTCATTTCGAAACAATATTTCTTAGAAACGAAAAACAGCGTTTTCTATTGAAATTTGAAATGCAGTACAGTGGCTAAGAAAATAAAGACCGCTTCCTTGTCCTGAAATAATAGGGACCTCTCTTCCAACCTGGCCCCAGCCTCCTTCCAAAAACTGGATTAAAATCCACTTGGCTTAATTTTTTTATATAATTAACAGTGCTATCACTTTTATTTTTAGTTCTAGGTCTTTGAGTTAATTATTATCATAAGATAAGTTTCACACTATGCCCTGTTGCTGGTCTGAAAAAAATTATACCTTAATTAAAGATGAGGTGGGTCGCGATAGATTCTGTTCATAAAAAGTGGGTCGCGATGTTCAAAAGTTTGAGAACCCCTGATCTACATCTTTAAAAACGCGCCCAGATGGAAATGCAGCAGTTTACCGTTTGCGAAACCCCTGGATGTCAATGTCAACCAACGCTCTCCTCTCGGACATCTCATCTTTCCCCGTCTCCTTTTTCTTAGAACCGCTCTCTCCTCTCTTTGAACCAGTCGTGCCAGTATTTGGCGCATATCGCTTCCCATGGCTTCCCTCGTTAATTCGGCTATGTTCTTGGCTGACTTTCGATCGTGTGACTGTGTGAGTTTCAGTGCCATCTAGTGGGAAAAGGCGCAAATCGAACTGCTGACGGACCCTCTTAATTAAATTTGTTACAGTACAATTTTTTCTATATTTTGATAAAAATTTTAATAAGAATTTTTTTGAAAGTAGTTGAAATTTTGAAAGTAGTTTCAACTAGTAGTTATTAAAAAAAGTAGTTCAACTACTAGTTAAACTAGTTTAAACCAAAAGTAGTTAAACTACTAGTTAACTACTAGTTGATCGGTAGTTAACTACTAGTTGCAACTAGTTCTAGTTAACTAGTGCCGAACACTACAAATTAATAATTTCAAACAGGTTATGGGACTTACAAGTTCGTGTATAGTTTATCCCCATTGGGGGGGGGCTGGCAAGATGGCAGGATTTTTCAGATTCATGGTTGTTGTTGTTGTGGAGACTTCATCTTACATTAATGTCGCAGACAAAAATGAGGAACGGAACTTCTGAGCTCTCTCAATCGAATGACCTTAATGGAATAATCGAGTACCCAACAGTTAATGATCCTGGTAATCCACCCAAATCACGATGAAACCAGAAAGACATTGCCATCTCTTTCTCCGCAAATACCTCCGACGGAAGCGTTTCGCCACAGATACTCGACGTCTGGCGACAGAATTAATTGCTCTTTTCGATCTTTGCAAAATAAAAAAACGCATCTCTCCATACATTCGGGTAAAATAGCATATAGCAGTGAATCAGACCCGACTCTCGCTGTTTGAAATCCTATTTGTTTAGACCAGTGATTCCCAACGTGGGGCGCACGGCCCACCAGGAGGCAATTTGATTTTCTAGGGGGGGGGGGGGAATTTGAAAATTTTCAACCAAATTGCCCCTAAGGTGGGGCATGGACCACGAGGTTTTATTTACTTTCCAAGAAGGATTTTCGAAAAAGGATTGGTGCAAGTTCAGAATTGCGAAAATGCCAAGCAAGATGGCAGTTGAATTTTGAGAAATAATAAATAATGTTTTGTAGTTAATGTTTGTAGTTTTGCAGTTTACATTACATGCAAAATTTGGGCTTGGCTTAGTATGCAAAAAAATATCAAATATCGCCAACCATCGGCGTTTCTGAACTTGCGCTGAGAGGCTGAGAGTAATTCATCGATTTCCTCATGGAAATCAAAACAAAACCATTTGATCATAAAACCATTGATTGAAACCATTGATTGATAGAACCATTGAAAATCATAAAACCATTTGATTGACAGTATAAAAAAATTATGTGTAACCTTGCATGGGGGCATGGAAAATTTAGAAAGTCTTTGGTGGGGCATGGGCCAAAAAAAGTTGGGAAACACTGGTTTAGACCGTCCAGCTTGTTAAAATTGAAACGGGTGAGCTTATTTAATTGCTGATACTGAAAATCCCAGTAATTTAAGACAGTGGTTCCCCAAGTCGAAAAAATTAGTGAACCACTTAGGTTAAAATAATATATTTCACGGACCACCCTCATCCTGTATTTCTTAAAACCATTCACCGTGACAAATTTCAAAGACGATAGTTCATTTACCAAGTTTAAAATAAAATATTTTACGAAAAAATATCAAATGTTTTAATATAATTGTTTCAAGAACTAGGCTGTGCCCCTCAATAGGTAATGATAACTTATGCTTATGCATATTGAGCTGTTTTATGGTCTTTCTGAATTACTAACGATTTCTGCTATTTATTCCAATGGAATTTCTGAAAATTAACTTTTTGTTCAGATATAGTAAATACTAAGTTATAAAAATTTCCTATAGCCTTTGCGATTGAAACTGAATTACTTTTTTTTTACCAACTCTACGCTTTTTTCAGATTTCAAGAAAAAAAAACATTAAATTATATCCTGAGCACCTCACAGCAGTACCCTCTTTAGAAACCTCTGAAAGAGTAATCAGAATGGATTTTATCAACACGTCTCATTTAGCGCATATTACTGCCCTTTAGCATGTTTCTGCTCTTTAACATCTCTTTGTTCTTGACCCCCTCTCTCTGATATTCAGCAGTCTTTTGCTCTTCAGTGTCTCTTTGCTCTTGAACCTCTCTGATCTTTATCAGCCCTTTGCTTTACAATACCCCTTTGCATTTCTGAATTTGTTTGCTCTAATACCTCTGCTCTTCAGCATCCCTTGTTCTCAAGCTTCTGTTTGCTCTTGGCGTAAAACGCGTTTTATTCAAATTTCTTTTTTAGCCCTTTTCACTTCCCCATTTATCTCAGGGAGAGAGCATTTTCCTCAGGTTGTTAAAAAACCTTCACTAAAATTTCAGAATTTCAATTGGGGATATGAAATTTCCTTTGGGGAAACAAAAGGGTGAGAAGGTGTGATACGCTCCAGGGTGTCACTCAAAGGCGCAGATATCCAGAATTAAGTTGAAACACTATTTTTCAAGTCAAATTTGAAAAAAAAAATTGAGGGGAGGATCCTCAGAAATTTATCCGTTAGTATAAAATTCTATAATATTTATAATAAATAATAAAAAGAAACTAAGGACGAAAATTGGTTCAGGGGGTGCCAAAAACAGTAGATTATTCTTGAAAAGGAGGCTGGTTGTCCCAAAAAGTTTGGAAATAACCTATGGCTTCAACTTTGAAATCCAGTATGCAGTGATGTTGCAGAAAAAAAATACGAAGAGGCGATATTGGGGTCGTACTTTTAGTCGTTTTCTAAAGATCAAAAAAGGGAAAATTCAGACTTTCAAAGGTTCTATTCCGAAATTCATGCAGTGCTACGGACGATGAGAAATTCGTATCATCCATCAAAAAATCTAAATTTCCTCCGATTCTGTGCAATTTCTTCCAGAATCGCACTCTGGAGATTTTCTTTCCAAGACTTTCGGGCACAACTCTAGTTAATATTCCCCCCGAGTGCTGTTAGTAGAAATTAATTACCTATCTATAACAGTAAGTAGGTATACACAGTAAAATATAATGTTCTTTATACATGGGGTGATTGTTTTTTTATTACCTTTTTACAGATTCTTAACTTCAGATTTAGATAATTTTAATTGCAGATACTACTTTTAATTACATTTTAGATTTTATATTTCACATTTTTTCCAGACTTTCATTTCTTACATCCATTCGTTTAGTATTGTTTCTATAATTAAATGAGTGCTCACAAGTAAAAATCAATCTAACATCATAGAAAAAAAAAGCTTTATTTGGCTGTTAGCTGTTACACAATATCATCAATTATTTTTAAGAAATTTAAAATCTTTTCCCTCTATTAGCTAAAATTAAATTAACCTGTCAACATCAACTCTCCTGTCAATAGCCAAGATAGATAAGGAGGACAACTATTACCTTGGAGATCATGTTTCTAGCACACACCTCTCCCAGGATGCTGAGATAATTGGAAATGTAAAAAAAAATGGTTGAGTTATTCAAAAAGTAGAAAGAACACTTTTTCTGAGAAACTTTAACAAATAACCCTAAATATTTTTGATACTTTGGAATTAGCCAGGCAGAAGCACACAAGTGTTCTGATATATCCCCAAAAAATCAAATAAAGATTAGGGTCACATGGGGTAAATGGGTCACCCCCCTCAAACTAAAATATGTACAGGACATTTCACACTTATTCACGTTGATCATGTTACATTTTGTCACACTGATGGATTTTGCATATATTAGAGTTTTGTTTCATTTATTTTCAAGATTATAGAACTAATATAAAAACATTTCCAGAATGATTTGTTTGGAGAATAAAAGCTACATTTTTCCAAAAAGTGTTCCCAGCTAAATTTTCATTATATTTTAATGTTTATTTAATTGTTGTGGAAAGTTTGACTTAAAATACATACTGCAATTTGAATTTTTAAAAAATCTCTAATTTAAAAATGTTTAAGAGGGCATCCCCTAATAGGGGTAAGTGGGACACCCTAGACTTACCACTTTAATGTTTATTGAAAAACTTATAAGTAATTTATTGAAATTTTATATTAATTTTGTGTTTTAATATAAGTTGTGGTAAGTAAAGTAAACTAGTAAGTTGTTTTCTTATTCATGCTGCCGAGAAATTAATTTAAAGCACACAGCGGGGTGGATGGAATAGTTTCGAGGGTTTCTTTATAAGTCTCCTGAACCATTCGAACCTGAAGAAAACAATCTGTAATTGTAGTGTTCCAAAAAGGGGTCCCACTTACTCCAACCAACCCTATTAATTTTAATATGAGTAGATATGAGGAGGTCCGTGCCAAGGGCAAATTTATCAAAATCCACCCTACTGGGTTCGCCCTTCTGGCACGGATCACCTCATATCTCGTATATGGATAAAGTTAATATTTTGTACCGAAAACTTCTGTACTTTATCCAGTAAGACTCACTTACTCCCTCTTAAGTTTTGCTTGCTTTCAATCTAAATAAAGAGAAGGTGACTCACTTACCCCTTCTTATGGGGTAAGTGGGACAGCTATCTCATTTTTTAAAAAAAGTTCAGTTAAGAAATATGTAACAAGTTATTTTAGAACCTAATAAAAAATTTTTGTTTATTAATAGTCTTAAATAAAATATGTCATTAAGTTCAAATTTAAGCACTTGAAGAATTTTTTATTAAGCTTCAAAAATGTACTGTTCCTAAAAGGGGTCCCACTTACCCCAACCAACCCTACAGGGAAAAATTAGTTTATGTCCACTTCCAAACAAAATGGCAAGATGATTGCTACCTGAATGTGGAAAATTGTTTGCCCTGATTATTATAACACTGAAGATGGGCTGTACTGGGTAAAAGTTCTTGATTTAAAGATTCGTTTTTCTCAGAATCAGCTTTCATAGACATTTACCATTCTTCCTCTTAAGTCTTCAGAGATCAAATATATCCACATCGACCGGCATTGTTGCTTTTAATTGTTACAAATTTTTTCTATAGGGACAAGCAAGTGTCTGTCATTAATCCATGTCTAATATTGTCTTTGAATTTGCTTTTAAAAAAAGTTTTTTAAAACTGATTAGTAATATAATTTTAGATTGGATTCATGCCTATTTCGAAGCTTAAAATCAATGTAATCAAGAACTTGAAACTTCTGACAAGAAGTTTTTTTAAAAAGAAAATGAAAGTTGAAAAAAGGGTTAGGCATGAAAATAGTTGTGCAAAAACCCTAAATCGAGCTGCCCCATGTCCATAAAAACACTTTCATGCAGAAGGGGGTTCAGTTCACTGACAATTTTTTTTTTTTGCTAGCCTTTAATTTCTCATGTGCATAACAAGTTAAATGTAGCTTTTCAATTGCCCGATTAGAATCTTAGCATATTTAATTTTAACATTTTGTTGGTAATACCACGGCTTACTAGATACAGGCTAGCCGAGTTTCAAATAATGAAAATTGTCAGCCTATCTTGGCAAACTTTGTTACCATGACAACCTAACCTAAGTACTTTTGTTTCCTGTTCTATTTTCTCAACAAAGACATTTTTGAGCCGTTAAGCCCCACCTTCAAATCTGTGGATTTGCTTTGCCAGTTGTCAGCTATTGCCATCTAGAGACCCATTATATAGATAAAGAGTCTCTCTCTAAGGGGTCAGGGGGGCTCTATATATCTGAGGGGTCTCTATTGCCATCTACATTTATTGCCTGTATAGTATCTAGTAAGCCGTGGTAATACTGAGTTTAATGTCAGAAAAGGGGAATTGAAGACTCTTAAAACTTTTTGAAAATTTCACTTAAAATAGCACTTTTAACTCACTTTTGGACATCTGATACAAACTGCCCTTTGCTACGCTAGACTTTTAGAGGAAATAGTACATAAACAATCATTAAAATTTCATAGGGAAGTTAAATCTCCATAATCTTATTATGGGAGGGACAACCCAGTCCCACAGTTTAAAATACACATTTTATTTTTCTCCTCTAACAGACATATTCACTACTAACCTGATTCGAGGTTGACTGCCAATCACCAATTTTGAAAAAAGGAAAATTAGTTTCTCACCAATTATAGTTGGCGATTAAGTTTGAATGAGGGTCAACCTCCAATCATTTTAAAGGTGAATATGGTCATAAATTAGGCATGGTTGATGAAGAATAAAGTGTTACGTTCATAGAATTTTATTTTTTCAAATGTTTGTAATTTAAAGAGACTAACTTAAAAATGATGTGGTGGCAAAATACTGGGTTGGATAATTCATTATTCTGGGATAAAAAATGCCTCAAGGGTTTTTTGAAAATTGAGAAATCTCATTCATGCTAAATTTCACATTCAGAGACTCCAACCTCCAAAAAAGATTTTCCTAAGTACAATAACGAACCTTTATGCCAGACAATCGAAAATCCAGAATAATGCCCCCTGAAAATGCTGCGTTTTCATATTTTTAAACTTATTTTGTTAAGATATTATCCTGCAGAACTTAAGGCATGCTTGCAGCATCACCGAGAATTTTGACTACTGCTGTGGAAGCAAATGATTCTCTCCTTTGGGATTCAAGAATGACAGTTAATAGTTGGGAGGAAAAGCTTCCATTAAAAAAAACGAAAACAGTTGCATCATTATAAGTAGACCCCGCCATAAGTTGCAATGTTTGATATGCGGTGCAAATGTGCATTGTACCATCACCAATGTGTCAGAACCTCAACTGGACTAACTAAAAACTATACTTTCTTAGAGTGGGGAAATACCAAACCGCACTAATGAAACGGGAGTTAATTCATACCCTCTGGATGATGCGCTACTATTGGCCTTTTTTAGAAATGAACCCTAAATGTTGGGAGAATTTCTGTAGTTTTCCTATAATTTCTGTAATCTGTAGCATGCAGTGCTGAAATTGGACAAAAATATTTGGGGGGACTCACCTTTTTACACAATAGATGATTGATGAATGATGGAGGATAAAATATGACTAATTTTTGGTACCTACTCGAATTGATAATTAAATTATATAGATTAAATAAAATTGCATAGTTAGGGGAAAGGGGGGCCTAATGTGACATTTTTTAAATGCTAGAATAAAAGCACAAATGCAATTATAATTTTTATAACCTTAAAACTATGTAACATTTAATTCTTTACAAATATTGATGGAAAGTAAACAAAAAAAAAACATTATTCAACTTTGTGTTACCATGAAGTGGCGGATCCAGGATATGGTTTGTGGGCGGACCTGGAAAAAGTTGTAACCTTCCCCCGAACCAGGTTCGTAGGTTCGGGCACTTTTTCCAGGTCCGTTTGTGGGGGCTAAAAATTTGGTAATCGAATTGAATCATCTTGCTCAACCTATTGTTAAAAAAGTTGTGAATAATCGAGTTGCAAGTACAAAAAGGGGGTCTGGGGGTACTCCCCAGAAAATTTTTGGAAATTAGACTCTTAAAACAGGGTTTTAACTCATTTTTTGTACAGCAAATCGTGAGTAATAGAAATTAAAAACTTAAAGGGGGTCTGGGGTCCTCCCCAAAGTTTTCGGAAATTTTACCCTAAAAATCCGAAGACGAATATATTTGCAAATCGAAATACGGGGAGACTGCTGGCATGCTGATTGGCGAATCCGAACACTCATTCAAATGGGAATTAAGCAGAAAAAATAAATTTGCTTTCGTATTTAAATCTACCCTCAAATTTATATATTTTTTTCGTGGAAAGAAATATTTTAGGGGACAGTAAAAATATTTCGGGGGACGGTCCAATCATTTGGGGGGACGGCGTCCCCCTCCAATTTCAGCACTGGTAGCATGAGTTGAGAACAATGGTAAAAACTATGGAGAAAGTGTAGTACTGGAGTCCCTGCATTTAACAGTACATAAGAGATCATTTTGGTGATTGTGTTAAAATTTAAAAGGGCACTCAACATAATTTTCATAAACAATGCTAAGATTTGTGAAAATGCAAATTAAATTTAAATAAGATATTGGGTACATTTAGCATACTTATCCCACCAGGGGTCATTCCAGACTTTTCGTGAAGGGTCCGTTTTCCTTAAAAATTGTGAAAATCTACTCATAATTTTGTGAATTTGAAGTTAGGGTTAAATTAGTTTTTTCAACCAGGAGCCTGTTTTTGTGAAAATAGGGTCCAATATTTGAAGTATTATGAAAAAAAAAAAGGGTCTGTTTAAATTAAAGGCAAAAATACTTTGTGAAGGGTCCGTTTTTAAGGTAAAATGTTTTGTGAAGGGTTCAAAAACGGACCCAAATTTCTTCTAAACAGACCCCTGCCCATGCCCACCCATAAGTATTAACTCATTTGCACTGTTTCCCATAATTTTTTTTCGCTTAGAATTGAATAGTTTAGGGGTTAAAAAGTAAAATAGCCACTAAAAACAACAAATAATTTAATGTCTTTCTAATTTATAAATGACATCAATAGCATTAGCATATATTTTTCTTAACAAGCAACCTCTAAAACTGAAATTATAAAAACAAGCTTTGTGATTAGCTTATTTATAATCTTAGTGATGTGTTTAAGTGTATTTTTAAGAATAACAACAAATTGACACAAATTTTACAGCACCTTAACCAATAACACACATAAATAACCACCATAATTAATTTTCCAGTTCATAAAAGAAAAGATTTATTAAAATAAAAAAGTAAAATTTTAAACTTATTCAGTTCATTTTTTTTACAATTTTCAATATCTAAATTTAGAAATAAAAATTTTAAACTTTGATTTCTTAAGAGTACAATTAAATATACAATAAAACACTCATTAAAAACACCAATAACACACACAAGCATGTTGTACCTAAGCAAAAAGAATTTTAAAAACTAATTTTACAATTTTAATTTCTTATATTCTTATCCTTTTTTAGTTGTTTTTTTCTCCCACTAGTAGGAAGAGTTTTGATCAAATTTATTCATATTCTCCTAAATCCACTGTTACTCTACACACAGGACAGGTATGATTGATCTGCAAGCAAAAATGTTTTCTTTAAATAATTGTTTAACACTAAACTGCAATCTAGAATTAGAGATCCATTATATACTGAGACTGGACAATGAACGAATCACCACCATTTTTGTTACAATCGGCAAGGATCATCATAGAGTGTAATGTTAATACATCCGCTTTATGCTCTTTTTATTCTTCAAAATTACAGAGAAAACTATTTTAAAAATTTAAATAGTTCATTCAAAACAATTTTTTTTAGTTATTTAAGTAATTAAATTTATCTTAGAAAATGAAAATGCATTTTTAAACATAAGATTGATTGTTGGGTAGCCGCATGTCACAATTGGCACATTATCGTTCTTTTTGAGAAAAAATGTATAAAACAAAATTTTTATGGACTAGTAGCCAAAAAACTAATCTCAACTCCAATTCTAGTTGTATTACTTTCTATTCAATTTTGTATCCATATTGGTTAACAAATCTTGGTCGCCAATGGTGGATGCCAATAATGTCACCAACAGCAAAACAATAAAATATTTAGTTTTTAAAATTTATTACTAAACTAATAAAACTAGAATATCCTACTTACTTTAAAACATTTTAGCTCTTTTTTAGGTATCTTTCTAAACTTTTAACAGCAATCTATCTGATTTTAACATCCCATAAAGTTGAAATTTAGGAAAGTTGTAACTAAATTGGTAAAAAGATTAATTCTCAGAGTGTGCCATTGTCCAGTCTCTGTACATGGGTGACACTCTTCAAAAATTGCAAGATTGATTTTTGAACTATCTTTTTAATCATTTTCCTCAAGTCTAACAATTTTTAAAATTTCAGAAAAACATGAACAATTAAAAATGACCTTAAATTTAAAGTTACCACACTGTCAATTTCGAACACTGTTTTTAACTCAACTTTTGTGAAAATCATTAATCTTTTCACAAATACATTGTTTTTTCTGCATATCAATTTATAAGCATGGAAAAGCCAATTTTTAGGTATTCACCAAGAAAACTGTTTTCTTAGTGTAGATCCATAGTTTTCTACACTAGCCAAATATTTTGTCAACTAATGACTGTGGGATTTGTTGAGTTTATCTTTATATCTTGGGCAAAAATTTTCCCACTGCTGCCTGAATTTCCCCAGAACCTCGTTCGGGCATTTGGACACATTCTGCACCCCTGAGGGAAACTTTGTAAAATCCCTTCTTAGCAAGTGTAGCACTATAAGATCTTCCATCATACCAAGTTTTGACTCCCAGTAGATTTTGCTGTAACTTGATAACTATGTGAATGAGTGGTAAAGCTCTTTTATTAATTATAGATTTGAACACCTAGTATATTCCTACCCATTAATAAAGGCAATAGTGGCAGCAGTGGTGTAGTGGTCAGCGTGCCTGGTTACGAGCATTACCAACCCAGGTTCGATGCCTTGCGGCTTCTGCTTGGGTAGCTGGCCATGGGTCAACTCAGCTCTTTATCCTTTCGGGGGCAATAAAATGAGCACTAAGCTTGCTTGGGGAATCAACTGATGGTCCAGCGTCGGGCTAGCCACTCGGCCTGGACACAAGCTAAGTAATTAGCACCCCAGGCCTGAAGGCTAAGGAAACTGAGATGGGCACCGCCTGATGGGTCACTAGGCCTGGGCAGACTTTGATATTCGATTGAATAAAGGCAATTAAGGAAATATAGGAAATAAACTGCATAATTTTTGAAAAAAGCATTAATCTAACCAAACTCAAAATATGTTTTCTTTATACACACTTACAGGATTGCATTAAAAATTTGCATTTCACAATCCCAAATATGCATCAGTATGCAATTTATATTTTGTGATTTGTATTCAAACTAATGAATATATCTCCTCAAAACTGATAGGAAAATAAAAGGAAAAAGTTATTTATTCTCTTAATAAGAGATTTCATTACAAAAGTTTTGTAGAAAACTTAAGATATCTAAAGCAGTGTTTCCCAACGTGGGGTGCTTGCCCCACCAGGGGGCAATATAATTTCTAGGGGGGCAATTTGAAAATCTTGAACTCAATTGCCCCCCAAGTGGGGCATGGACCACCTGATTTTATTTACTTTTCGAGAAAGATTTACGAAAAGAATAAAGGGTATGGGGGGCATGGAAAATTTAGAAAGGCTTTGGTGGGGCATGGACCAAAAAAGGTTGGGAAACACTGACCTAAAGGAATTTGTCTATCTGAAAAAATTTTCAAGCCTGTCTTCAATTAAAAATTTTCAGATTGCAGCACACTCTTGATATCTTGAAGTTTAAAGAAACTTTAACTTACTATCTCAAAGGTATCAAGAGAGGCAACAGAGGCGGATCCATAGACTCGGTTTGGGGGGGAGGCGATCCTATTTCGTGAGCATTCGAAATACAGTGAAACCTGTATTTAGGGACCAAAAAATATTGCTATTGACCCTAACCAGGGCCTTAACCAGACTTTCATTTCTAGGGACTTTCATTTCTCAACATTATTTCTAAGGTACTCTCCAACGATTACGTGAGAATTTAGATCAATTACAGGTAAAACTTGAAAATCTCAAAATTTTCTATAGAATGTAAGGTTTGAAGTAAAAATTTGGGGATCTGGGGGCCCTCCCCCATAATTTTTTTTGAAAAATTGCACTATAAAAGTAGTGTTTAATCTCAGTTTGGACCAGTGTTATTCCTAGGATTTTTTTGGAGGAGTAAAAATACTCCTTTACTTTTTTTGGAGCAGTGAAATTCAATTGTGAGGAGTGAAATACGGAAATATAAAGTATGAACTATACATATAAAGAAATATGAAAAAAAAAAAACGAAATCAAACTCCCTAAGCATCAGAACAATAAATGAAAAAGAAATTACTATGGCTGTATAAAAACACAATTAAAAAGTATGATAATTAGGGTGCTGTGGCTTTTGGCAATTGGCTTTGGCCAGAACTCTGGTGGGGCCAAGCAGTGCATTTTTTAAGCTAAAACCTTTGTGAAAAATTCAGAGTGAAAATACTCCTGGCTAGTTTTTTAAAGAGTAATTCCGATTTTTAAGGAGTGAAATACTCTCTCAGAGGAGTTAAAAATATCTCTGGTTTGGACCCTTTAGGTTACATTTAAAGCGGACCAGTTTTTGCAAATCGTAGAATTTTTAAGAAAAAAAACTATATAAAAATTTATTTATAAAAACATTAAAAGTTTAGTAAGCAAGAAGAAAAATTAAAAGTAAAATTTCTCTTCATCTTCATGACACACTGTACTCGTTCCTTTTTTAAAATCAATTTTTACAAATGGCGACAACTGATCATTAGCATGCGGACCCCTGTCAGTCATAAGAGAAGGGAGTCCAAGGAGAAGGGAGCTCCTTTGAAATGTGATCGCTGCATTGAAATGCTAAGATAAAAACCAGCTTAACATTGGATTTCTCTGCCAGGAATCGGTTAACGAGTTGGTACTTTCAAAAAGACTCGCTCACAAAATGAGTGCAACTAAAGTTTTCTCCCGATTTTACAGGACAGGGAAAGTGAATTTTGACTGAGGGTGAGAGGGGGCTTTTTGAGTGAGGTATCACTTTGCCGGCCTTCAGGCCGGCAAAGTGACTCTTTTTTTTTTGGGGGGGGGGGGCGATCGCCCCAATCGCCCCCCCCTTGGATCCGCGCCTGAGAGGCAGCAGATTCCAATAGTATAAAAGTACAAAAAATTTAATAATTACCTTAAGCCAAGGATCAATGCAAGGTGTGTGGAACTCGTGAAAACATGGAAGAATTCTCAACACATCACCATTCACATAATCACTCAAACACACTTGACATTCTTTGTTTAATTCAGCTCGTTTGTGAGGCAATTCTGCTCCACTTGATGTAGCACTATTCAATGTCACATATTTTCTAGTAGGAAGGCGATTAATTTCACCCTTCTGGAGACCCCTAGGGACATCACTATTCAATTCTGCTAAATTCAAGAAGGCCTTAAAATAAGAAAAAGAAGATCAACATTTGTTCTAGGAGCAAATTAACTAGGATAACAATACTGAGGAAAAGTTCCTCACTAATATAATATTACAGAATTTTCCGGTACTTAATATTTTTAATACATAAATTTAACCAAATAGAGTCAGCGCAGCTTCTTTGCCAAAGCAAAGAAATTATAAGTACGAGTCATGGACGAGCTATGAGCTCTTTTGGTACTCATAACTATTTATATATTTTCGTATATATGTCTGTGTTTGTCCCCATTTTCCGTCTTTTGTTCTTTATGTTATGTGTGTATTCCTTGTGTTGTATTTTGTAATTCTTTGTGTGATAATAAATTCTATTCTATTCTATTATATTCATATCTTCCCATTAGGAGAGGAGAAATCTTCATATGATAGGAAAAATTATTTATTTTTAAATAGAAATAAAATAAACATAAAAAACATGCACATCCAAACAAGTGAAGGTCTTCCAGTTAACGTCTCTTACAGGTTAGAACCTCTTTTTTTCATTCAAAATGTATCTTACTAAGTACAGTAGAACTCCAATAATCCAAACTCCCACTATCTGAATCGCTTTCAGAATTTCAACAAAAAAAATTGAGACTGAAATGTACTGCTATGGGAAGTCAAAAAAGGCCTAAGACAAAAGCATTTAAAAATGTGAAAAAGCTTTCCCTCTTTTATAAAAACCAACCTAAGGATTGGATGACTACAACAGCATTGTTTACGGGGTGGTACTACGAAATTTTTACCCCTTAAGTGAAAAAGCATCAAAAATATCTTGGAAATATAGTTTTTTCTCCCATTTTCAACATATGAACAGTAATTAATTAAAATAGACCCTTTTTTTTTCAGAAAAAATGCAATTATCCGAATTTTTGATTATTCCAATTCCAGTCCCAATTAATTCAGATAATTAGAGTTCTACTGTACATTCCCCTTTCTCCGCCTCACTTCTTTTACTTCATTTATTTTGTTCCTACATCCCATTTTTCAACTTTTACAAAAAAATTTTTCTTCATTGAGGAACACTAGACCACAAAACTTTAAATAAAAAAATGAAACATAATGGGAAAATATGCAAATTTACGAGATAGTAAAATTGCACTTTTATTTTATTTGCTAATTCACAATTGAATAGAAAACTTACCTCATAACTATCATCAGAAGAGTCAAAAGCTCCTGATACGAGTAGTCTAGTAAGAGAAGAGGCTTGGAAAGGTATCTCCTCCTGCCATCTTCTTCTGTGGATAATTCTGGCAGCTTCAGGTCTGGGTCTAGACTGTTGAAAATCATTTTAGCTACTTTTTTAAAATTTTGGTATAGAGTGATATAATTCCCAGTTATCAACTAAAATGGAACAGCACAGCCTTCAATGCATTTAATATTTCAGATCATAACATGCAGCATTTTATATAAATTTAAAAAAAAATTTTTAAATTTATAAAATATAATATGTAATGTTACTAATACAGTAACATCAAGTATAGTATATAGAACTCAGTATATGATGAACTTTATAGTCAAAAACTTCTATTCTGTATTTTCCCCCTAGAAATTAGGCATTCTTCTAATGTTAATTGCCATTCTTATGTCGAAGACTTTTCAATAAAAGGCTTGTTTTAATGAAATTTGTTTATTCCAAAATAAATTTTTCCACATACATAGCACTATTTGGCCAAGTGACCATTCTGTTGTCATTAGAATGGGTTTGTGACTTTAAAAAAGGAAAAAGGTACAAAAAAATATAGATGTATCAAGTATCAAATATTTGTCAGACATCTGTCCTATTAGCAGATGTTTTCCCTAAAATCATTTATGTTCACATTGCTTTAGTAACACATTGTTTTACATTTAACTACCAATTTAAAAATAAAGAGATAGAGAAAATGACTACGACAATTAATTCAAACTTGAAGTTTTGGAAAATATTTCTTATATTTTTCGAAAAAATGTGTTATTGAATTAAAATTAGAGTTGAATTAAGAAGTTTTATTATATAATGTCTTCTTATGACATTTTGAAACCATATTTTGTAATTTATTTTCATAAGTTCTCAAGGCCTTCCTTGTTATGTCTAAAACTATGCCTCAAAAGTTTTACCCATACCTTCCACTTCATCCTATTGAGAGTATACTGTTATAATGATTATTTGTAACATCATTATTCGAAATAATAATGCTTACAAATGAAAATTGTTGAACCTAGGAAATAGATTAGCCAATAATATTTCAACACTGCAACAATCCCATAAATATAAATATAATTTAACATTTTGTCAACCTATGGTTCAATTTTGGAAGGAAATACTTTTTTTTACAGTAACTATGAAATCAAAGGTGTTTACCCTAAAGCGAAATCTCCGAGGTGAAGAAGAAGGCGCAGGTGTAAAATTAAATTGATTTACAAGGGCAAAAAATCCATTTGGCGAACTACGGGGGATAACTTCCAAATCCATACTGTCACTTTCACTTGAAGAGACATCTGGCATCGCCGTTAATGGATCTGGAGTCAGCAAATTAGGCGGTATATACGTGGGATCTGTCTCTGCATCAAACTGAGCCTGCGGGATATAGAAAAAAGCAAGAGTTGAAAGATAATTCTAGGCATAAAGTTTACAGATTTTTACAGCTAATTTCATTCGTGAAAAAGTTATAATAAAGTTGTTAGAAACTGGTAATAGTAAAGGTAATGATGATGAACATGTGACTTAATATCTCACAATGAGAATAGATGGTTTTCTAATGGGATTCCCATAAGATTTTTTAAATGACCATACACTAGGGAAAATTGCTTAATACTTGTTAATTTTTGTTGATTGGGTTCGCACAATGCTATTCCTGAGGTACCCCTGAATGCTCCCCCAGAAAAATTTTGAAAATTTGCTTCAAAAATTAGTGTTTTAGTTCATTTTGAGACATTTTTGGTTACACCCAAAGAAAGCAGCTCCTTGTAAACCGCAGAATTTTCAAGGGGGGAAAAATTAAATTGAAGTCAAAATTCACAGGGAGATGGGGGTCCTCCCCAGAATTTTTTTTGAAAATTTTACCCCTTTAAGTAGGGTTTTACCACACATTAAAATCTTTGGGAAGCACCCAAAGGTAACTTGAGTCTTGAGTTTTCCCCAGGGTTACTCGCGGACCCCCTAGGAAAGCTCTGCGGACCCCTGGGGGTCCGCGAACCACAGTTTAAGAACCACTGATTTGGACAAAAGGATCTCCAAGTTACAAATTATATAACAGCTAAAATAATCAAGAAAACTTTTCAATTAAAACATTTTTGTCACTTAAAATAAGTCACCCATTTCTACTTAATGTTTTCTTGGAATTTCTACAAAAACTACCATAAATTATGTAATTTTTTAACTTTAAATTTAAGATAGATATATATTTGTTACATGGTCATGAGAGAGAATTTTAGGATTAAGGCATTAAAAAAAGGCATAAAAAGGTTGATGAACATTTATTCAAAATTAAAATAATCTTTTTTAAAATATTTATAACCCTTTTAAGTTAAAGAAAAAAAATTAAATTGCTGAAACGTATGTTTTTTTTTTTACCAGAGGTTGTAAAAGGGGTCACTAACATAACAAAGGAATGGCTGATCTTTTCTATAACTAGAATATAACGTTTGCAGTCAATGACATCCCGGGTTGACAAAGACACCACACTTTCTAGCTACCTAATTGGCGGGTCAGAGATGACTCTCGCTCGCTGTCTTTTTTGCCAATTAGGTTGCTAGAAAATGTGGCGTCTTCTTACGTCAACACCTGTGATGTACTGACAGGAAATGTTGTAATCTAGTACAGAAATGTATTAAATTATTAAAATAATTTATTTGCTAAAAGAAGGCTTCAAATTTAATTAACACATTTGCGGTGCAAAAATCAGAGCCCTGTGTTGAGTTGAACCACGGCTTACTAGATACTTATACAGGCTAGCCGAGTACGGAAATCATTGCAAATCCAGATGGCATTATTGGACAAACTGGCAAAGCATATTCACAGTGTTGAAGGCGGTGGGTGATATAGGTAGGTCTTGTAGCGCTCCAAGCGGAAAAAGTTGTCAAATGGTTTTCATTGTTTAAAACTCGGCTAGCCTGTATAAGTATCTAGTAAGCCGTGGTCGAACAAAAGGGAGTTGATGTAACCTTGGAGAGCTACTCATCTCAAAGCAGGTTTCAATTCATTTGCTACTAGAGCTGAGTGCTTACTTGGAGCATTCTTGCAAACCTTTCATCTTCCTCCATTTGCCGCACCTGTTCTACAGGATCAGGAGACAATGAAACAACATCTTGTGTGTTTAGCATATGTCGACGGGATCCTCTATTATATCTCCGACCTATTTACAAACAAAAATTTTACCAAACAAATATGTGTGAGAGCCAGGGCTAGATAATTATGTTGCCCAATATGTCCAAAGCATGTAAAAATTCATATTGAGCATGTATTTTTATCAACACATGCCCAGTAGCAGAATTTTTTGCATCAATTACTTTCTGTATCAGTTTCAGAAGCCAAAGTTTAAGTGCAACTCCTGCTATAATAAATAACAATACCAATACCAATAAATTCATGTAGATAGTAAATATTTTTAGAAGTAAAAATTGAAAATATAAATTATTGTAAGGTAAGAGAAGAGTAATCTGTAAGAGTTAAGAAAATAAATAAACAGTTTAACCTCTATCCATCAAAAAATATTTCCCGAGTTGCATTTTTAACTAATTTTTCTTAATAAAGTTGTAAGTTGATAAATAAATTTGAAAATTGCAAAATAAATATATATTAATACATAAATCTTAATGATGCACATAAAGAATATTTACTGCTTTGTTTACCGGGGACACATTTCCAATTTTTCCTTTTAGAAGTTTTATTTATAAGATGAACTTGAACTTTGAACTAACACTTAAAAATTTTGAGGTTTTTCAATTCAAGTCTTGGTGTAAGTAGAGATGGAAAAACATCTATCAATAATTTGATATTATTGAAACAAAAATATCAATGTTCCAGATACATATTGATATTTTTCATTGTAAATTCTGTTCACAGAACTTTAAAAAAAATGGAATGGCACAGCTGGAATAAGAGTCCTCCATTTGGCGACTCGCGTTACGGTCGCTAAGTTAGCGGCACGATTAGTTACAGTGTACAGTTGGCAGTATAGTTAGCGATCGTGACGCAATCGCCAAATCGAGGACTCTTATTATAGTTGATCCAATGGAATTCCCATGAATATGATCACAAATATTAGTTCCTTCTATTTAAAAAAAAAAAATTAAATTTGAGAACAAGAATAAGCCGAAGAATTTGTAAAATTAATATTTTTACACTTGAAAATTTTAAAAGGTCAAAAAAATTGAAAGTTTCAAAACTTTTGGTGCACTTACCAAGAGTTCTTGGAGTTCCTCTCCGCTGCTCAGCACTTCTGGAGGATGGAGAAACACTAGTGTAAACAACACTGATTTCATCTTCACTGCTACCAACATTGATCAAATCACTAGAGGGATCTTGAACAGGTGTGTTATTCCTTCTCAACTTGGCTAGCCATTCAGCATTGCTTTCAGTATCTGAATAAGAATTAGCTGTAAAAAACTCAACCTCGCTACTATCTTCACTGATATCTGGATACCTACAAGCAAGGCCATTACGGGAAAGAGCACCAGATACAACTCTGCCTTTCGGAGACTTAGAGCTTCGAGTTCTTTGGCGGCGGGACATTTTGGGGATTGTTGCACCACTAGTCCTATAGGAATTTTCACCATTGTTCGGATGGGTCCGGGGTGAAACTCTATTGGGCAAAGAAAAAGAGTTACCTGGAACTGAATTGTAGTCACTGTAAGATGGGAGTGAAGGAGAGTCATTTTGAAGTGGATAATTAAAGTCTTGTTTAAAAGAAGGTGCTCCTAATGTACGGCCTTTTGAAGGCTTCGAAGAGTTTGAATAATGATGTCTTTGTAAATTAGAAGGTCCCAAGTGCCTTGAAAGGCCATCGTCAACAGGAGCTGCTGAGGCACCATTTTCAAAGGATAAACCAGAAGTGTGAACAGGGTTTCTATTTGAACGAGTTTTAGTAGTTTTAGAAGCAGGTCTACCTCTATGATTAGATTGTTTATGTAAGATGGGAGAATTTGAAAAAGCCTCCACATATGATAGATCAACTGCAGGCACATCTGGTTCATGATACACATGGTCATGATTAGAATTCAATGAATCTAATGGAGAAAATGAAAGGTTAGCAGATTTCTTTAAAGCAAGATCCACAGGTTTCTTGCTGACTTTATTATTAAGACCAGAGTCATCACTATCAGATGATGAGAATACAAGACGACGAGTACGGTATTTTCTCTGCCAATGGTTTTCATCACTCTCGTCATCACTGTCGCTCAGTTTCTTCACCTTGCGCCCCAGTACTTTTCGAAGTGCTCCAACTTCAGGAGACTGGCGTCCGCCTTTTAAAGCTCCACTTTGTCGGACAGTACGGGAGTCATCTTCACTTCCACTATCAATCAATTGAATACCATTATGTGAAGACACAATGTTTTCTGGACCTACAAGCTCCATTTTTGTATTTCCTTGCTTGTTCACTGGCCTCGACCTCTCGTTATTGTTAGTTTTTTTCATGCGATCAAAAGGCCTCCAAGGTTCAAAATCAGAATCATCATCAGAAAAAGCATTTGCACAATCTTCATAAGTATTGTCGGGATATATACCTTTTTTCATTAAATTTAATGGTTTAGAAGAGTATTTCTCTTTCCTTGCTAAGCAATTGACATCTTTATTGGTAGATTTAGATTTACCATTTATTTCCGAAGATCCAAACCTATCACTTGGACAAGTACGTTTAGGATTAGCTAAGAGTTCTATGTTTTTATCACCATTCTGCCTTTTTTTGTTATGGGGACCATAAGCACTGCAAAAAAAAGTTCAACCCATTAAAATGCAAAAAAATGCTGAAATCAGAGAAGCGAAAAATAAACCTTTGCAAGAAATTTTATTTCTATTTTACTTTTGCATTAAGATACAAGGCCTATTTTCTAAAAAACATACATGTGATTACTCTGACGATTAATTGGCTGAAAATATTTTAAATTTTTCGAGGTAGTCTCAATTTACTTTATATTGAGCAAAGGGAGACTAACTTCTACTTCGCGAGATCTGCGATCCGAGTTTTTATTCAATTAATTTCTTAGATAGGAAAAATTAATGAGTTTAACGTATATCAATAGTCTTACAAGTATGACATCAAATAGGAAGGAAATATCTATTGAAATGAGAAAACTCTTGATATGAGAAAAGGGAGGGCAAACTCCTTGAAGGTTTAATTCTGTTAATGGTCCCACTAAATACCGCCAAACTCTTTTGGACACCAAAAGTTAAGAAATATTGCTAGCTAATTTCAAACTCAGATTAAAATGTTTAATTGTCAATAACTGTACAGTTATATTAATAAAAACCATATTTCTTTTCGATATTTGAATATATGACATTCATAAGAGCTTGGTAATATTTTATGTGGGACCGTTAACAGAATTGAACCCCATTGAAAATTATTAGATTCAATTTGCATCATATAATAGCTTTAGAAGTAAGAAATTTGAAAACTTAAATTTTTTTTATTGGTGTGTAATGAACACGGAATCCAAATTAGTGAATTTTAGGGAACAGCTTTAAAAAGAGTCCTCCAGCTGCCAGGTGTAACCGCAGTAACATGCTTAAGTGTTGTCACTAAGCTAATAAACCTGGAGTGTAAACTCCCTAAACTGAACAATATGAAAATTGTTCTTTTATAGCTTATTATATAATTATTATAAGTTGGTTATTATATAACTCAGTGGTCATCATTTTAGCAGTAGGTAAACATTAGGGTGTCCCAGGCTACAATGGAGAAATTTTTTTTTCGAATTTCGCAACGCATACCCTCTATTTTTTTTTTTTCATTTGACTCCATAAACTTAAATATTATTGCGATCAGATAACGATAACCCGTGCCGACTTGACGTCAAAGTTTGAAAAAAGTGGACAAAATGACCAATTTTCAGAATTTTTAAAAAATATATTTCAAGATTTATATTGTGATCCAACTGGTTGACATGTGTTATTTTAGACTTATTTAGATGGATTTTATTTATTTGTGTGTATTAACTGCACCCTATTGGGCCTATAATTTAAGAGTAAAAAGTAGTACTTAGTAGTAGTAGTAAAAGTAGTAGTAGTACTTAGCGGCATTGCACTCACCAACTACGGTGAACGAAAGGAATTAAATTCCGAATTTCTTCGAAGGTACTCCCTCGAATGATGCCATTTGGTGTTAGATTGGTATTTTAAATTATAAAGGCCAGTAAAATAACAATAATGAGGCCTTCCACGTTCCACTGAGCTTTTAGTGTAAAAAATGCTTTTTAACAAAAATGCTCATTTCTAGCTAATCCCAAAGCCAAACGTTATCCTAAAAAAGGGGGTTATTGTACTGTTTTAGATTCTTAACTTTGAAACCTTTATAGGTTTCATTTTTTACAAGTAGAACTTAATTTAAACCGTGAAGATCGAAAATGACATGGATTATTCCTATACCAGAAGTAAAAATTGATTTTATTTTTTAAAGTTATGAAAATTGTTTAATACTTTGTGGCAACACAACATCACGTCTGGGTCACCACTGTGGTAGGAACACAAACAACTGATCAAAAGGAAAGAACAGAGCTTTATTCACAGATCAAAGAACAGAACGAAGGAAACGAAATAGTCGATGCAACTAGTTTTATAAACTGGAATGATGTGACGTCATACGCTGATGTTGTGTTGCGTTCTTTCCTTTTGATCAGTTGTTTGTGTTCCTACCACAACTTGTTAATTTTTGTTGATATTTTGAAAAAATGAAGTTTTTAATTAAACTTTCCCCCTAATGTACGTTAAAAAGAGGGAATTTTCATAACTTTATAAAAGAAAATCGATTTTCACTTCTGATATAGGAATAATCCATGTCATTTCTGATCTGCATACTTGTATAAAATGAAAACCTTTTTGCAAACTTAATTTTTTTCCAAAAAAATTTCTGCAAGAATTTATACATTTTTAAATCTTAAAATTCTTTTTTAAATGCTCAAATTGGTACCATAATCATTTTTATCTGTGCTACCTGACTATCTTGTACCTTTTTCCCAAACTATTTTATTTAAAATTTATGTTTGGAATCAATTTCGGATCTAATATTTTGATTATTAGCTTTAAAAAAATATTTCTATCAACATTTTCAGCAGGATGTGAGAAAACTGAATTGGAATTACGCTTGAGTTGCTACGATAGAAACGCTAGGAAAAGCTTTTCAATCGCGGTAAAGTTGTTTTCTCTGCATTGCGATCGGAACACGAGAAGAAGCAAACTTACCGGGTGGGTGCGCGTCAAGACTCACTAGCGAATCCGAAAAAGACTTGAAAAAAAGCCAAATTTGACTCAATAAAAGGGCCAAAATTGAAAAAATCCTAAGGACAGGGACTAGCAGAGAAAAATTTATTGATCAAAAAAAAATTCTGCAGAAAAATTTCTAAAAAAAATTTTTTTTTGTAGTTTTTCTGCAGAAAATTTTCTTCAGAGGGCAAAATTTTCTGCGAACTCCGTTCGCGCGTTCGAGTATATTATACAAGTATGCTGATCTGTACGGTTTAAATTAAGTTCTACTTGTAAAAAATGAAACCTATAAAGGTTTCAAAGGTATTTCAAAGTTTAGAATTTAAAACAGTACAATAACCCCCTTTTTTAGGATAATGTCTGGCTTTGATCAGCTAGAAATGAGCATTTTTGTTAAAAAGCATATTTTACACTAAAAGCTCAGTGGAAGGCCTCATTATGGTTATTTCACTGGCCCTTTATAATTTAAAATACCAATTTAACACCAAATTCTAAATAAATCTAAAATAACACATTTCAACCAGTTTGATCACAATACAAATCTTGAAATACCTATATTTTTTAAAATTTCTGAAAATTGGTCATTTTTTCTACTTTTTCAAACTTTGGCACTTTACAGGCAAACCCTAGAGTTTACTAGGGGGCTGAAACTTCACACTATCTTTTTGGGACCAAAAGGAATGTGAAAAGCCCTGGGGAGCTCTAATGAACTCTTTTCATTTTGCTTAAAATCAGCATTCACCGACCATCTTTAAAAAAGTGGGGGGGTTTTGTCAAATTTTCATTTTTAAGGGGCCAGCTGGCTACTGAAAAAATGATCGTATCGATCTGAAAATTTTTATACGCTATATTGATTCTGTTATGCTTCAAATCCATGCTATTTTTTTGCAAATTTTTTAAAATGTCAGGTTTTTCTCTAAAATTTTCAACTTTGGGGAATCGGCGGCAAGTGAAAGAATGGACGTATCGATCTGAATTTTTTTTAACGTATTGTTGAAGACATTTGGCCAAAAATCCCCCCCAAGGCCAAACAAATTTTGAAAAAAGTGTTTTTTTGACCCACCCTAACAGACACGTCTCTGTCGATGCAAGTCGGCACGGGTTGTCGTGATCCTTACGTAAAACTTTTTTTTTAAATGTTTTGAGACCATTCAAACAAAATAAGAGAGTATGCGTTAAAAAATATCACTTTAATTTTTTTGGGACACCCTAGTAAACATGGCAGCTGGAATCAATTTTTGGCATTTATCATAGAATATACTTAAAATGTTTTTACCTTGTGTGGCCTGAGCAACATGCTTCATTTTGAAGTTCTAGACTTGACGATGAGCTTGACTGTTCCCCACAGTATATAATTTTCTTTCTTTGGTTGCACAGTTGCTTGTGGTCCTTTTCAGTAAGAGTTCGATTGTTAGAATAAACATTATCACCCCTGTTGATTCTGAGTCTCTCAGCAAGCTGTAGATTGACACCAATTTCCTCATCAGTACTATCATCTAAAAACGATGCCATGTCCTAACTTTTCACACTCAATTAAAACAAGATTGGAAAACCTGGAAATAAATTTAAAAATTATGGCCTATACAAATCAGTAAAAACAACTATAAATAAATCCTCAGCAGTTTGAACAAACAAGAAAAAAACAAATTTTATATAATACCTTCTGCACTTAACCAGATAACTATATTCAAATCAAGGATCTTAAGATAACTTAATATAAGTTAAAATGAAGTTGCTTGATAGTTATCTTTTATCCAAATACATTAACATCGAAACGCGATAACGAATCTTAAAATTTGTCTACGTTTACTAGAAAATCAATATTTATATGATTCAGTGATGAAAATCGCTGATTTAAACAAATATTAGTGAAGAATAAATTTAAAATGTATCGGTATCGAAACGAAAAACAGTATCGGTTCAAATTGATTTCTCCATGCTTGCAAATATACTTTTCTACCGCCTACGGCCACCAAAAAAAAATAGACTTTGGCTCACCATTCAGGTATGTTAAAAACACGTAATCGCATTTTTCTGAACTCAACGTTAAGATTTTTTACAGTGATTAAAGATAGTTAGCTCTACCTATTTAAACTTCAGGGGAACTTCATTTTTTGAATAAAATTCCACACAACCTCATTGAAAATAGTTTTTCCAACTGATTTTACTTCCCGAAACCCAGTCGAGAAAAAAATTTTAAAAACGTAATTTCAGAAAGAAACTTAATTCAGTAACAAACAGGGAGTAAGCTTATAGTAATATGAAAAATATCAAATTAAAATTGATAAACATATATGAAACTGTTTATCGAGTTCCTTCAAATATTCCGCAATGCAGTATATTGTTTACTTTTGGCCATAAATTGAACTATTGATTAAATGCATTTTTTTAATTATGTTATTTACGAGAAAACACTGAAAAAATTTCGTCCTGAAATTTTACAGCTTGATTTTTTTTACCAAAATGATTCCTTTCATAATGTAAACTCAATTACAGGGAGAAAAATGGGAGATCGGACGGGAGATCAAAATAAAAGTTGCCACCAAAATTCTACATTCTTTCGCCTCGGAGAATTAGAAACGTGTTCTACTGGTTCTACTACGTTCTATACTAAAATTCCATTGATACCGTTTTAAAAATTCTTTACTTAAATTTAAAGAGAAAAAACAAACATTTTTCGTGTGATAACAATATTCTGACTTCAAACAAAATTATTATTTAAAATTGAAAAGTCTAATCTTAATCGTTATCGAAGTTTTGTTTTGTTTCAGGAATTTTTTTTTTAGATTTTTTAGTTGGGGTTTGTCTGAAGAGTGAGAGGTCAGGAAAGTCTGTCGTTATTAAATCTAAATCATTAAATGATGATTATTTAGTGTAGTAGTAGCCTGTGCATTGTATTAAAAATACATAGAATTAGTTTCTAAAGGATATCTGGAGTGTATAAGCGTTTGGATTATTTCATATTACTTTGTAGTAAGTACTATACAGTCAATATCATTTTTTGCATGCAACCGACTGTGTTTCTTTTTAAAATATAAAGTTATCATTGAAACCTTTGTTTTGTTATGTGTTTATATGTTTTTAAAACATTCCTACCAACTTGAGATCATAATGTACCCATTTGACAGTTCCTTCCTTTCTTATAAAAAAGCTGTATAACGCTCGTTGATTATGTAAGTAGATATATATTAATTATACTTTCCCAAAAATCATTTTAAAGGTTTTACCCTTTTCTAAACTTTCAAATTTATTTATTAGTTTTCAATAATCTCAAAGATAAATGGTTTCAATCCCTTACTATGGAGTTTTATGCCTATATATCTAGCAACATATTATCTACCAATAAATGCCTACTAAAATGTAGGCTAGTTTTATATTTGAAGTTTGTGGGGTCAATCTTTTAGGGTTCATGCAAGAACGCTGGGCCGGGCGCCAAAAATCATAAAATAGTGAATACTGGCAACCCAGTTCTACAGAAGTTAAATTGCTTACTTGCCAATAAACGGGATTGGCAACACCAAATTTAGCCAAAAATGTTGCCCAAGCCTGGCATTTTCCCATTTGAGTTCAAGTAGGTACTATAAGTAATTCAGATTGTAAAAATTTTAAGTTGCCATCAACCTAATATCAAGATACTAAGGGTAATCCAAAGAATTCAGGCCTGGTGCCAAAAGTGGTAATAAATTTGGATTCTGGGGTGTATAGCTTTAGAAAGAGTCCTTCAGCTGCCATGTTTACCCACAGCTCAAATTATTATGACTGAAATGAAAACCATAGAGACCTAATTATTAATATTGTTATTATTAGATCCTAAAATAATAGTAATTATTAGTAGATTCCGTTAGAGATCTAATAGTACTACTAGATCTCTATGCTGAAGCACTTACTCGTGTTGCGTTGGTTATACATGGCGACTGGAGGACTCTAAGGCTGGAGACTCAGTGTTATTCCTAGGATTTTTTTGGAGGAGTAAAAATACCTCTTGACTTTTTTAGGAGGAGTGAAATACGGAAAAATAGCATAAACTAGTACATATACAGAGACACGAAAATCGTAATCAAACTCCCTAAGATCTATTCCTCTCCTAAAACAACCAAAAGTAGTTCCAATCTTTCCAAATTTTTTTCCGGCTACGCCATTCAGGGATGGGAATTCTGCGCCAATTGCGCCAGAGAGCGCCAAAAAGGGTAACCTGCGCCAATCTGATACAACTACCTAATTGTGAACGATTTTGCGCCATTCCTCGCAAAATCACGATGTATTGTGGAAAAAAGTCGGAAAATTGCGACTTCGCGCGAAAGTTTCTTTTTGCTCGCTAAGTGTTTGTTTTCTTACTCCCGCGATGTTTTCTTGGACGACCGCAGACGCCAAGTTGAAGTCCGCTTCTTCTCGCGTTGTTATTGCGATGTTGAAAAAACAACTTTACCGTAGTCGGGTCAGAAGCCAACAAGTTCGTCGTTCCGGAAGTCGAAAAATAGCGATTTTTCGCGAAAGTTCCGTTTTTTACGCGACTGCTTCCTACGGGCGCGTGTTGAAGTTGGCTTCTTCTAACGTTGTAATCGCGATGCAGAAAAAACAACTTAATCTTGTGAAGAATCGCGTTTTTCTCGATTTTAGTCAGTGTTTTCAACTTATGAAGTTTTTCTGAGTTGTAAATTTTTTTTGAAAGGTTGCTTAAAAGCAATTTAATAAGATAATAATACAGTGTTTTTTTAAAATCTTGTTAGATTATAACCTGTTTTAGATATCTGATATGATTTTAGATTCGAAAAATATTTTCAAAAATACAAACTTCTTATTTAGCAAAAATGATATTGGTCAAAAGATTTTTGTAATTTCATTATTATTTAAGTAATTATTAAATTATTCTGGTAGGTATTAACTAATATCCTAAATTTTTTATTTGCTTTCACTTATATTTTGGTTATTTTAATTTGGTTCTTAAAATCCTCCTAATATAACCCACGTAAATTAAAATATGTTCTTTGTTAAAATTATTCATTAATGCTGAAAAAAGTTACACATAATTAAGCTAGCACGCTTTTTCCTCTTTTTTGGTCTTTGGGTAAACTTATCCATGCATAAATCATAATTTTAGCTCCAGAAGTAAAATTGTACTGCTCCAATTATTGCGTGTTACTGCTAAAAAAGTAAAATTTTAATGCTCCAATTTTGCGTGTTACTGCTACAAAACTTAAATTTTGCTGCTACAAAATTTGCTCCAAAATGGGTTATACCACTTCTCATCCCTGGCCATTATGGCCACAAACCTTTTGTATAAACTTAAATTTCATGGGTAATTGCAAAGTCTAATTGATTGGCATCACTGCAAAAAAATTTTTGGTGGGGCACGGTGCATTTTTTAAGCTAAACCTTTGTGAAAAATTCAAAGAGTGAGAAAATACTCCTGGTTAGTTTTTTAAAGAGTATATATTTCAGATTTTCAAGGAGTGAAATACTCTCTCAGAGAAGTTAAAAATATCTCTGTGGAGACTGAAGGACTTTTCTGGCAACCAGTGGTAAATAATTTGATGATGATGAGTCTGATTTCTTTTTTATTTAACAAAGAACAAATTTATTTATTGACAAAGAAAGAAGAGTTTTACAGTTGAACATACATAACCTGGAGGAAATAATCCTGTGCAGGTATAATAGAAATACAATGAGATATAATAAACAAACATAAAATTACTGGCAAAATTAATACTTAGAATTGAAATACGAAGTAATGAAAAATGTGAAAGGAAAACAAAAAAACGAATAAATATGTATTAAAAAAAAAGGTGTACTAAACGTTGGCGAAACGGTACGGTGTCGGGGAGTTATCAATTAATTTCAGTCAGTTTAAAAAAGTTGTTCAATATCAGTAATTGTTAGTAAATATAGTTTTAGATGCGTTTTGAAGGTTTTACTGGTTACACTATTTTGTATATTTAGTGGTAGGCTATTGAAAAACTTTGGGCCAAGATACGAAAATATTTTGCGCATGATTTCTTTAGTGGGATATGGAATTTTGTAGAGATTTCATTACTTCTTCTTACGTTTATTAGTATTTTTCTTTCACAAAAGTTAGGATTTTTGTAGATGAATAAACAAGTTTTGTAAAAATAAAAATGTCGTAATGGTAGAATAGATAAAGTTTGGTACATTAAAAGATTTGTGTGGTCTGAAGAGTTTAATATCACTTTAATGAATTTATTTTGGAGTGAAATTAAAGCTGAATAATTACTAACGTATCCACCACCCCATGTAGTTTAACTATATGAAAAAATTGGGTAAACCCAAGCATAGTATAGTATAACTGAAGTAAAAATTTATTGTCAATTGAATAACATAAATGTTTGAATCTAAAGAGCAGAAATCTTAGCCTCTTAATGACATACATTATATGGGTTTTCCATTTTAGGTTTGAGTCAATAAAAATGCCGAGGTATTTCATTGATTTTACCTTTTCGAGACTTGCACATCGACAATTGGAGTTAATAGGACACGTATCTAAGTGATAGACCAAAGATAAGTTCAAATCAGTGTCTCTATGTAAATTGAAAGTTAAAAATTTGGTTTTATCTATATTTAACTTGAGGCTATTATTTAAAAACCAGGATCGGATAGTAATTAGATCATCATTAATTAGTTGGTGATAATTCTGGGACTATTTAGAGGAGTGACTAAATATCTTCGCACAAATTTCTTATATCAAGAGATGACCCAAAACTGTTTACAATCCCCCTCCATTCATACTTAATAAGTTAAATATATTCTACCTCAAGCTTAATTTTGCATCTTGCTGCATAGAGTTCCCTGTTCAAAAGGGGGTATAGAGTTCCACCCCAACAAAATGTTAGGAAATTGGTCTGTTAAAAATACTAAGTCACACTTAAACTCAATTTTGGACATTTAAGGCCCTCTTGGATTATAATTGGGCTGAACTGCTTTTCATACATCCCCAAATTTTCTAGGGTAAAAACACCGCTAAGGCGTCAGGCACATTCCAGCAGCTTGCGTCCGAAACGATAAAAAAAGCAATAGAGATGGTTTTCTAAGACAGGGGACACTAATGGAGACTCGAGGAGGGGACGATCCACTAGACTACTCCCGTATCGGAGGAAAGCGGGTATCATCGGGAATAGTTTAGTAATATCACCCCCTAGAGTCCGCATTAGTCCCCCCGTATTAGATAACCATCTTTATTAGTAGGGGAGCCCATGATGCTAAATGTGGATTTACTCGAGCGCGTACTTGGATAATATAGAAGCACACGCGCAAGCCGAGGGCAGCTAGTTTTACAATTTTGCAGAAAATCTTTTTAAATAATTTAAATTTTTGGTAAATAAATTGAGTTTTTCTTGCTGTTGTATGAGCTTATGTTGTAATGTTTATGAAGCATTATTACAGTATTTAGGTAAACAATAAGACTGTCATTATGTTTTGAAGTCAAAATTCAAACGACTAGGGGCTATAATTAGTTTGCAGATAATATTTGATGGAATTTTTGTGCGCAGAGAGTTTTTTGTTTTATCCAACTCTGCTCGAGCGCGTCAGATAATCATAGGGGAGATACCTTGCATGCTTTTGAGTAACTCCACCAAATATAAGCTCTCTATGTTGGTGGGTTTGTTTAGAACAGCCCGTCAAAATTTGAAAGAAAACTAGTTACATGGACATACTCAAGCACATCAGATTGGCTACCAAGACAGTTTACAACTAGTTGAGCTTAGTTTCCTGGCTACTAGTCTATAAACATTTTGTTTCGTACATTTTTCTCAAAAAGAGCGATAGCGTCTTACCGGTCTTGGCTTTACTTTGCAACTTTGTAACCCTCCTGCTCCCTTACCCACCGCTCAAATCGGCAGATTTTAGAAAATGTACACTTTTTAGCTGGTAACTAACCTACCTTATCGTTATCTGACGTGCTCGAGTATGTCCATTTAACTAATTTTTTTTTTACAAATCTGACGGGCTGTTCTAGACAAACCCCCCTAGATAGAGAGCTTATATTTGGTGGAGTTACTCAAAAGCATGCAAGGTATCCCCCTTATGATTATCTGACGCGCTCGAGTTACTACCCAAAAACACTCTGGGCTTCCCTACTATATTGCTTTTTTATCGTTTCGGACGCAAGCTGCTGCAATGTGCCTGATGCCTAAGGGGCCATTTAAATATTACATAAGCAAGATTTTGGTCATTTTGACCCCCATCCCCCCTTGTCAGCAAAAATAAACAAACCACTAACCCCCTCTCATAATTACATCAGAAAACTGCCCGACCCCCCTTGTTCTTTTTTTGTACAAAATCTTTATAAAATGCTTAGATTTCTGAAATTCATTGTTCTCCATGAACACTTAACCTATCGTTTTTCCTAGATCTGTTTTGTTTTTTTTTGTGGAATTTTGAAATTATCAATGCATTAAACAAGATATTTTCAAAAATGCTGTGTTTACTTACGTAAGCATCTCTCATACTCCCCCTCCCCCTTGTTAACTAATAGCAAACCCCCTCCCCCTCCTTAGGTGCTTACGTAATATTTCAACGGCCTCTAAAAGTTACTCCTTCCTTTTAATAGAAGTAGAACCCTGTATTTCAGATGAATGTTTTAATTTTGCCTTTTGGGTTAAGTTTTTGTGAGTTATTTAGCTCCAATGCATTTTTATTGCTTCTTTTTAAAAACAGTATATCACTGTCGTCATCAGATAATCTTGTATCTTTGATTTGGGAATCTACAGATATGTGATATTTGTACAAGTTTGTGCCAATGACAGATCAGAACCTTGAGATACCGTAGCGAGTAGTAGTAAATCCTGACACAGCTTCGATAACAGTGTTGTTGTCATTTGAGCTGTGGGTAAACATGGCGGCTGGAGTGGACTCTTATCGAAGCTGTGCCTAAAACCTGATCCATTGATGCCTATGAAGAGATTTTTGTGATTTCCCTGGGAACAATCAGTGACACTTGCGAGGAGTAACCCTTTTACTTTCATGTTATCAAAATAAAAATTCACTTCCATTACTGAGTGAAAATATTCCGTTACAACCACACCTGCTGAATTGACTGCAAGCTGGAAGTATAACACTTCTAAAATATCTCACTGCTCTCAATGTTGCTATTAGAGTAAAATAATTAAAAACACCTATTGATCTTAGAGGGAGCCTTTTTGGAACACTTGCTGTTTCCTAACAGCTTATTAAAATGCCATTCTATTGGTTGTTCATGAAAATCAGTTTGGCGAGGTAAGGGGGCCTGTTTTGAAATAATTATGAACCAACCCCCTCTTAAGAAAAATAATCTCTCTTAAGTCCAGTTACTGGCCAACTTGCAAAAAATTTTCTTGGGCACGCTATGCCCCTTAAAAGAGCCTAAAAACACTTGTGTGCTTCTTAAACTTTTAAGATTTACCGGAGGGAAATCCCCGATACCATGTGTTAAAGTGCTGTTTTTAAGGGTCAAATTTCCGAAAGTTTTCTGGAGGAGAACCCCCATCCGTGTACTTTGATTTCTATAATCCAAGAGTTTTTACATTAAGAAAAATATATTTTTTGTGGTGATGAAAACTAGAGATTAAAAATTAGTACTTAATCTTAACTATTATACTAATTAATAATAATATATTAGTCATAAATTAATAATTAGGTGTAATTATAATAGTTTGAAAATAATTAATTTAACTAATTACGGAAAACTGAATATTCAAATAAATAAATTTTTCACACTGGAGTCTGGACCTCTCCAAGATCTCCCTGATTTGGGGGCAAAATCTTCGAGAGAATTTTAGTATACGGCCCTTCTGAAAGCTCCCTTCAGTAACAAATATTTCTTGAAAGAATGGAGGAAATTTTTGATACGGAGTCATGCATTGGCCTATTCTAAATTCTCTTTAGGGGAGGGCATAAAAAAGTTTGGGAAACCCTGAACTAATTTTAGTAACGGTCGGAACATCCGCACGGTCTGTCATCGGGCAGAATGTCATTAATGAGAATGTTTTCAATGACTGATTGCCCGGTATGGGCAGCAATCTGTGTTAGCAGAGTCATCTCTTCTCCGGGCGTTCTTCGTGAGATTCCCACAGCATCAATGGAAGAGGTATATACCTGCGCATTCCATCCGACATGCAGGTTTTTTGTTTTTCTGATCTTTTGTTTCTTATCCTCTCACGGAAAAACTGGTTCTTATTTGTCATAAGAGTGGCTGACTGAACTCGGCTGCTGCTCAGAGAGCCCATTTTTTCCGCTTATTAGCGAGGCCGGTAATGGTGCGGGGACGATGTGCAGAGATTTTTTGATTTTTATCGCCGGGTCTTCTGCCGAATCGATTTGGGGAGTAACGGATGAGAAGGCTGTGACCTTCTGTTGTGGATTCTGACAGTTGTCATTTTTGGGGTCTTTGTAGCTACCGTTCTGCGATTCCTCCTTACATTGGAAGTAGAGAATATTTTAATGTTGAACCACCTATATACCTCCAAGAAATTGATGGCTAACGCTTGTTGATCCTGAGGGAAAATATCTTACGTTAAATATGAAGGAATAAAAATTGATGTTTGAGGTAAAATATTTGTAGCCTGTTAATATGTTTTCCATTTTACCGTTGACACTTTTTCTTACAAATATCTGCATGCTCTTTTAACTTTTAATATTCAAGCATTCATGAATTATTTCAGTGGACTAATAAAATTTTCTGAGAACTATACTAATTAAGATCGTTTTCTCCTATGGGTCTCCCATATAGTTACATCCTTTGCCTTTTCCATTTTTTGCTTCAAGCTGTTTACTTATCTACGTCGATAGACATTTTAAAAGCTGGTATGTATTAAACAGTGAATAAACTTTGCGGTGGATTTTGTGACATCAAATTGTTTGAGCCCCGGGCGTTCTAAACAATTCTTGAATGCAACTTTTAGCTGCCTCAGAGTCTTGTTTTGGTTGCGTTTTTACAAACGCTGCGCGATTAATTTGCGTCTAAGAGCAATTTGAATGCCGGGCGTGTAACAGTGGTGACGATGTCACCGGATTCCCATTCCCCGGGAGCTGCCTAATAAGTACAACTTAGCTGCCCAGTCATGCATACGACATCCAACGGCCTTCATTAGCAGTTTGTACCATTAGCAATTCGATCCCCGCCGCTTCTTGGGACCTTGGCATTGCCTCCTTGTACAAAGGGTGGTGGTCAAACACGAGGATTACTACGCCGCCACTGACGCAAAGGCCGCTCGCTGCTCAGTCGGCTATGAAATGGGGGTCACCGTCGCAATCCTTTCTTCAATGGAGGCAATTGTGCGAGCAGCGGTTTGTTTCCAGAAATGGTCAGCGAGAAGCCTTCTTTGATTGTCTCAAAAGTGCCGGGATATTGATGGAGTTACGAGGAACGGTGCGACTCTCTCTTTTTCAAGGTTGTAACCTTTTGTACTGATCACCAATTAAAGCAATTTTATCGGCCATATGGACGTTTAGCATGTGCAATACGTAAATCAACTTTGATTCATGTGCTAATGTTGCAGCTTCTCTTCGTGGAGGAACGGGTTTCGATGGGTAGAATGGATTTGTATTGATATGGATTTGAATGGATGTGTATTATAAAATATATTTTCTCCATATAAGAATTATACTTACATTAATACTACTTGTAACATCGTTCGTGGTAACTATAACAAAATCAAATGACACTTCTCTTTTCCAAGGTTTGAAATTATTAATTTTTCCCTAAAGTTTACATTTTATGAATTCGGGAAATACCTGAAGTATTAAAACGTAATTTACTATCGAGCAATTTTGCTAACTTATCTTGCTAATGTAGTCTTAAAGAGGTAAGAGGTGATAAGATTTAAAATTTCGCTGTGGTGCTAAGGTAAAACAAAAAATATTTGTGTATTTATCAAAGTAAGGTATGTAAAAATGTGCAGACTGATGAGTGAAATTTCTAGTAATTGACTTGATATTTGTAACATTTTGATTTGTATATCTGTTTGTGGAATTAACTAAAAAGAGTGTTAGTACATTTTCCCTAAAAGATTATTTGCTGACCATTTTATTCCATCTTTCTAAGGTATCGAAAAAAAAAGTCCTGTTTTTTAGATTCACTTTAGTCTGCTGTCTGGTAAGAAGTTAATATTTTTTTAGGATTATCATCCCCCAAGCCAATGCAGGGAAGGGGAAATTCTTAAAAGGGTGGTTTAATTTATTGGGGAATCTATAACAATCTGTTTAGCTGATCTCTCTCCATATTTCATCGCTCCTTAAAATCGTGCGTTCCCACGGATGGGGATACTGAAGTGGGAATTCTAATTGAGCCCCTACTTGACCCCTTAAGTTCCCCCTTTCTTAATGAATCGTTAACTCATCTGTCAGCTAGAATAAGATGCATCTCTTGATTTTCATCAGCTCTCATGATTGTTTGTAATGAATGAACTTGTGTTTCATGTCCTTATGGAGTAAGTTAATATTAAGAAAAAAAAAATTTCGGTTTTGAATGATAAAATGGGATCATGGGCGTCATTTAGGGGGGGCAGGGGGGGGCAATTGCCCCCCCCAAGGTTTCCACTCTTAAGTGAAAAATTGCTGAGAGTCCCTGGAAAATTTTGTAACTTCCACAAGGAGCAACAGATTTAACTCAAAACATCCCAAAAGCAGTTAAAGCACTACTTTTGAGGGTCTAATTTCAAAATTTTCTGGGGGAGAACCCCCAATCCCCCTCCTGACCTTTGATGTCTGTTATACAATTTGTCTCCCTTGAAAATTCTGCCGCTTACAAGAAGCAGTTCCCTTTGGGAACCAAAGAGTTTGAAGCCCCTAGGAGTCTGGTTTAAAGGGGAATTTTCAAAAAATTTTACTGGGGGAGGATCTCCGCCCCCCCTTGAAAATTTTACGTTTATTTATAACTTTTTTTCCCCTAGAAAATTCTATGCTAAACAAGGAACTGTTCTTTTTGAATGTAACCCAAAGGACCTCAAAATGAGCTGAAACACTACTTTAAAGAGGCAAATTTCAAAAAAAATTCTGGGGGAGGACCCCCAGACCCCCCTTTAAAACTTTTAAATATATATTATGTTATACAGTATATTTTCCTTGAAAATTCTGCCACTCACAACAAGCAGTTCCCTCTGGGTGCTCCCCAACGAGGTTGCAAGGGAGGTAAAACCCTAGTTTAAAGGGTAATTTTCAAAAAAAAATTCTGAGGGAGGACCTCCGGCTCCCCTTGAAACTTTCACGTTTATTTGTAACTTTTTTTCTCTAGAAATTATGTGGTTTACAAGGGGCTGTTCTCTTCGGATGTAACTTAAATGTTGTAAAAATGAAGCAAAATTTAGCCCCAGACCCCCCATTTTTACTTAGAACTTATGATGTTGAGTCACCCCCCCCGCCAAAAAAAAACCAAGTCTGGTTACGGCGTGGCTCAGCCCCACTTAAAAAAAAATCCTTGCCCCCCCCAACCAAAAACTGAAATGACGCCCCTGAATGGGATACATTAAAGAAAACAAATTATGATTGAACTGACTCTTGTATTAAATAACTAAAGTGTGTTCTAATAGTGTTTTCGATGACCTGATAGCCGTTATTTTTTACGTCGTTGTGTGCAATTACGATGCATAATTTAATTTTGTGTATACAAAAGGCAATACCTCTACCTGGGGGTCCTTCGAACAAGTTATGAACACTTTTTTTTCTATCGTCAACCGAAAATGTCCCTGATCCTGACAACACACGACCCGACGTTGTTACCTGTCGAACCGTTGGGGTATCCCGCGTGCTGTGCACGTTCTTTTGAAGTGGGGGAAAGCGGGCCATTGTTCGCTTCTCGTCACTCACCTGCCCCAGGTAGGGAAGCCGTTGCCTACCTGGCTTCCTGTCAGGCTGGTGACTCTCTTTCTCTCAATGGGGAATTCCGCCAAGGATTTGTGATGTTGTGCACCGTCGTCTCGTTTTCCGTCAGGCTTGCCTCCCTTTGTTTTGGTGTTATTCAGAGTTGGGGGAGTTGCGTAAGTTCGTGCTTTTTTTTAGGTGGATTTGGAGGGATTTTGAATTTTTTTTCCCCAACCTGTAGTAGATTTTAGGGTTTCTTTTTCTGACGAGTAGAATCTGTTTATTTGGGTGAACGTTCAATGTTTAATAATAAGTAGTTATGTTATGATACCCCTGTGTCTTAAAAAATCCAACCAATCTATTTAGTGGTTATTATTGTCCTAAACTATCGGCCTGACTTTTTTATTTTTAATAAGAAGGCATTACCTTCACTTTTAAACTCGGTGTTGAGGCCTTTTATTATAAAGTTAAGTTGCAAAAAAGTGCTTCTGAAGGAAATAAACCTTTTTAAGATTGACCACTTAATTTTAAAACTTTATCAGTATATTTGAAGTAAAGATTCTGTTAAGAGACATTTTGAGATTAAAACTAATAACTAAGGTTAATAAATATTTTTCTCTGCCCTACTGATTTTTTCTTCTTATTTTCTTTCTTAATAACTGGTTGTAAAAAACATCATAGACCTAGACGATATACTGCACTGCGGAATAATTAATTAATGGGATTTAAAAGCCAGTTCAAGATTTAGAAACTAATGAACTTTGTTACAAGATATTTGGCCTTAAAGTTTTTTTGTTGGTATTTTTAATGGTCACATACCACCTTCATGACAATGCAATGGTGCTATAGACAGATGTCTCTACTAAAATGTAAATCAAAATATACCAGATTCATCCATTACAATAATTTTTTAATGTCGCATTGCCTCCATCTTTTACTCACTCCTTGTAAGAATGCGTTAATTTTTTTTTCTATATTATGCGATTGGAAAAGCTTAGCTAACACTTGTGGCATTGATTCTTATTGTATAAATATATAATAAAAGTCTTTTAAAGAGGGACCCTTCTACCATTTAATATAAAGCTAGCATCTAGTGACTAGCTCTTAAAGCGTATTACTTTTACCCATATTGATTTATGTCTAAGAACTTAATTTAGATATTCCCATCGAATTCCAAGCATTCTCTGGTTTAAGTGGTGTGCTCGTTCAAGCTGAAAGCCCTCGTTTCACCTTCGGTAACTATTTTCGATTATCTCCCCGTTACACGAGAGCCGAGTTGAGCATTGAGAGCGGACCACCTCCTCCTTCTGCCCCGAATATCGTTGTTGTCTCCCTCCCCCCTCGATGGGTGCTATGTATAGCCGGCATCTGTACTTCTCTCACGAACTTGGCTCTCTTCCACAGCGGCACTTTCCTTTGAGAATTTACACTCGCAACAATCCCAAGCATGCGAGGGAGAGGAGAGCAGTGAATGCTCTCGGAATGCGAAATAATCGGTCTGCGACTGTGTCTGGGGCCTCTTTCTCTCTATCGAGAACCTGACTCGAATTCTTAATGTAGAAGCCCATTTGAAAATAGTCACCGCGGAAGAAAACAAAATCCAGTTTTAGAACTCTTCAAATGAAATATGACTGGTTTTTAATTCTTGGAACACCACTGACTTACATCAGGTCCGAGTGTTTATATCTTGGTCCGGAAAACCTCTGCTGGACCATGCTGTTTGCTCTGGAGGTATTAGTAGTAGTAGTATGTCAGCATCAAAGACGAGTACATGTCTCTCTTCATTGTGAAATTGTATCTGGTAAATGTGGTATGTTTTGGGAATCGCCGTGAACTTCGTGGTTTGTGGAATGACCTGGCTGTGTACTTTACTTGTGTTTTCCTTTTTAGTGCTGTTTGTGAGGTATACATAAGTTGGTGTTATTTCTATGGCGCTATTGTTTCAGCTGTCAAAATGATAAAACCACTGTTATAGAAAAGCGGGATATAATCTACTGTATTTTTGAGGTTGACTTGACTCATCGGAGTTACGGTTTCCTGAAAACCGCAGAGAAGCGCAATATCTGGGAGTGATAAGATTTCTGAACGATAATAAAGGTTTTTTTCCCTGTAATTTTTAGGGAATCATCATTGTAAATATTTACTCTATAAGGGACTGGGTACTTGTCTATGATGCCAAAATCATAAATTCGCGTAAGGTATGAAACGGTCGGTCGGAGTGTCCAATAGTTTCTCTACGTCTACGCTGCCCGCGGAATGTAAAGTGCATACCCTATCCAGTTTTGGGGCTTTTTAATAAAAATTCATTTGTATCGTGTTTAAGAATTATTTCCTTCCTAAATTATGTAATAGTATTTTATTAGTATGTTTTAAAGTTTAATTTATTTTGGTCATACACGTATAAGTGGTTAAAAAAATAAACTTCCTTTTATTTAAGTACTAATTGGAATGGACCACTTTACGATTCGAATACCCCTTAAAGCTAAAATCCCTTAAGCCCTCTCACCTTGATTAAGTATGAATATCATCATCCTCCTAACATAAAAATATATGCTTTAATTCAGAAATAAAAGTCCAAATTAGGTATATTTCTATTCAGAAAAAAAGTTGGATGTATTCGTGGGAAAATATTCGCGGTACTAAAGATTGGCCCGAGCACCTGGACTTTCCGTTTTGTCAAGCTCATGCCGAGGGCAGTGCTATTTGAAGTGGAGGAGAAGGGTTGAGCTATAGGTACACATAATGTGTGTTTTCTTTGAAAGTCATTGCTCTCCCGTGCGGACGTACTTCCCAGCTGTTCAACAGTTGCACGCGAAGAATGAATTTGGGATGGCGTTTGTATCCTTTGCTGGCGTTCTCTCTTATGTGCCTTTCCCAGAAGTTTGATTTTATCTGGTTTCTTTCCAGACATCATCTAAAACTACTGTTGGTTTGTGTTGCGGTTTAGGACCGTAATGAGTACTTTTGCAGATTTGTCTTTGTTTCATCGAAATTTATCCTTGCCTCAGTTAGCTTATGAATTGAAACCGGGAAATGTATAGGCTTACCATAGGTCCTGGTTTACCCAGGACAGTCCTGGGTTTCGGAGGCTGTCCTGGGTCCCAAAATGTCCTGGGTTTTCATAATTTTAAGACTGGACAAAATTTTGTGTGAAATTTTCGAACTGCATTTTTTTACCTACTTCTACGGCTTCACTTTACTCATATTTAGACTGTTGAAAGGGGCAGACTCTCTATTTTACTCTCTAAAAACATCTTTAAAATGTGAAAATTAACGCTGAACTAAATTGTTGTGAATTTTATGATTTAATTAAATCTAACAAAGAATTTTTGAAAAAAGCGATGTCAAGTGAAAAGTACAAATGATTAAATAAAGTATGTTATTTCAGTTTAAATGGTAAATTTTTTTTGTTTGGGTGTTTCGTTTTTTATCTCTGATGGACCGATAGGTTGACAAAGTGTCCTGGGTTGAGCTCAAGAAAATATGGTAGCCTAGAAATGTAGTGTAGTTCTTTATTTCCTTCTTGTTTAAAAGCCTGGTTTTTAGCTGCGTAAAGCCCGTCTTTCTATTTTTAACAGATTTTATGGAGGTATTTAATTTTTTACTAGGATATAGAAAGAATTGGCGAATAAGAAATTCCGAAAGACCGTAGGCGTTCATTGACTCCATCATTTTCTAATTGAGACTTTTCTTTGTCAAAATTAAAAACAATTACAGCTAGTTATAAAATTTGTTGGTTAAACATGCTTTGTTAAGAAAGCGTGAGGTCTCCTAAAAATTACAAAAATACTTTTATCAAACTTAATTGAAGAATATTGGCTCATGCATTTTTATACTTACGCATAACTCACACCTGATGAACGCATCCTTCAACTACTATCTAAAATTCAACAGATAACGTTCGTTAGATCGGGTTTGCATATAATCGATTTTTCAACTAGCACGAATAATGTTTTATTTAAGCTCATTAACTACCTGTGTAGGATTTCCATCAGTTTCTCCATCCCCTGTGCTCGGCGATTTGTAACGAGCCTCGCGCGACTCGCTTCCGTTTCGTCTGCGATGGTGGTTTTGCGTGACTGTGGGCATTGTCATGGCTTTTCACCTTCCTTTCGAGGGTGATCCCCGCCACTTGTTCGCTTTGTCGGTGGAGTGCGTCACCTCGCCCACACACCTGCCTCCCTCCTCAACGCATTCATTGAGTGAGGTGGCGGAGGATTCATCACCATCTTTCTCCTCTGGGATGATGATGATGCGCGAGAGGATTTTCAGTGGCTCATTGATGGAGATGGCGGGGATTGCCCGCGCTGTGCATTCCCGTTCGATATCGTCATCGTCCTTTTGAAACTGTAGTTGTGTCTGTAACGTTGGTAAGTGGAGGTGTCTTTAGAGGCTTGCTTAGATAGAGCCTTTCGCAGGCTTAAGGATTTAGGAGTATATTTCATTAGTAAATTTTGATTTCCAGTAATAAATTTTAGCAAGTTCCGAATTTTCCAAGTATGCTCTTTTGAAACGTCTTTGGAACTCCTTCATTTGTTTCTAATGAGAAACGTATTTTTAGTTCATTCCGAATTGCATTAGAATCACTTCGAAGCGATTTTTCAAAGGAATTTATTGTGGAACTGCTTTTATTGTTCATTTTTAACTTTCCAGGGTTTAAAGTCGACCTTCGGCAAAAGTTTGTCACTTACCTGCCGAAATCCTCAAAACTATGCGAAAATACTAATAAGCCTCCTCCTGTTTGTTGGAAGTTTTCGACGAGGCGAGTTTCTTGTTTTCAAAAAACTCATGTATAGAAGGTTTGGTCTTCCTGAAGCCAGTTAGTTTTAAATGCTCATCCCCTGGTCACTGTTTTGGAAATACTAGTACGAGTGAGTCAGGGAAGAGCTTCAGGTCTTTGTCTCCTCATTTGTAGTTTTTCCGCTTATTTTAAGTACTGATAAGGATGGGGAGGGATAACTGTTTTTGTGGGCCTTCGCTTTCAGTTTTATGGCTGCTGCTTTGTAGGATTTTTGCTGTACTGGAGCTTATCGTTCAATAAGGACTCAGAGAGGCTCGTTACATCTCTGTTTCCCTACAACTTGGAATTGTATCCAAGAGAGGGTACTCTTCCTCTTACAAAAAAAAATTAAAAGATACTCTAAATAAAATCACTCCTGTGGAAAAGTGCGCAACTTTCTATCTAACACTTTAAGCTGAAAATTTGCTTCCTTTATAAAAGTTACCTTGAATATCGTGTTTAGTCAACTTGTTTTATGTGAAAGAACACGATTAACCTGAACCAGACGAACACTTTCCTTCCTGCTTTATTATATTTGGAAGGATGTAGTAGTGATGAAAACAGCGAGGGCAATGGACATCGTGGTAACAGAAAAGGACACTCGGGTATGATGGTCACGCTACCACGAGCTGACGAATCAGCCGACGAAGAAATGGGGGAAACGTTTTCCCCCTTCTTCTCAGTTTGAAAATCTCCCGAGGATAATTTAATTTCGTGACCCAATTTTAATCTACAGGACTTTTTTGACAAGGTCAATTGTTAGTCATGTTTCAAACAAAATTTAATTTAAAAGGAGATTGTGGTTGGGGAAAAACTGGACAAGCAAAGTCAAGTTGTTGAAAGGCTTTTCGGAAAAGTATGAAGAGATTTATTTTATCGAAAATGAACTTGTTTAATAGCGATGTGGAAAGGAAAAAGGGATTATAACGTTCCCATCACCTACCAGTTCGGTCCGCAACTTCAACGCAAGGAGGGTAAATGTGGATATGGGTTCAATGCTGGCCTCGGCCTTACCCAGTTTTTGAGTAATTTTTTTTTTACCTTAGTTTGAGTTTACCTAGTAGTTTGATTTTTTTAACCATATTTTGTACCCATCTGTAGCTTCCATAATCACCAATATTACGCGATTCCTGCATTGATCCTCAGTGATGAGTTAGATGCGCCAACGATTTCCTACGTGTAATTTGCAAACCTCTTTTGACTCGCAACTGTTGAGCCACGGCATCAGTGGTGGAAGTGGTTTGATATGTACGGATTGAATAAATTGAATCAGCGCTCAAGAAGGAGACTGACGAAATGACAAATCGTTCCTTGATATCAAAGCACTGATCTGCCATGTTTTCCTAAGGAATCTAGACTGCGTAATCCCCTCGCGACTTGCATAATAATCCTTATGATGGGGAGAGTCAGTACCGCCATAAACTTACCTCGGGTGAGCAACTCCCTTCTCACCGTCTTCGCTCGTTCTCACGAGTTGTTAAACGCTGCGAGAAATTGTCATGCGCAAGGTAATCTCGTAGCTCCCTCGCTCAAAATATATATTTATTCAAATGCGACTACTGCCGTGTGTTTTTTTTTAATACCCGACATGTGTCTGCCTGCGACGCTTGAGCAAGCAAGTGGGCAATCTGAGAGAGAGAGGGAAAGATGAAAGTGACGTTGGTTGCGTGCCGGCTTCGGGATTTAATGCCACTTAAACAAGGTGGGTCACGGCAGTCTTTCTCGCTTGAGCATCGTAAAAAAGGATGGATGTCTCTCTTTAATTGAAGAGACACGAGTATGTATGTATTGTATGTCTTTATAAATCGCTTGTAAGGAGGAGTGCCTTATGCATGGTGTATTTTTACAGATGCGATTAATTGAACTACGATGTTCCTATGGCGTGTGTGGATGTCGAAGTTTTGTATTGATGAATTTTTAATTGCGGTAATTCTTTTTCCACCTTACCTTGCTAAAAGATACAGAGCTATCATAGTTGTAGCGTTCCTACCATCACGGCCAGCATAAACCTGCCTCGACTCTAACTGCATACTGCTGTTAAACTGTGAAATCTAGTACAAGTATTCATTTTAATTATAAACTATACCATCTAATTTTGCTTCTTAAAGGGGTTAACAGGGTTACTCAATATTACAATCTGATCTCTCATCCTCTAATCAAACGCCTGTTTTCTGCTCCTTGACCTTGACAAAGTGGGCAATGTCAGTCATACAGGTGTGAAGGGGGTTGATAAATGATGAGTTAGTATTTTTGCTATCCTTCTTCATGAAGAGAAATAAATTCAGGTTTTCAAGTGGAAGTCTTGGAAAGGGGTCAATCAATGATGAAGTTCTTATTAAGTGTCGATTCTTGAAAAAGTTTTTGGTAATCCTTTTAATAGCGTTTGACGTTACTTCTAAACCTTAGTTTACTCCTCTTGGAAATTCAAAAGCATTGACATCTGAGCAGCACAACGTTTGGTTAACACATAATTACAAATTGCAGAGGAAAGAACTGATACCTCCCAAACCGCTATGGAACCACTGTTGAATAGCTTATTCGAAGAAACAGAAAACCGGTGTGTGTATACCCCCATGTGTTTTTTTTAATATTATTCCACAGCAACAGTTAAGCTCTCCAACACAATCGTAATCGGAGTTATTCAGATGTGCGTGACTCGAGGCCGCTTGGCCGACATGATTTTCCGCTTGAGCTTTTTTGTCCACTGTGATACTCTCGCTAAACCTTTCTCTTTTTGAGAGTAGGACTTGTCTGCATGTTGAATAATAGATAGAGCCGGCGCTGTTCCGCCAATGAATAAATATTAAGGAGCCTACAAAGTGGTTTCTGTGTTCTCCTTCGTAGTGCTTTTTTTACCGGTTTGATTTCAGCATCGATGCTGCGTAGAGTAGATGTCGACGACCTCATTCATTTCAAGAGCAGTGAAAGAGGGTTTGAGAGGATCACATTAAATTAAAATTTCTTCTTTAAAAAGTGGTTGTGGTATATTATTTATGTTAGATGATTTTCATTTGGATGGAAAATTATATAGGTTGATTGAAAAACCTTGATTTTTGATAAATATTTGGTTTAGACTTCATGCATTTCTTTAGCGACCCGAATTTTACAATGAATTCTGTAGTACTTTTTATCTGGTGAAGATAAAGATAATTTTATGGGTCTTGAAAACTTCTTCAGATATTTCTCCTTTTCTCACGCTCGAATTGCTTAAGGCGAGACTGGTTTCTGTGTTCTTTCTCGGTCACGAGAATTCAAAGGTCAATTTGATTTTAATTTTTGAACTTGTGATGTTTTGTTATAATGCCACAAAAAGGTTGATCTATTTGATATTGATCTTCGTTAAATTGTCGAATGAATGTGGCCTTTCCCTACTTTCCCCCATCGAGTTTATACCATCTTTGTCTCAGACCAAGCCCACAATATTCATGACGCCTTCGAAAGTATTTTTAAGCCATTTTATGGGTGGGGTTTTTTTTCCCCATTTTGATGAGGTCCTAAAGGATTAGTTGATCAACAAGTGGTTGATAAATTAGTCACTCCGTTCAAATAAAAAAATTTTACGTCCTCAACATGTATATGTGTTGGACCCACCTGGGTGTTCCAGACGGAACCCACCCCTGTATGATGCTGTAGTTATTTCCGTGTCCATTGCCATGCCAACAGCTATGGGTTTGTTGAGCAGATTTTATTCCTCTAGCCACCTTTCGGCGTGCTTCAAACGGCGCGGCATCAGGAAGAGTCGAGTCGCCCACACGCCGTTTTAGCCGAAGAGTAGTTAGGTTCGGCTAATTTATTCATGGCTGGCGCTAGGAAAAACATAATACACCCTTTGAGAGAAATTTCGGCGGTCAGCAAGTTCAAGGCTGGTTCCACAGTAATAATATTGAGGGCGGGTTTCACGTTTCCTCGCCGACGGGCGGCCGGTCGATCGGGTTGCCGCCGCCGCCGAGAGCGGTTCCTCCGTTTTCGAATGGGTTTTTATTGTATTAAATCATATCAGTTGGATTGAATCTCTCGCTGTTGAACTTCGAGTGGTGGAATTGTGTTGTGATCCCGGGCTGTGGCTCAAGGCGATTTTCATTTGAGTTCAGCGATTTTACTCAATTACCGTTTCGTCGTGTCATTCAGCGGATTGCGCCTTTCGGCCGCGTTCTGACTCTTTTCTGTTCACAGGATTTCTCTGTTAACTGAACTTTTTCTGTATATCCGGATTTTTTGGTAAATTCAGAGAACTCAATCATTAGGATATCTTCTCTTACAAATTGCCTCTGTTCACACTGGTATCTCATTTTTTCCAGACTTTGGAAATTTTAGTGGGCAAACGCTTTTTGACAGAAAAATGGGCTTGAAGATTTCTGTATTCTACAGAAGTGTTCAAGTCGACCGAGAAATCCCTGAGTATCAAATAAGCTCTGGCAACTTTTGCTGGCGTTTTTTGGGGCTTATTTTTACAGTGTATTTAACAAAAACAGCACTCCTCTGCACAAACTACAGAGGTTTTCTGCAGCATAGCTAACAATACTTCCTTCTTAAGTCAAAAGGTTATTTTTTGAGTGTATTAATAAGTGCAAGTGCTGCATTATATTGGCAGAAATATTAAAAACAATCTAATCCTCACTCTGGAGCTATCTTTTTTAACAAACCCCAACGAGGAAAATTTGGTGAAACATGTGAGCAATTATAAATTTAGGGAATTTTCTAACGAAATGTTATTATTTAGAAATAAACTTCAACTCAGTTTTTCAGAGTCAAATTTTTTTTTCTGTAGGAGGGCCTCATAACTCAATTTTCTGACGTTAAACTCATACCAACCAAATTTTAATGTTTGGTGCGCCAAAAGGTTCAAAACCTAATCTTAAATTTTCTAAAATGTCACTTTGACCTCTAATGCGTACATGGAGTTAATGTTGATAAAAGTTCATGCAGGAGGGTATGAAAAAAAAACTTTTTTTCTTCCATAAAACAAAAAAACTTTTAAGGGGGTGTTTTAAACGTGTGTTTTACGTGTCGTGTAGAAATGCTAAAAAAAACATGATTTTTTAAAATTAAAGTAGATTTTAAAATTATATTAACAACGCTATACTTTCTAAATACAGCGCAAACAGTCTGTCCTTTCAAATGATTTTCGGGTACTTTAGGGCGCAAGTTTTGCCAAATAGAATTTAATAACGACGTTTTACAAATCACTCATAAAAATATAACACAAACATAAAAGATACACTGCTAGTTGCGATATTTTAATATTTGATTAATTTTGATAATTTATCCTGCTTGGGCGCCTGGCTAATCTAAAGTACTGATTTTCGAAAGTTTTCATCACAGAATCAACATTTGGTGATCCACACATGAAAATGACAAGTTCATTGCCTAAATAAAGCGAGCAATATGCTAAAAAATACATGTGTTTTAAACGTAACAACCCTGGGGAAATGTTGAGAAACTCTTCTGTAGAGTGTTCCATTTGAGGCGAGTATTATCAATTTTGTGAATTGTGTTTTTTGAAGTGGTACAGCACAGAATTATAACACATCAAGAAAAATAAGTTGACTTTCTCTTACTCATTTTAACAATTTGAATCTGTTTACTTTTTGAGTCATAGGATTTCAACATCTTCGTTTATCTTTTTTTTAAAACATCTTGGTCATCTTTGGTACTGTTCCATGACTATTTGTATCCTTATTTCTCCTTACCTAAGAAATCTTTTGATTCACTACGCTTGTATTCTCTCTGGGAAATCTTGAGGAAATTGTAAAAATATTTTTTTATTCGGTTTGTTAATTGCGTATAAATATTGAACATGTTATGTGTTCATTCAATGAAAATCATACTTCTGTGTAAGTTTTATTTTCTAAACTAATTGATTTTGTATGCTCTTGTTTTGCAACCCATTCATTCCCCTTTTTTTTCTTCTTAAAACTAACGATTTTTAGCTCAAAAGGTCAAAATAGGTCATAGATCATTAATTCTCCTTATAGTAAAAGAAAATTCTTTGGCTGAGAAATATTGACTTTAACTTCAGATTTCCCAATAACATTGAATCTTACTGCGCCAGTTTTCTATCCAAAACAAACAATTAAGTAGCTGTGTTTGTTAATTATGAAGCTAATGTAAACCAGTTATCTGTGTTCTTTTTAGCTTTTCTTTGTTATTTATATCCGTATATCAGATACTTTTCTTGCCTTCTGAACGAGTTTCTTGGTGGGTTATACTAGTTCTCCCAACAGGTGTTTTGCTTAATAGCTCCGTTCTTGTCCCATTCTTTAGTTGAAAAAGAATGATGACCTACTACATGATGGTATGATGGTGATCCTTCCAATGTTGTCTCTTTATGTTGGTTAATTTTCTTTGGCATCGCTCATTAATTAGTTCACATCCTGTCATTGTTTCCTACTAACGGAATTGTTCTTTTTTTTGTCTGTCGACATCAAACAAACCCGTTTTAAGATTTTATGCTGCTTCGGCTCACTGTTTTCATTCGGTGGTCATTATTGCTGAGAACTAGAATCTTTTCTCTTTTTTTGAAAAATAGTCTACAGCCTAATTGAAAGATTAATTTACTTTGGTTTGGCAAACGTGAACGATTGATTGCTGAAATTGCATAACGGCATTCACAATGCTCAGATCTCGAGTGATGCAAGTTAAAAAGCTTTTTTAATATGCTAAAACCATTTCAGAAGCCATGGTTGTATTCAAAACGTTTTATTAGGTCCTTGGTTTTGAGTTTTCATTTTCTAATGTGATTTTCAGTGTATAAACAATAAAACCATCTTTAAGTGTCAAGAGATATTCCTCAAGAGATTTCACTTCTGTTAGCCTAATCACATGATTTTTCTCTCAAATTTAAGAAAACTTGTGGTGATGCATGCCACTACACACTTTTGCGGCTTTAGAATCTCGCAATCTTGTTTGTCTTTGGCATTTTCGACTTGCTCAATCGAATTTTAGTATTGTTTCTCAATTTTTCACGTGCAACAAAACTATACCTACTCTGAATTATGTGTTAAGGGGCCCACAGACGAGCAACTTGGTCGTCAACCGGGTTGTCAATTTGCGAAGTTTGCAACCAAGTTGTCCGTCTGTGGGGAAGTTGATGATTGAATTTCAGGTTGATGATCTGATCGTTAACTTGGTGGGCGGAGCTTAATCGGAACATGTTATTAGGAAAACAAAAAAAAAACTAAGCATTAAAAATTCAAATAATATAATTCTAGCACGAGATAATAATTGAATAAAATATAATTTTGCATTTAAAGTACCAAAATATATTAATTTGTTACAATCTGATTAATTTTTTCTTCATTGTTTACATTCTGGTTGACGACCAGGTTGGCCGTCTGTGGGAAAAGCATCAACCTGGTTGACAACCGGGTTGACGACCAAGTTGCTCGTCTGTGGGCCCCTTTACACTTATTTATTGGATCATTGGCCTACAACAAAACAATGGTATTTTTAGTCATGAAGAAAGTCCTTTTTTTGAAAGCCTAGAAAGTTTCGAACGATTTATAACTATGAAATTGAATTGCTGCAACTTGTGCAAATATGTCTTGTAATTGTTCTCATTAACGTAGCCAGAAAATATTTTGGAAGAGGGGATAGTATTCTTCATCTTTTTTTGTTGTAAAAAAAAATCTGACTTTCAGTGGGAAACATCCAAAAATCCCCCGTTGGCTGCGCCTTTAATTGTTCTTATGTTCATGTTCATATTAATTATTGTTCGAATGGCTGAAATACTTCGCTTGATGTTACCTTTTCTGCATTATCTATCTCAAGATAGTTTTTTTCCATGTTGACAGCTTGTGGTTGGGCTGCCGTCGGTCGGGGTAACTGGAAACCTCCTGCTGAATCCCTATCAGTCAGTCGTTCTTGGAAAGGAAATGTAGACGGGATTATATGCGTCCCGAGTCATCTGCGATGGCCTCTGCCAAAAAAGACGAGTGTTTTTTTATGGAGTTGACGCAGAGAGGCTTCAATCATTATCCTAATCGGGATCGCTGAAAACTTGCTCATGGTTTGGTGTGTATGGAGAGTGAGGATTTTTTGAATATATTTGAACAATTTTCAAAAGTTTGGGTTGTTACCTTTTAGCGTTGTAAAAAACGTATTGGTTTGCATTATTGAAATTTGGCGAATATTAATTTATATTTCTGTTGTGCAGTACTATTTTTGAGCGTTTGCTAGATTGTTCTTAGTATTTAAAAAAGTTAGAGAAACCTAAGTTTCCTTTCATGATATTCAATGTCCCACAATAATTTCGTATTGTTTTATTTTTCTTTGTGGAGTGAGGGATTTTATAGCCCTCGGGGGGGGGGGCAGCTCTCTCCCCAGGATTTTTTCTGCTCCTCAATGCCCATATAGGTTAGAGCAGTGTTTCCCAACGTTGGGCGCACGCCCCACCGGGGGTAATATGAATTTCTAAGGGAGTAATTTGAAAATGCTTAACCAAATTGCCCCCCAGGTGGGGCATGGACCACAAGGTTTTATTTACTTTTCAAGAAGGATTTTCGAGAAAAATAAAGGATGGTTGGGAAACACTGGGTTAGAGTTAATCGTATGGAACTCTTTGCCTATAGTTAAAAATTGAAATTGCTCTCCAGTTACATTTTCCTTCAAATTATGACCCTGATTAATTTGTTATTTATGTATAATTCAGCTAAATGCGTGCTTATTGTTAATCAAGCATTTATATCGCTGAAATCCATACCCAAACACTCCTGTTTTAGAACCTTGACTTCGACTCATCACTACTCATATCTATTTCGAACTCAGCAGCTGACTGAAAAAGAAAGTTTCCGAGACGGCAATATGTTATAGAAAAAATACTGGGAACTCATTTTCGAGCGCTCTTTTGAAACCGCATATCCCGTTTTTGTTTCGTCTGCACAGTGACGTCGTCTCCTCTGACCAAAGGTCAGTGTCGACATATATTTCTCTCTTTGCCCCCGTCTCTGGAGAGGGCGCACCGCCCCACTCCGAAACTCGATCCCCCTGCCAGGCGGTTGTTGATGAGAAGTTCCAGACGCGGAATGCTAAAATGGATGGATGGATGGTGTTCGAAGGTGATGGTGGAGTAAACACTTCTCGGCTAGACGGGGCCTGTGGAGTTAGTCGGTGGTTTTATGTCTTGGGAGTCCTTAATCTGTAGGCTGATGTAGAAGAAGTGGTTTGTGTTAGAAATTTTACTTCTGATTGTCTCATTTGTGTCGTATCAGCATATAAGTAAGTAGTAGTTTTGGATAGCTGATTAACCCCCCAGTTTATTTGGAATTCACCGTGATTCCTTTACTGCCTGTTTGGTAATGGATATATCTTGCATGTTTTTAACAGTGGAAAGGAAGTGCCAAAATTTAAAATAAGTTTTTAAAAAACTACATTAATTAATTAGTTTATGGAATCCTACTAGATTATTAATGGCCATTCAATAATCTAGCTTGTAAAATGCCCTAACTAAAAAACACGTTCGGCGTTCGGTTACTTATTTTGAATTATCCTACCATCTATGGAGTCCTAATACTGTATGTAAAATTATATGAATGGCTTCGTGTAGTTCTTGCGTATTTTCCGGTTATATTTTTAATCATTAGGCAGTGATATGGCAATTATCAACTTTCAGTAGGTGAAAGAATGGTTCATTCGGCTGCTCCATCACCATCTGTTATAACCTAAGTAAATTAGACGCCGGAAAGTATAACCATGACTGGGGCTAAACATAACTTTTTCTAAAAACTTTTTTAAGGATATTATAATATTTTCAACTGTGCTTGCGAATCTCATAAAAACCTTTAACGGGTATAGCTAAGAGACATGCAAAATGGGAACATTCCTCCAAAATGCCTTCCTATTCTGCTGAATTAATAGGCTGGAATGTTTGCGGTGTGACCTCTCTGGAGAAAGAGCTCTTCAAAAGTTGTAACTCACTTAAAGGAAAAGGTGACCGGATGTAAGGGTAGAGGTTAGTAACGATAGGTCAGATGCGTCAAAATAGGGAGATCCATTACCATGGTAAAGGATAGAGGATTGTGTTTCTTTGTAAAATTGTATACCAGTATACCGCACTAGCCAAGTTTTTGTCCGTGATTCAAAACTTAATGTATTGCAAGCAAATTACTTTTCTCCATTGACTAACTGTTTTGAACTAACTTAGTACCAAATGGATAATCCATTACTGAAAGAAAGAGTGGGCATCTAGCTCTTTCGGTAGTCTTAATTTCGCCTTTTTAGGTTTTTGGACTTTATTGCATTTAAACGTGACGTATTTACTCTGTACACGCACCGTGTAATCAGGTGCTCCTCTTAAGTGCGTGATATTCTCCTCAAACTCCCTAAAGACATTATAAACCTTACAACTTGCTTGTTTTGAAGCATTGATGATGTTGAAATTTGCGACACAGTGCTTTGTTTTGTTAACATGTCGGGTGATTGAATGCGCGTGTAACTGCGTTTTTGACTGACTCATTCTTGCAGTTTTGTGTTCAGAAACCCGCTCGGAAAATTAAGAAAACATTTTTGCAATAAAATAATTTGTTACAAAATATGTGCAAAAATTTTAGTCCCTATTTTCTCATTCATTTTCTTGGGTCGGGTCCACATGTTCCCCTATACCAGGCACCTTCTTAAAAGGTTTGCTTTTCCTCTTATTTCGAATCCTTTGCAGCTAAAAACAACGTTACCATGATCAAATCGGGAATTTTCACTCAAGCTATAGGTTTTTTTTATTCGCATCAAGGTTTTTGACTCATAAGGGCAAGAAAAATGTTTTGACTTATAGCTCAAATTTGGTCAATTTAGTTTTTAAGTCGATGAGAGAATAGCTCTTGTAAGCTAATATCACTTGCATGTAATGAGGTGTATTCAGTCCCATTTAAGATTGATATATAAACATAATATTTTCCTCACCCAGTGGGGCAGATTATGACAGGAATTAGAAGAACAAAGTTCTAGGTGTCCCCCTGGTTGAACTGTTTAGGTCAGAAATCTTTAAAAATATTTTTAAGTTTGTTCAATCTTAATCCCAATCAAACCACTACACTTCAAAAATTATCATCAATTAGAAATTAGATTAATAGGGGTATCTGGACATATTTAAGATAGATTTTGTTAACTGTGATGACCATGGCAGTAATTACAGTCAGTATAGTCTCTCCTCTCAGTCATATACTCGTACATATGTGTTCTTACTAAATTTGGGAAATCCGAATCGGATATTTTCACTCAATCCCGTTTTTGGTAATTATAAATTTAGAAATGCTTTACTTTACTGGTAGTTGTATTAATTTAGTAAGTGTCGGGCTGAAAAGTAATGCAAACATGCTTATAGATCGCGAACAAACAAAAAGTTCTTTAAAATCGCACCAGATTGCATTTTGAAGTTAAACTTCCTCTTACTCAATACGGGTTACAAGTAGTGTTCATCCTGTTTATTTTAAGAAGCAGAAATATGGAGTTATCTTCTTCTAGTGCTACGTCCACGCGAGTTAAACAGAGTGCTTTAAAACTGCTGAAAAAGTTACTCCTAAACACGCAGCTTTAAACACACAAGGAGTTGAAGGAGCTGTTTAGTCCGATTCGAGAAAAGTCGGAAAAGCTTTAAATTGACTTTGAAAACTCATTTTGTAGCTTAAGAATTGTACTTTAATACACTTTCTATGGGATCTTTATATTTGTTTTTGTTCGCAATCTACAAGCACATGTGCAGTGCATTACTTCTCAGTTACCCTCTCCCTCTCGCATATAAATCAAAAGGGAGACCTTTACCAGCTAAGATGGACTGATAGGAATAAAGTGGTCCAACAGTCATTTGTTATTTAAAGTGGATTGAATGTTTGTCGATGACGTTTGCTTGAGTGTGTTTTAACGGTTTTGGTTTGTTGCAGGCCCAACCAAGAGCAGCGCTGGACCCCTCGGATGGCCGTGCACCCCCATCAGCGCTGCGTCCATAGGAAGGAGGATGTCAAGAAGCTGTGAGAAGGGCCTCTTCCGCGATGGAGCTCAAGGTGTGGGTGGACGGCATTCAGCGGGTGGTGTGCGGCGTGACGGAGGCCTCCACCTGCCAGGACGTGGTGTACGCGCTGGCGCACGCCACCGGCCAGACGGGCCGCTTCACGCTGGTCGAGAAGTGGCGCAACAGCGAGCGGTTGCTCGCGCCCCACGAGCAGCCCCTCAAGGTGCTCACCAAGTGGGGCGAGTACGCCAACGACGTGCACTTCCTGATGCGGCGCTCCGACCCCAAGCAGCCGCCCCAGCAGAACAACGCCACTAACAACAACAACAAGCGGCAGCACGACTTCCTGCGCAGCTTCTCGCCTTCCAACAAGAAGATCCCGCTCGTCAGCAGCAGCAAGGAGATCAAGAAGTCGCTGACGTTCAGCTGCGGCCACGGCGGCGGCAGCGTGAGCAGCGACACGTCGTCTGCGATCGGCGAGAGCGCGCCGCGCCGCTCCAAGCAGGACTTGCCGAAGGGCGTGGTGCGCGGCGTGCCGCAGCAGAAGCCCCGGCAGGAGGAGGGGGGCAAGCTGGAGCGCCCCAAGCACCCTCCGTCGTACGACGAGGCCGTCTCGCGGTCGAGCGGCCGCTTCCCGACTAGTCAGCTCTCGCTAGCCAACAACGGCCCCTCCTCCCTGGACGAGGACTCGCCTTCCAGCAAGCGGCCGCACCTCGCCCCCCGCGCCGCCGCCAATAGTCACAAACTGGACCAAAAAACGACGCAGGGCTCGCCGAACCGGGCCAAGTCGCCCGAGAAGCCCCCCGACGAAGGGCCCTCGCTCAAACTGAAAAAGCCGGTGCCCAAAGTGGACGGGGACGTTGGCAAAGGGTTGCCCGCCGAGAACAAGACTCTTCTCTTGCAGCAGCAGGGGGGCAAGAACGGGCAGCCCGAGGAGCCTACCGCGCGGGACCCGCAGTACCAGGACTTGCTTCGGCTGGTGTCCCTGCAGAGGGAGAAGCTGGACAACCAGCAGTCCGAGCTTTCTCAGTTTGATGCAGGTGAGTTAGTTACTAGTGGGAATGATCGATATAACGACTCCGAAACGGCCCTATTCACCACGAACCTAGCTTAGGTTAACCTGGAATCAAAACTTCAAGTTCGTAGTTGAAAAAAGGGAAACTAGTTTTTTAAGCCAATCCCAGTTCGAAAAAGCTTGATTCCAGGTTAACCTTAGGTGATGTTTGTGGTGAATGCGGCCTAAGTCCGGGAGGTGATTCAATGGGCCTTTGGTCTAAGTGCCTATTAGCTCCCCCTTCTCTCATCACTTCTTTCCCACTCAAGGAATTATATTGACAGTTGGTCTTTTATTCCCATAGCCTGCAAGTGTTATAGGAAATATAAAAATTTTAAGTGGGTAGTTTTATGTTCCATAAGGTACCATAACCTCCCACATGAAGGTGTAGGTGCCACATTGAAAGTTAGTTTTACGTTTGTTACTTACAATACCCACCCTGTCTTGGAAGCCAATCCAGGATTTTGTTCTGAAGGCTATCATAAAAATTTTAGTCACCAAATTTTATTAAAGTAAATGGAAAAGTGTTTTATATTTGATTGCTCCTTTATGTTAGAATGGAGATCAGAGACAAAAACCATCAAGTAGTGGTTTTAAAAAATTCAAAGATTCTTTAAGCAATGCAGTATTATGAGTTCTTTTACAAATTACATCACACATAGATGCAAATGCTGCTCCAGTTGTGCCAATTTAGGATTCTTCGCTAACCTGCTCCACATCATAGTTTTAAGCTGAAACGTGCCAAAAAAAAACGCGCATTTTTCTTCCAGATGAATACTATTATTATTATTATTATAATAATAGTATATAATATATATTATATATAATATATATTATATATAATATATTATATATATATATATAGTATATTATATATAATATATTATATATATATATAGTATATTATATATAATATATTATATATATATATATAGTATATTATATATAATATATTATATATATATATATATAATATATTATATTATATTATATTTTTTTTTTTTTTGCTGAAAAAATATATTCCAGTTTTTGAGTATCATACATTGAGTGAAATTTGGACGTGCATTGCAAAGCTTTATCGACTTTGCCCGCACCGCAAATGTCTTGGTGCATTCACCCTGAAGTCGGCTCCATCTGATGTTTCGATGGTAATGAAGAAAAACCAACTCAATTGGACCGACAATTCTCGATCATCATCGCGTTCTCTCAATTCGCGTCCATGTTCTCATTTTTAACGGGGAAAATCTTTAAAAACAAAATGTGATAGATATTTTTACGCTTTTTCCAGCATTTTCTGTGATGCCATCGGGTTTGCCCGCGACTTGACGTAGCGGAAAGTCGGTTTCACTCCCATTCCGATACTAATGCGGGGAAAACAACTTTACCTTAATTCGACACAATTCTTTTTCAACATAGGGTTTGTGTTCTCAACCCATTTTAACTCATACAAGAAAAAAATATATTAGTGGGATTTATAACCGCATTATTTTAGATGCGCCCGCGAATTTATTTTTCGTTGGCTCTCATTTGAGTTCTAATCGTAGTGCGGGAAAAACGACTTGCCAGAAACCAGTGATTCCAGTTTATCTTTTCAATCATCGTGATGATTCTCTTAATCCTTGTCGATATTTTCTTATACAAATTATGAGGGGAATTTATAATGACTCAACTTTAAGGAGAAAACTATTTTAACAATCAAATAATACTTTAATACCTAGGTTTTATTGGATTGATGTTAGGTCACCAGGGGTCAATCCAGCTCAAAATTGAGACCCTTTCACAAAATTCCATCCTCTAAAAACGGCTCCTTCACAAAATTCAAATTTATAAAAATGACCCTTTTACAAAATTCAAATTATCTTTAATGATTAGTTGCAAGAAAACGTTCACAAAATCTTTGAATTTTTCACGATTTTCTTGGTTTGCAAGTCGATTTTTATTACTTACGCACCGATCTGCTAAAGACGGCTTCTTATTGGCTGTTGGATGCATTGCGGAAAAACTACTTCTATTGAAAAATAGATGTTCTTGCCTTTACTGCAATGCAACCTAAAAGTGAGGAGAAGCTGACTTTACACGCAGTAGTCGTTGGTAAAGTTGGCTTCTCGGAAAAACGGACTTGGAACTTATTAAGAGATAGAAATTCTCAACAAAGAGCTTGCTTATGAAGTATTTCTCATTGATGACTCAAATTATAATAATTAAGTTAAGAAATTTGAAGGAAAACCTTAATTTATAACTAAAGTCATAATTTATTATTTATAGTATGAAACACAGAGGTTGAAAAATAACAATTTCTTTCATGGAAGTAAAAAAGCTCTAAAAAATAAATCCTTTTTACGAAAATTTGAAAAGTTAAAATATAATCTGACTTCAATTTTTCACACAAATATTTTAATTTTCACAAAAATGGGCCCTAAAAAATAAAACACTGATCGACCTCTGGTCATTATAAGCTTCTGTTTTAATCATGGATTCCAAAACACAGATTATGAATGTTTGAAAGTATTAGGTGTTTGTTTAAAACTCAAGATTTCAAACTGCAATAAAAAATTTTGCAAAAATTTCCTCTTTTTTTAGTTTTTATTTTGATTTTGGCCTTTAAAACTATTATTTTGTCTTTTCAAGACATTTTCTAACTTTGCATCTTTTAAGCCCAGGGATTTTAACTTTTTTTTCCTTCAGATTTTGAATTTTTTAATTTTACACAGATCTTGGATCCTGGTTATTTTTTTAAATTGTCAAGTATTTTTATAGATCTGTATCAAATTGCATTAAAGGCCCTTCTTCAAAAGTCGAATATTCTAGAACTTATCGGGTAGAAGCTTCTTTATTCTTTTATCCTCTTAACTTTTGTTTATTTAAGTACATTCATTATTATTTCTGAATGTATTATCCGAGCTTTCTTCAAGCTTAGGCACTTGATATGCATTTGGATCGGAGTGTTTGTAAACTATTAAAGCCAAAGTATAAGGATTCTATGCCAACTTCAATTAGTCCATCCTCTTCAAATAATTGAGGTGTTTTCTGCAACAACGAGCTAACTTCACATTCAGAAAAAAATGAGTATCTTGGTAAGATTGTGTTGCCAATGTGGTACTATTTTATGGCATATCCAGTTATAAATCTCAGTCAAAGGATCTCATCCATATTTAACCACAGTTCAGATGCTAATCATTGCAAAAAAAATTTTACCACAAGTAGTCAGGGGAAAAGTGAAGTTATTTTTGTCAATTCCAATTATTTTTGAAAATGGAGCTAATGTTTTAGATTGGAATAAACATTTTGAAAAATAATAACAAGAATCTTGAAACAAATAGGACACTTAATAGAACATTAGTGTACCCCTAGTCGAGAATCGAGGTAATAGAACAAAATTTTCTTACTGTATAAGGAGCATAATTCATCTTGTCTTAAAAGGAGCTTCTCCCCTTTAACAATCCCTATTTAATAAATTCCTTCAGATACCAATTCAAGAAATAAGCAGTTGAACTCAACATTTTTCCTATAATTTCAGAAATCCTCTATTGGGAAAACAGGCTTCAAGAGCAGGAAGAGAAATTAAGCATTCTGCAAGAGGAAGTTTGCCATTTGGAACGAACTCAACATGAACAAGAGGGTGAACTAATTCAACTAGATCGACGGTCATTTAGCGAAGAAGTTGATTTAGGACGCCAGGAAGAACGCACATTAAGGTATTAATAGGATTTTATAATATAATTTCTTGTATAATATTTTCCTTGAAATTACTATTTATTAGCAAACCTACATCATTTTTGATATAACTTATAAATATCCATTAGTAGCATTTATATGCATTGATTATTTTTCAGTTTTACATTTCTTTACTTCACAGAACATAAGTTTCAAAGAAATAATTTCTATTTATTATTTTGAAACTTCCGATAATTTTTATGGGTTTATTTTAAAATTATCTATACACAAGTTTTTTGATTACATGCTCTGATTTTTTTAGAATGTTCTTGTAACTTTTTAACCACATTTTGTTTGACATTCATTTGATTCCATAGAAAATTATTTGCAATTGAGATTAAGAGAATATGGAAAATATCTAAGCTTTTGATATTATTACATTTTTCTAAATTTTGTGGAACCATCTAAAAATATTAAAACTAAGTACTTTCAGCTTAATTATTGCATTTAATGTTTTAAGTTAGAGGTCTCTGAATGCTTTTGATGTAAGACTATCTTTTACTATTCCACCAAATCCCATACTAGATTTATTTGAAGTCATACTAAATATTCTTCAAGTTTTCATTAGGAAAATGTAGTATTAATTCTTCTTTAATTGAGCTTAGTTATAACATTTCACATCATATATGCTGTAGTGAAGTTAAATAAATTAAGGTGTTATGTACCTGGAAAATGTAGCCTGATATTGCAGGCCACATCAGAAAGTATATTTTTTTTTTCCAAAATTATATTCTTTTCACAGACTCATTAATGACTGTTTTTGTTACAGATCTGAACTCACCTTGGCCCGCTCTCAGTTGGCCAATTGTGAGACAGAACTCTTACAATGTAGGCAGCGCATCAGGTTGTTGTTAGAAGATATTGCTGAGGAACGCCGCAAGAAAAATCTTAGAGAAGAGCAGGAGAGGAAAGAGCAAGAAGAACAGGAACACAATCTCCAGACTCAGCTAGATTGCATTCAGCAGCAGCTGAAGGAAAAAATGATTGAAGCTGATTCTCAGGTGGTTCTCAATTTCATTGCATTTTTGCAGAAACTAGATGAAGGGATAGTCCAAACACCTGATTCATTAGTAAATCCTAACAAGAGTGACCTCCCTTCTGAGAAAAATCAGCCATTAGAGGGGTAATTCAGTGAGAAGTAAACATTAGATTGCTTTACAGCATAATCAAAGCAGTTCAAGGGTCTAAGGGGGCCTTGCCCCCCCCCCCTTGCAAAAAAAAAAATTGGACGAAGTATACCAAAACAAGTTAAAAACCCTGGGTTTTTTTGGGTCAAATATGAAAAGAAAATTCTGGAGAGCCCACAGACCCCCTTTTTGTGCTTCAAACTTTATTATTCACAACTTATGTATAAACTTCATCAAAATACAAATCCACCTAAAAATGTTTTTTGGAGTGAAATTTCTAAAGCTTTTCTAGGGTAGTATCCCACATCCCACTTTGGCAATTGGAACTTTTCGTTTTCTTGCAGTATGCAATCTACCAGTTTAGCTAGCTGGATTATGGGTAAATGGCAACACTGCAATTGATGTTTTTTTATCGAATATTCTTAATTATGAAGGATGGGGATTCAGAAAATATCAGTTGCAGCATCTCTATCCACCCTAAATCCAGCTAACTAAACTGGTAGATGGCATACTGGAGAATACTCAACTTTTCTTATATTTTAAGTTCTTTAAGACGCAAATTGTACCTAAAATGTATTAAAAAGCTACATTAAACTTATTAAATATGCATGGGAGGGGCCAAGAAATAATTTTGCTCCCATCCCAAAATAAATTTCTATATACTCCACTGAAGCAGTTGGGGAAACATTGATAAAAATACTAAAATAACTTATCATACTATTATTTATTCAAAACATTTCATAAATTACAAATGGTATTCTCATATACCATAATGAAATAGTTTTATGAATACTAAAAATTACTTTATTATGCTCATGTGAAAACTACATTTAGTTTGATCAAGTTCTAATTCACCTTCCCTTTTCACTTGATAATTAAGCCTGATTTTCCGATGTCTTACAGACTCTCTGCTAACTATAATATATGTATTAAAAACCATTTAGAATAAAAACAGTAATGGTTATTTGTTTTTCTTAGAAGGCTGTAGCAGAACAAGCAAAGGAAGAGTTGCATGATTTAGAATTAAAGCTAGAAAATAAAGAAAAAGAAGTAGGAAAGTTAATGGCAGACATTAGAGAAGCCAACCTTTGTTCTCTTTCTTTGATACCCTCTGAAGAAGGAAAGCTTGTACTAGAAGGTAAAACTACTCCTGTTCTGTTGGTGTAAAAGAGATTGAAACTAACAAAATGGTTTTGTTAGTTTGTTATTTAAATTAAAAACAGATTTTATTTTGGCTTAGTTTACAGTACAAAGAATAAGAAAAGAAAGACATATTAACTTAGATTTCAAATTTAACCAAAAAGTATAATGAATGGATATATATATCAATTTCGCCAAATTCAAGGGGCTATACCTGTATGCTGGGGGTAGTTATTTTTCCCCTCTTCCCACTCATATGTGGAGCTTAAAGATTTTTTTGAGCACAAAAGGTCAATTTGCCATTTCTTTAGGCTTGCCCTCTTTGTTAAACTGGTGATTCATCTAATATTGAAGTTTGGGGAATCGGAGCCACTAGATGTGTTCATACATTTAACATCTGCAATGTATATGATGATAGGTTTATCTTTTCTTTTGAACTTATTTGATACATATTTGCCATTCTGTTGTAAGAATGGTTAAACTTGTGTACTTTCTGCTTAACTTTGAGGTTCTATAATTTACTATATATATATTGATTATTATAACTATTTTCTAAGATGTAAATTCCCAAAAATATATTGATTAGCAACTTTTGCTTTTTTATGGCTAACTTGATGAACTTTCTTTAAAAATAACTTGAATACTAGGAATGCAGTTTATCTCTCCAATATTATATTTTTTTTAAAATTTGGAATTCATAATTAGTGTTTTCCTCTGGAGTTTCCGGTTAGCTGAATTTTTATGGAGTAATTGCATTCTTCCCTTTTGTGCAGGCATTAAAAATAAGCCTTTTATAAAAAAAAATACTTAAAAATGTTTATTTTATTGTTTCATTTATTCTGTTCTTCAGTAGAATGAGTGTTTATTTTGATATTTCAGGAAACTTTCACAATAGGCCTGGAAGTACAAGAAAAATAATTGGTTCACCTCGGCAACTAGAAAATGCTGTGCCTACGAATAAAAACCCTCATGGAGTATGGGTTTGATTAATGTACATTAGTTTTCATTTCCATGTTCAGTAGCATTTTATATTCTCTGAAGGCATTTAAGATACTCTTAAAATTTGTTCTTGGATTCACTATGTTGATACAGGCAAAATTTACACAAAAATGCCTAAAAACTTTGCAGCTATTTTTTAAATAATTCCTCTGCATTTGTTTTTGTAATTTTAACATCAAATTTCTCATAAAATCATCAGTCTTTCATTGAAAACTCAAATACTTGTTTTGAATACTTGAAGGATTAGGAGAAAGTGGTGAATGTAAAGAAATCATTTGAATTAAATTTTCCTGAATGATTCTGTGAGCTCTGTTTGCATCAGTTTTAGGTTTCTTATTTATGTAAATATATTTCACAAGAAAGCAATGTGCCATTGCTTTTTTTAAGTATTGAATATTATAAACTGCCAGTTTTTTGTTTCAGCTTTCTATACTTAAGCTTTCCTACTTGTGTAATAAATGGTAGGTTTATTCTGAAATTGAGTTAATTACAGTTATTCAAATTCCAGTTCACTGGATTAAAATGTTTTAAAACAATTGTACTTTAAATATACTTAAGTGTTTGTTAGGTCCATGTGTGTTTGAAAATCAATTATTGGCTCATGTCATGCAATAAATATATTTAAAAGATAGGTGCTTTTCGCACTTTATTTTAATAAGTATTTTCCTTGCATGGTTTTAACTATTAAATTTTATGAGTTTTAGACTGCCAATGTTAAAAACAATTGAAGTAATTTACATATGTATAAATAAAGAAATCTATTGATGAAATGGATGTTAATGTTTTGTGTTTTATAAATGTTTTAAAATTTTAACTCTTATTTGCAGAATAAAGTTGTATAGAAAGTAGAATGTTTTGTTTTTGTAAATTTTCTTTTCGACTTTTGGATTTAGATTTTGAATACTAATTTGCTTAATTTTAGCTGTAAACTATCTAATGGAGTCAGCTGTAGTTGTTATTGGTACCTCTTCTAAGTAGAAAAATATTTTTTATTGAACTGATTACTGATTAGGAATCTTATTTTCTGAGGCATACCAATGTATAGCAAACCTACTACTTGTACATTGAACAAAACTTTGATCTTGTAAAATATAATTGAACAAAAGGTTTTCAATTGTCTTTTTTTACTTGGATTCAGAAGTATTCTTCTCCTTTCTTACTCTTTATTCTTCTTATTATTCTTTAGTCTATTATTCTTTATTAAATTCTTAAGTGTTTTGCTTTAACTGTTAAATAGTATAAACTTAAAACTTTATCAAACCTTTTCAGAGTTTTACTGAATTAATAGCCTACCCTGTATCCCTTTGCTTCTCACTTACCCAAATGAGATTATCAGAGTCCCTTTTTTGTGTTTGATTTCCACTTCAGGTTATTTTTCAGTAATCTTTTTTTTCCCCCTAAGCAGCCAGCTTTAGGAAAAGGAGAATTTTCAAGAAGTATAAGATTAATATTGCATTGACATCCTTATTCCTTTTGATATTAACCCTTAACATTCTAACAAGTAGAACCCATACAGGTAAAAACTGCTAAATAAAAATTAGAACTTACCTGTCAGTGTGGACTACACCCCTGATCCCTCTTATTTCTTACAGTTTAAGCAAAATAAATGAATTGCTTGATCAAGTTTTAATGATAGCTCAAATTTAAAATAAGGGCAGTATGTGAACTTGGATTCTTGAATTATGTGTTGAGATTACATTCTTGTATAAAGCTAAAAAAAATGGAGTGGTATCTAGGGTGTTCGGTAGGTTTGTGAAATGAAAAAGTTCTTAGAATAGATTATTTTGAAAATCTGTAATATTAAGTAGGTTAGAAACTAACAATTAAATATTTTGACTAGAAGATGGCTACTGCTGAAAAAACACCATCTTGGATTATGAGACTGGTAACATTTTTGTCAATTCATGTGCAGAGCGAAATGAAAGGCTTGCAAATTCTACCTAGAGCATGAGACCTAGACTATTCTTTTCAGAAAAACTAATAGCCATGTTCACAGCCATCTGTTAACCAGCTGCTATAGAAAGAAAAATTAGCTTTTCACTGAGTGGTGGAAATTATTTCTGAGTATTTTTAAATGCTAGAATAAAAGCACAAATGCAGTTATTATAATTTTTATAACCTTGAAACTATGTAACATTTAATTCTTTACAAATATTGATGGAAAGTAAACAAAAAAAAACATTATTCAACTTTGTGTGTACCATGAAGTGGCGGATCCAGGATATGGTTTGTGGGGGCTAAAAATTTGGTAATAGACTTGAATTATCTTGCTCAACCTAATGTTACAAAAGTTGTGAATAATCGAGTTCCAATGTATGAAAAGGGGGGTCTAGGGGTTCTCCCCCAGAAAACTTTTGGAAATTAGACTCTTAAAACAGGGTTTTAACTCATTTTTTGTACAGCAAATCGTGAGTAATAGAAATTAAAAACTTAAAGGGGGTCTGGGGTCCTACCCAAAAAGTTTTCGGAAATTTTACCCTAAAAATCCGAAGACGAATATATTTGCAAATCGGAACACGGGGAGACTGCTGGCACCATGGGCGTCATTTAGGGGGGGCAACTCTTAAGTGAAAAATTGCTAAGAGTCCCTTGAAAATTTTATAACTCCCACAAGGAGCATCAGATTTAACTCAAAAAGTCCCAAAAGGAGTTAAAACACTACTTTTGAGGGTCAAATATCAAAATTTTCTGGGGGAGAACCCCCAAACCCCCTCCTGACCTTTGATGTCTGTTATACAATGCTTCTCCCTTGAAAATTCTGCCGCTTACAAGAAGCAGGAGTTTGAAGCCCCAAGCAGTCTGGTTTAAAGGGGAATTTTCAAAAATTTTTTACTGAGGGAGGATCTCTGCCCCCCCCCTTGAAATTTTGACGTTTATTTATAACTTTTTTTCCCTTGAAAATTCCATACTTTACAAGGAATTTCTTTTCTTTTTGGATGTAACCCAAAGCGCCTCAAAATGAGCTGAAACACTACTTCAAGAGGCAAATTTCAAAAAATTTTCTGGGGGAGAACCCCCAGACCCCCCTTTCAAATATATATGCTGTACAGTATATTTACCTTGAAAATTCTGCACTTACAAGAAGCGGTTCCCTCTGGGTGCTCCCCAATGAGGTTGCAAAGAAGATTAAACACTAGTTTTAAGGGAAATTTTCAAAAATATTTCTGAGGGAGGACCTTCGGCTCCCCTTGAAACTTTGACGTTTATTTGTAACTTTTTTTCTCTAGAAAATTATGTGGTTTAGAAGGGGCTGTTCTCTTCGGATGTAACTTAAATGTTGTAGAAATGGGGAAAAATTTCAAAATTTTTCTGGGGGTGACCCCCAGACCCCCCTTTTTACTTAGAGCTCATGATGTTGAGTCATCCCCCCCCCAAAAAAAAAACAAGTCTGGGTTACGGCGTGGCTCAGCCCCGCTTAAAAAAAATCCTTGCCCCCCCCCAACCAAAAACTGAAATGACGCCCCTGGCTGGCACGCTGATTGGAGAATCCGAATACTCATTCAAATGGGAATTTAGGTCAGAAAAAATAAATTTGCTTTCGTATTTAATCTACCCTTAAATTTATATTTTTTTTTCGTGGAAAGAAATATTTTAGGGAACGGAGACTCAGCTATGGAAAATATTTAAATATCTTACATCACTCCCTCTCCTCTTATACCTAATACTAGTAGGAAATCCCACATTTATGTCTTGGGGCAAGGCAATGTTCGTATCTGCTCACCAGAGAGTGATTAGATTTAGATACCATGTCATCCAAAGAAAAGAGGAAATAAATGACCTGTGGTCATGAGTTAGAAATGAAATATTCATCATACCAACGAAATAAATACTGTTCAAAACGAACCAGAGATGTATTACAAACCTTGAGAAATCGAATTTATTTTTTAATGTGATTGTTATTTTTATTATAAAAATTGCTAATAATTCTACTCTGTGGTTCCACCTAGGGGATGGATTTTCGTACGCTGCGCCCAAAGCGGTAGCCGGTAGCTGCGACTAGCGCTTAGAAACGAAATACTTTGGTCTGACGTCGACGGACAGACAGCCAATCAGAACATGGCGGGATATTTTGGGAAAATCCTTGGGGATTGCGGAGGGGAACGTAGAGAAAGGAAAGGCTTGAGTGAGCGTTGATGCTGAACGATAGTGGAAATTGAGTAAACAATTTTGTTACAAGGATTTAAAGGAAAAGGAGGGGTTTTATTAAACACTTGTACACGATTATAAAAAAGGGCTGATGACGATCCTCTCATTTAATTAAATTTTAATATAAAATTAATTGAAAGGGGAAATTTAAGTGAGAAATTTATATAAATGTTAAGTTTTTAATGAATGAAGAGGGATAATTTTACTTTAATATAACATTTAATTTAATTGATTCAGGTAAATTTTTTTACATGTGCAATTAGGAAAACTTTTAATTCCTAAATTAAAGTATACTTGTTATAAAACCAATCAAAAGTAGTAATTTTTATCATAAATTATAAAATACTCGAAGAATATGTCTCTCGATGTTCACAGCAACCAAAAGACGCTCTTGATTGATGCCACATTAAGTAAGTGGTCACCAAACAAGAGCACCATTTAGTTTAGAATCTTGAAAAAGGCTTTCTCCAATTTCAGCTTCAAAACCATGTTCTTTTCTTCTGCAAAGATGTGTTGCATTGAGTAGAACCAACCTAAGTAAATAAAATTTTCTTTTAAAATATTGTAAAACATAAAGGAAACTTTTTTGAGAAACGGACTGTTGGTTGAATTCAGTTATTTGTCCCGTCACAGTTGCATATCACAAAGCTGTTTTTAATACCTAAGATTAGAAATGTAGGGCTTGTTTGTTTATTTAAACTCGTTTAACGCTTAAAACTTGTTATGAGAACTGAGAGTTCCAAAAGTCCTCCAGTTAAATCGGTGAGAATGGTGAAAAAGATAGGTCGTTCCTGAATTCACCCAAACCAAAAAAAGTTTGTAATAGATAAAACTGAGATGGATCTCAGTTATTTCAGTTTTAAAAGATAGCGGTGCCCGTGAAATTATCAACAACTTTGTTTATCTGCATACATGCACAAGTTTTAGATTTAAAAACGTCTTTAGAATTATAAATAAGTAGCATTTTAGGAATAATAACTCAACTATTAAATATATTTATTGTTTTTGTCAATCGGGAAGTGTTAATTAAGAATCTTTAATCGATTAGCGCTTTAAGTTTTTTCAAACTTTCGTGGTGAAGCAAATGTAATTGTAAAATGTTTTTATTTTGATATATATGAAAACATTGATTAAGTTATTAATCAATCAATTAGTTAAGTTACTGTGCATTGCAATAAAGTACAGATTTTATGGTAAACGGGGTAAGTCAGCGGGAATCAAGTTCATTCAGCTGTTGAAAAGAAACGGTGTTAGGCTGATTGAGAGTGTAATATAGAATACTAAAGAATAAAAATTTATATTTCAACTTTAAAACATATTAAACTAATTCCCAAATGATTTGTATTACTATTCCCTACTGCTGTTATTGATTACTTAAATATAATCAGTAAACTTGTACAAATAAAGTTCTCTTACAATTAAAATAATTATCACATAAAACAATGAGGAACCAAACATATTGCCAGCTTACAGAAGAAAAGCATCAATCCTTTTGGTGAATATTTTGAAAGTTGAAATACAATCGGCTTGTTGATGTGAATTCATAGTGTGCAAAAGAAAATGATTGAGAATCAACAAATTGAAAGTAATCAGAAGTGACTTAGTGCCTCTTTCTCATGTAAGCCGACAATATAATGCAATACTCATTTTTCTATCTGTGTGTATGTAAAGGGCAGTGTGATAAATCCAGGATTCCTTATATCATCAATGACAACTATAAAAATTTGGTGATATTTGAATATTTGGCATTCAAAACAGCTTGGCAATATTTAATATAACTTTAAATGTACATTCAAACAAGCTCTAGCAAAAGTTTTTTAACTGTGGCTGTCTTCCCCTCAGGTAAGTTTAATTTAAAGTCAAATTTCAGCCACTCGATAAACAAGATACATGAAGTATATAGTGAGTCAGAGGGCCAAAAGTCTTCAAAATAATATTCTTGCTAATTTATCTGAACAAACTTTACTTGAATAACAGTTGCAATTAAAACTAACACGTAATTGAGCACATTGAAAATACCTATAACGAAATTGATTTTCAGAGTATATCTTCTGAAGCCATATTGAAAACTCTTTTGATTTAAAAATTACTTAAACTTAAAATGTAAAGTGGATGGGGTAGATTGAAATATATACAGAAGTTGCAAAAAAGTTTTTATATTTATCGCTTTAGCATTAGGTATGTATGATTTGGCGACAATTAGTGGAACGCCAATTATTAGGTAATCCCCCGCAGTTAGCCACACTCATATAGTATAGAGCAGGATATTTGGAAAGTTAAGATTACAAATATAACCAGGATTGCAAACCACTGAGAAAAATAAACAGTAATAGAGGACAGCAAAAATAATTGGGCAACATTTGTTGAATACTTATAATTTAAAACAAGCTTAACCTATGTTTTTAATAGCTAATTAGCCCCCTGAAAACAAGTGCAATGCAAGATTGATAATAATCATTACACATTAAAGAATTAAGCTCATGATTTTCTGGTGTTTTGAAGTACTTGTATAAATTGCAGTGGGGGTTTTTTACACATGAAATAGTTAACAAGCTGTAGTACCTAGTATACAACAAATTAAACATGTTAAATATCCTATTAGCAAAGAGTTTCAATCAAGAGTAAATTATGAAAAGTACAATGAACTAATAATAAAAATACGATAATTTTTATAAACAGATAGTAAAAATAATCCAGATATTTTACATGTTACCTTTCATTCTCAATTTAGAATTCCCACGGTTCTTCTACACAAACTATATGATTGAAATTAATCTAATTAACTTTTTCAACAAGATAACTCGTACACTTGTTTACATTTGAGCATTATTAGATTAGACTTTTCCCTATCCAAATCCCTAAATTTCCCCTTCACAAAAAAAAATCCCTCCACATTTTCTTGCCGTGAATGCCATGTTCTGATTGGCTGTTTGTGCTTCGACGAGACCAAAGTATTTCGTTTTTAAGAAGCGCTAGTGTAAAAAGCTGTTATTGGCATGTAACAGAAATAACAGCTTCACCGCCACAACATCTTATCCGGCTTGATACGTAAACAAACAGACTCGATTCCTTTGCGTGCCGTACAACAGATGTTAAGTTTCATTGCCCCTTCCCTTTTTAACAATGCACCTCTTTCCAGGATTATTACTAGTTTCAATTTTTGCGATCTCCATCACCTTTGCTGTAGACTCCGAAACTCAGAAAGAAATTAAAGAATTTGATAAAATTTTACTTGAAGAGAACTCGCTGGTCGTACTGTTTACTCAAGCATGCTGTGCTTGTACCGATTGCGTGGAAGCCGAAGTTTTACTTGGTGGCATGAGTAAAGAGCTCGAAGAAAATTTGGGATTGCTTGTGGTGAGGCTGAAAGCACCCGCTTTGAAATCTCGCTACGGAATTAAAAAAATTCCTGCTCTTGCTTACATACGAGACAATGCAACAGCGATCTATAATGGAAAATTTGAATTTGATACTCTCTACATGTGGCTCCAGGAAAATAGATTACCTGCAACTCATGAACTGGACGATTCTTCATTTGAACACTTGACCCAAGCTGCTACAGGTGCTACCACAGGTGACTGGTTGGTTATATTTCATGATGGTGAATGCAAAAATAGAGAGCTTATGCATCTAGAAACTGCTGGCACAAATATGAAAAACAAGGTTAATGTTGCTAGTGTCAATATCCTCAAAGCTCCAGAAACTGCTAAGCGTTTCAAAATCACAAATAGCCCTGAAGTTATATTTTTCAGACATCAAAAACTATATCGTTTAAGCCTCCCCGATATAACTTCAACAACCTTGAGACGATTTTCTGAAGGATTTTACAAAAACTCAAAGGCAGAACGTGTCCCTCTTCCGCCCTCCATGTTTGACAAATTCACTGACAGAACTGTTCAATTTTATAGTAAGCATTGGTATACAATACTGGTTATATTGGCTATTACAAGTGTGTGCACAACGTTACTCCTGATATGCGCTCTGATAAAGCCATCCCCTCATAAGAAATCAGAATAAATTTTCATGGATTGTTGGTCATTACCAAAACTAAAAGCATTCCATTTTTAAATTTGTGTAAACTCAAAAATTAATTTTGTGTAAAATTGAATAAACTGTCATTTTGTAATATTTTTTCTTCAAATGTTGCTAGTATTTACATCTTTAAAATGTACCTAGTTTTCATTCATAAAATTTTAAAAAATAATTCTTAGTAAAATAGTAGTTATAAAAACTATTTTAATATTTTTGGGGTTTTTTTATTATCTTGTTAGTATTTACGCAATAACTCTCTACAAGTTTCATACAATACAATAATATATTCATTTCAGATGCATTACAGACTGACTTTATTGAGTAAAAATGGAAACAAAAACCTCACTGAGCAACCACCTCTTTTAACAACCTTTTTAAGACAGTGATTCTCCCTTCATTCACTTAATATAATGTTAAAAAAACAGTCACTGCTTCCAGTGACCAATTTCCTAAATTCACAATGGCTAGGAAAAGAAACAAATACAGTAGAACTTCAATCACTCTCAGAATATCAGAAAAAATATTAAGATTGTCAATGTACTGCGATTTGCAATATGTACTGTATATACAGCTCTTGTAAGTACTACACTTAACATGTAAAAATGTTGCCTTTTCATTTAATTATTAAAAGCTCCTTTTTCTTTAAAAATAGTTTTTTTTCTCCCAATTTTCAACATAAATACAGTGTAATTAATTAAAATTACCCATTTTTTGTTAAAAAATTCAATTATCTGAATTTTTGTTTATTCAAATGGGGTCCAGTTATAATTGATTTGGATAATTGGAGTTCTACTCTAGTATCCCGTTCAGGTTCAATTCCATTATCTCTCCCGTGAAATATTGCCAAGCTGTTACAAGCACAATTCGAATTATGGCCACTAATTATAAACTAAAATGTAAATACAGTCAGAAGCTTAGTTGCAGGTTGCGGAAGGGATCATTATCAAGATTACTTAAACAGCCTTTTCTTAAAATTTTAATTTTTAACTTAATGTTTCAAGTAAAATAGTCTTATAAGAAAATACTGTTATAAATATTTTTTACTTACGCAATTTACAATATTTTTATTATTGACCTTTTAAAACAATTTCAGTCCAGTTTCATCATTAAATACAGGGTTGAGTGGTGTCAAATGACGCCGGGACAGCTTGTAGAAAAGTAAAGTCATCATTAAATACTTTGTGTACTTTACATAGGTACATACCTTGAATGTATGATTGTTTTATTTGCATCAATGGGAGTTAAGCAGATCTTTTTTAGGGGAGAAATAAGGAGATTTAGGCAAAATGGGTGAATCTAGAAATTTGGTAGAAAACCCCAATCTAATACATATATATGTATACCAATACATATATATGTCAATCCAAGTTTGATTTGAATTGCCCAGGTAGTTCAGGAGAAAGTTGATCATGTGATCTGTACACACACACCCAGACAGGCAGACTTTGATTTTATAGATTAGATAAACATTCCTAGAAAAATAAATATCTATGAAAAGTCATGGTGTTTAAACAATTACTGCTATTAAAATATATGTAAATTCAAATTTCTGCTAACGGTAATTCAGAAGTGCATCTCTAAAAGTAGTGTTTTTTTTTAAAATAAAATTCAAATATTTCATTGGTCTCAATCTTATTAGGATTTTTATAAGGAAAAATGTTTCAGTGGATATTTTAATAATGGAATCAAAATGCCATCTGAAGAGAGAGAAAAATCTACACTGTGTCAATAAAACTTAATTAGGTTAAAATGTGGAAGAAAAAGTGCCAAAAAAATAGGGAAGGAGTCATTTGATTTTACAATCCCTTCTTAGTGTGCACCAACTACTTCAAAGAAACGTCTGTAAAATTTCAGCCTCCTAGGAGTTGTACCATAATTTTCAGTAGATAAACCGTGGCTTATATGTGTTAAAAGTATTCATATTTTAACAATTAACAAGCAAAAAGGTTGAATTTGCCTGAGAAACCCCTTTTCTTTATGTTCCACATCACTTATGTGCCTGAACCCTTTCATTCTCTTAATCAGTGTTCTTCCTAGGATTTGTTTGGAAGAGTAAAAATACTCCTTAACATTTTTAGGAGGAGTGAAATTCAATTATGAGGAGTGAAATACGGAAATAGCATAAACTTAGTGTTCGGAAACTAGTGGTCAAAAAGTAGTTAACTACTAACTAGTCTGGGAAAATCTAGTTGCAACTAGTAGTTAACTATTTTTTCCTGGGACTAGTTGCAACTAGTAGTTAACTATTTCCCAAAGTAGTTAACTAGTCTATTTAATTTCATAACCTATTTTTTGCCCAAATTCTAATACATCTTTTTTATCTATATCACAAAAAACTTTATGCTTCGCTCAAAACGAGCCTTTATTTCTGGTTATGGTATTTGAGTACTCTACCATGACATTGTAGTTATAAATAGCAGTGTAATTTTTTGTATATTTTGATAAAAATTTTAAACAAAAAAATGTTTTTTAAAGTAGTTGAAAATTTGAAAGTAGTTTCAACTAGTAGTTATTAAAAAAAGTAGTTCAACTAATAGTTAAACTAGTTTAAACCAAAAGTAGTTAAACTACTAGTTGATCAGTAGTTAACTACTAGTTGCAACTAGTTCTAGTTAACTAGTGCCGAACACTACATAAACTACATATACAGACACAAAATCCGTAATCAAACTCCCTAAGCTTCAGAACAATAAGTGAAAAAAATATAACCTATTCCTAAAACGACAAAAAGTAGATCCAATCTTTCCAAATCTTTTTCTGGCTACGCCATTATGGCCACAAACCATTTATATGTTAAATTTCATAGGTATTTGCAAAGTCTAATTGATTGGAATCACTGCAAAAAAAATTTGGTGGGGCATGGTGTATTTTTTAAACTAAACTTTTATGAAAAATTCAAAGAGTGAAAATACTCCTGGCTAGTTTTTTAAAGAGTATTTCCTATTTTCAAGGAGTGAAATACTCTCTCAGAGGAGTTAAAAATATATCTGCTCTTAATATTTTGTATTAATGATAGTAAGTACTACATACTACTAATGTATAAGTGCTTAATGATTTTACGCATTTTTCTATCAATTTTATTTGCATTTATAAGTGTGATTATATGAATAGAATAAAGAATAACAACTGGAACAATTGTTTAAAGCTTACTCACTCTAGTAATTTTTGATGCAACCCCTTTTGATCTACAACCCCTCTTTAGCTACTTATTTTTATCAGAATGGAAGGTACTTAGTCACTCCCGAGAGGTTTTGGTGTACAATTAAGAAGTAAATTATTTGGAACTGATGATTTCGTTTAACGCTTTCAATAAAGTTTTTTTTTCACATTCTAAGGTTATTTTAATCATAAATTAATTACTTTTTAACTTTAAGAAGTAGAGCTTTTCAGAAACATATGGTGATTTGTGCAACTGTCTGAAGTTAAACTTGTGAAAGGTATTATGCTTTGATTCATCTTGCAGATAGAGATAGTTATTTTGTCTCAAGTTCAAAGAGTTTTCTTCAAGTAATATCATAAAGCCTTATTATCCTTTTCATGAAAATAAGGAGATTAAATTCAAATTAAAGAAGAAATTTTTATTGAAATCTGAAAAAATCGTTTTACTTCAGGGAGACTGAAGCCCCATGCCATATCCCCTCTCCTAGGATTTTGCCTTTGACATTTATGACCTATTAAATAAATTATTTTTTTTCTTTCCAAAGATTTTATAAAAGGACATTGAAGCTAAGATCTTGTTATTGAGCTAAAGAAATAATTATGTTTGTTAATATGGAACACAAAGTTTCTAAATTGTGAAATCATCTGTTTTTTGCGTTCCCACAAGCAATTTTTTACTTGAAATAAATGTGAATTAAAATTTAAGAATTGCTGAATTAAAATCAATCAATTCCTTATGGGAAATATCACAGTGATCAATGTACCTTCCTGAAAATTATCATAAGACTAGTTGGGTAGGGTAGTAGAATTCATGAACAAGTTTCTTTTTTTCCCAAATTTACTTTCATATTAAGACATACATGTTTTAGAGTATTTCAAAAATGTAAGTTGAAAATTTTTTTCAAATAATATTTTATTTTCATTTTAGGTCCAATTCAAAACCTCAATGTTTCATTATGATGTAATCAATGAATTGAGGGAAAACAATAACAATATCTTACAAAATGAAAATAACTAATTACAATTGTAAAAATTAAAATTTATAATCAACAGTTTGCAAGAAAAAGTTTATATACTTGATTACTATGGAACTTGTAGGTTTTTGGTAAAATTATTACAAATAAATTATATATAAACAATCATTTATCATCCATGCACTTCCAGTTTCCATAAATAACTACAATTATTATCATTTTAATATGAAATTTTCATGTAACTATAAATGCTCAATTAGTTGCCTTTGTTTGACAAAGAAAACACAATCCTTTCGTAAATAGAAATGAATATCGACAAATAAAAATGGTTTTATGAACTTGCACACATCAAGCATTGATTATGAAGGAAGTAAAAATAAACATAATTAAAATTTTTAAACAAGCATTTTTTTAGTAAAAGCTATGAATTCTACTTCAAACATACACTTAAAAATATCATTTAGGCATTAAATAGGATCTTTGAGCTGCCTTTAATTATCAACATAGCTGCCTTTTTTTAAAAAAAATAGAAATAAATAAAACTGGAGTTAAATGTATCCAAACATACAAGTTTTGTCCTAGAAACGTTTTTGCAATTTTTCTAACTTTTCTATACTACATATTGGTTATATTTGGAGTAATTCTTTGACTTTTTTAGGCACTAATATAATACTGAAATATGCTTATCTAGAAAATAAAACTTAATTATATTCAGACCACCACAAGATAAACTTTAACAGAAAAACAAAACTTTGAAAAGAAGTTCCAAATCTAAATAATAGTCACACAGATTTGGCACACATTTTTTCATCATTATTAAATTACCATCACCCCCAAAATTGAGAAATAACCTGTTTTCATAGCAATCACCACAATAGTGAATGACAAAAAAGTTTTTCTTGTGGTAATCAGACTATAGGTACTTAAGTACAATGATATAAAATGGTTGAATTACTTAGTAACAAATCTATATTTACAGTGGCTGAATGAATAATCTGACATGATAAATATTTATGATGTAATATTTTATCCATATCAATTCATAAATTAAAAGTGAAATTTACAATCTATATTTAAAATTAACACTTATTTTAAAGTAAATGAGAAAAATTGTAAACCATTGTAGAAAAACTACTTTTCCAGAAGATATATGGTCAGCAAATCTAAAATGCTCCAAATTTACTACACATAAGATTATGCCAAACTTGGTTATTTCCAAGCAATGTTTTCAAATAGCAACATGAGTAAAAAGAAATGTATAAATTTAGTGTAACCTCAGAAATTTAGTCTCTTTTTCTTACACATTGATGATAAGTTATGAGTTTAAAGAAGTGGGCTTGCTCCTTTTTTATAATACTATTTGAATTGTGAAATCAGGCTTGATACAGTTGCCTTTATGTTTATCTTTTTACTAATTTCTAGAAGGTAAACTTAGATTCCTAAAGATATCTTATAATCAGATATTGATATAATAGTTTTGTTTATCACTATTTCTCAACTAAAAATAAATTAAGATCTTATAAACTTCTAGCAGCACCCCTCATCTCTTTTCATGACATACATTTTGGAAATCCCTCCTTTAGTTCAGAGTGTAGATGAGTGGAGTCACGTAAAAATAGTTTCAAGATAGTAGATTTTTAATGCTCTAAACTAAATTGAACCAAATCCTGATTATAAATATCAAAGAGATCCATCACCTTTTACAAATGCATGATCCTTTTTGGATTGTTCAATAAAAAAATATAATTTAAATGACACAACTTAAGCAAATTAATGTAAAAAAAATGGCATTCATCTCAAACTTCTTCATTCCCGTCAGATGAACTGTTATCACAAGATTTACGGATAAGTGTTTCAGTTAACACACAGCAGTGTGCTTGAAATAACTTTCTCTAAATCACATTGGCACATGTTGTCTTGAGTATGGTAATATTTATATGGATTACTGGTTAAAAAAGAATAACATTAAATAACAACTAACACATTATTGTCAAAGCTACATTTCTCCAGTGACTACAGATTGAAGATAGTAAAAGTTTGCAGTTTGAGAACAAGGTGAAGCAAATACTTTGATGATTTTCAAATCTTGATCAACTTACTAAAGAGAGGTTTTCTAGTATTTTCCTTACATACATTTTTTGCATTATATTCAAGCTGTGCATTAAAAGTAGAAAATAAATATTAAATGCATAGGCAAACTAGCAATAATAAACAAAAAGATTCTGGAAAATATGAGTCAGATACAGACAGTATTGTATAGTTAGAAACCATAAAAAAGGAATATACCTAATATGTATTTAAATATTCATAACCATAAGACAGACACAATACTTGGTTACTCCCAAAAAGATCACAATAAGAATAAAAATAGAAGATAGTTAGGCTCGTCTGTCTTGGAGGAGTTGAAGAGTTTCCTGGCAGCCTTTTTGAGCAAGGCTTCGATATTGTTCAATCTCATTCAGTATCTAAAAGGCAAACCATATTGAGTGGTTATTCGAAACAAAATTTAAAATAACTGTATAAACTATGTGTAATTTTTGTAACTAGTACTGGATTTGTTTTGAATTTTGGATCAAGGTAATTTATAGCACAAGTAATACTATTGCTTAATTTATGAAAATTCAAGTAAGAGACAAGATGACTAAACTCTCAAACATAGCTGTTCGGTATTTTTTATATTCAATTTATAACAATTAACCTAATAAGATGAGTTTTGAGCTACTTTTTAAGTAAATTAGCTTATTTTACTATATTTTTACAGTTCAATTTGCTACATTTCTCTGATATTAAAAAATAAAAATCAATCTTTCTGATACATACTCCATTTTTATACTTTTCGTCTTTTATTCCTTCTGCATTGATCATAACATTATAATAAGCACCAAATACGCCAGTTTCAAGACATCGAACGCCAACCTTGAAAAAAGAAGACACAAAATGAAAAAGAGTGCAGAAATGGATATTTGTTGTATGAAAGAGAAAATATACAATATGACAGTTTTGAAATTTAATAAACCATTCCTACCTCAAGATCAGACTTTGTACCGAAATTGGCGACTGATGCTAGCTCTCTCAAAGGATCCCACAGCTTACTAACATGTTTTGCTAAAGACATAGGAACAGATATAGCTTTCTTTAGTCCAGCTTCCATTGCTGTTTCACGCCTATATTAAATAACAGATAGTAAGACAAAATTAATTTCTAATTCATTTTAATTAGGGAGACAAATTAAAAATAATAAATAAGGTAAATTAAAAGCAAAACTTGAAACATAAAATTAGTTTTCAAATCCCAGCTAAGAGTGACCACAATTAGCAATAAAAATATTCACACAACTAAAATGTTGAATATATTTCAAGTTGCACTAGTGTGAGATAGTTACTGTTAGTAACATTTTAAGGAATTCAACAATAAAAGAACTATTTATGAATAATTTTTAAAATTTCACTAATTTGAAAAGCGTTAATTTAACCATCATTGTTAAAAAATTCAATGATTTTTAAAAATATCAATAAAAAGAGAAAGATTTATGCAAAAAAAAAATATATAAATATATGCATACATTGCAATATCTTCAGGAGTTTCTTTGGGTAATTTCATAGCAGTCTGTAAAAAAATTGCTCAATTAGAAATAGAAATTAACAAAAAACAGGTATTCTAGATGGAAACTTTCCAATGTAACAAACTCTGGAACAGAAACTTTTAATGGGGTGAGGGGGTATTCCAATTTTTAAAGAAAGGAACCTAATTATCATTACTAAAAGTACCCATTTTGCCTAACTATATTTCTATAAATGGAAATATACTTACAACATAATCATTGAATGCACATGTATCGGCATCGATTATGGATATGAGCTCTTTCATGGCTTCATGCATAATTGGAATGAGTCTTCTCATCTGGGAATCATATCTTTCCCATTGTCGTTTACCAAAAGTCATTTGACCAACCATGCAAGACAAAGCTGCTCCCTAAAATAAATAACCTTGATTCAGGCACTAAAACACCTTAAAAGCAATTGAGGACTTAGGGGAGAGAACCAAGTGGCATCTCCCACTTTCAAACCAAGTTTAATCACAGTCAGATTCACCAATATAGATAACTTCCAATCATTGTTACCTTAAATTCAGATTTTTACCAGTTGCCAGTTATTGGTTCTTAAACTGTAAGTCTGGCTAAAGAACCTGGGCCATATTTCAATTTTCATAGAGACTTAACTGAGTAAAAACGACAGTGTGGTAATTGATCTTTGAGGTTGAGAGTAATCAATAAATAGTTACATTAAAAGAAACTAAGGATGTTGATATGGTTTGCTTGAAATTTTTAAAACGTAATAACAAACTTAAACTTAAACGAATTTACACGGGTTGCTGTTTTGACTCCCGAATTTATCCTAACCTATGCAAAGTTTATACAGCAACCCTAAACCACACCAACCTTTAAGGTATCTCCAAAAATCATCCAAAGTAATATATTTGAATTGAAAGTGGAGATACCTGTTTCTTGCACCAAAGGTTAATTCCCCTCATAAACTTTTTAAAATGGGATTTCCTTATTTATTTGCTATTGTACTTTTCTGTTATTTATTCTACAAAAAAAACTACCAGGTAGTTTTGAATGCCACAGATTAGAAATATCACTAGGAAATTATAAACCAACAAATTGATATATACAGTTATAATGATAAAACAACACCAATTTGATGATATTTGAATATATTGCAACCAAAAAAGCTAGCTAATTTTCAATAAGTCAACAGTCTCTTGTCTTAGGATAGTAAACCCCTCATTTAAAAAACTATATAAGGACAGGAAAAATTATTTGTAGAATATTTGTGTTATTAAGTTAATAAGAGTCTGTAATGAGTTTTTGCTGTATATTTCCAATAGGCCCTAAATAACACCTTAAAAACTATAGGATAATAGTTCATTTTCATTAGACTGGTAGTTCACTGAAATAAAAATTTGTTACATAAAATTGTTATTTTTATCATTTTAAAAATTCTAGTATAGATTGAGTGTTAGTTGTTTTGATGCTAAACCAGTGGAAATTGTTTTACTGTTTCATTAAGCCCATGGAAAAACTTAAAATATGATGTAAGATTTAAAATGGATTTTTAAATTTTTGAAATGCTATTACGGAATGTCTTACTTTAATTTTGTGATATTACATGTCCTTAAAAGTTCGAATACAAAAATTGTATGCAAGTTTTAATTACAATTTGGTTCTAAGGTATGATAGATTTTTAGGTTTTGACCAAATTGACTCTTTGGGGAATCAGTTTAGAGACCCTTAACATAACAGATGGCACCATATTCATGAGATCAGGCCTTAGTTATATGGTACTGATAATACTTATGATGTAAACTCATTTTCTATCCAATCAAAACAACACCATATATTTATTAACCATTATATTTTATGACATCATGATTCATCAATTTTAAAATTATCAATATTTAATATTAGTTACTATAATTAAATTTTAAATTATTATCAAAAGAGCTTAATGAAATTAAATTAACAAAAAGAAGTGAAATTTTAAAGTATTTTTATACTTAAAAATTAATTTTTATTTCACCCCACTTGTTAAATTAAACTTTACAGAGGTACAGACAGTACAAAAGATAAGAATGTTTGTTTTATCTTAATGTGCAAAGGTTCCAATATGCAGCAGTTATATACCCTGTGATCCCACTCTCAATATTAAGTTATGGAGTAACATGATTGCTAAATCTTTCTTTGAGTGATTAAAAGTTTGTAACAAGCAAAAAAAGGACTGGCTTTCACCTCATAAGGAAATTTTCAAAATGGATAAATTTTTAATATTTCTGAAAAAGTAATTTTTAAATAGATCAGGAAGAGTTTATAAAAATCAAGTAAAATAATATGGAGCCATATGACTTTGAATGAAGGAAACACTTTCACACAAATTAAAAACTTTTTCCTAAGTTCTTCATCATTGGAATTATAGGTTCATCACACTACGATAGATTTGGAAACCTTTTGAATAAAATTTGAAATAGTGCAGTTTTACAAAACTCATAAAGTTTTAAGTTAAAAAAGTGTCACTAGTGCAGGGCTGGTTAATCAGCAAATACATTAAATCCAAGACAGAAAATTGCGACTTACCAATGCAGCCACAGCAGCAGCTACTGAGCCTCCTCCTGGGGCAGGAGTTCTAGCTGCAACAGTTTTTATGAAATCCTGCATACTTTTGTGGATCAAAGACTCACTCTTATCTTCAGGTAACATATATTCAATCACTCTCTCTTTGGGATTAAAGGGGCCCAAAGAATTCAATCCCAAACGATTGATAGCCTTTCAAACAAAAAAAAAACATATTTGTTTTCATAATTTTGTAATAGCACTATTAAATAGAAAAATTGTTTAATATAATAATTTCTTAGGAGATAATTTTAAACAGAACCTTACAGATTAAAAAATTTCATCACGAAAGATATAATGTAGCTTTGATTCTTAAGGAAACTGCTTTAATAGTATGTCCATCTAAATATCAATCCAACATAAATATTTTGAGATTTCACAAACATACCAAATGTAATTTTTGATCGTCTTCCAAAACAAAGAGATTTTCTTTGTTGATATAAAATTCAGCAACCTGTAGAAGAGCTCTGAGTGGAATTAAACCAACAATTTGTGATCCTGTTACAGCAAGTTTTAATTCTTTAGCACCCTTACACACCTGAAGAAAAATATAATTAATTTAAATTATAATCAATAATGTTAAGTAGATTCTACATTTCATGTGAACCAACTGAAATTAAATAAAGTAAAACACAATTTCTTGCTTAATTTCATCCTACCTCTTCATAAGCAATATGAATTGGAGTAACATCATGATCAGTAAGATTTATTGAAACTTGAGCCAAATTAGCTTCATCTAACCACCATCCAATAGCTTGGCACTTTTTTAGCTTCCCAGGCTGAAAGACAAGAATATCACATGAAAACTGATGAAAAAAAACCCACATAATCACACAGCTTGCTTTAATTACTTGAGAATGGAAAGAAAGGATATAGTGGAAAGACTGTGGCTGGATAATATATGAAACCCCACAGTTATTCCAGTACTTAAATTTTGGAAATATATGAAAAGGAACATATAGGAAAAGTTGCTGGATGGCAGATGCTACCACCATCTAGATAGAACTTGTAGGAAATTTCTCTCGTAGGATGGTTTATGTTATCATTCATTTAAAATTTTAAGAGTTTGTAATAGAAATACAGAATGACAACAATTAAGTATTGTGAATGCAATTTGCTTTTTGTGAAGAAAATTTTATGAAATTTGTCAAGTTGTAATATTTTATGCAAAACCATGAAAAAAACAAAACTGAATGAATATTTTGTTTTTTGTGCAATTTAATGAAAGATTAAAGTAATTAAATACCAATTTTAAGGTTGGTTATTGTATTTGAGTCAAAACTAACCATAAAAACCCTCAACCTTGTAACTAAGAGACTTAGAATCATGTGGTGAACTAAGTTCACTATGCAAATAAGGTATGTTATAAATGTTTGTGTGACTATTTAAAAAGGCAACTATTTGTAAATTACACACAGGCACTACAATACATAGTACACAAAGTACACTACATATTCCTTACTTTCATTGAAATAAATTATATGCACAAAATTTAAAATGTTTTCTCATATTTGATTGTTTTTCAGGATTATAAAACATTCTAGTGCTATCTAAATATTACCATTAAAAATGTCTTAAAATTTGCATATAAGACAAGAAAAGCACAATAACATACCTCATCTTTGTTTCGACCTTGTTCCCTTATGTCTAATGCAATTCTGTGGGCTTGTTCTTTAGTACCCAACACATTTACATTGTACGCAATCAGAAATTTACGAGCACCGGCCATTGTGGCTCCCCAATTTGGCACAAATTCATCAGGACCAAAATCAGGTTTCCATTCAGGTTTGGTAATCTTAAAAGCAATACAAATTTGATTGTAAGTAACTCTTATTATTTTACCACACCTAAAAAAATTAATTATTTATATAACAATGAAATAATAGTAATAAAGGGTTTATTTGTTTTCAGCAGAAAAATGAAATAGTTTAAAAAGCTTGTTTAATACCAAAATTTGGTTAAAAAAAAAAACTTTGCAGAATTATAAAGCACAAGTCAATAAAACTTAAGAGAATAGGTTCAATATAATAGAAACTTTGTTGAAAAAAATAAAACATCAAAGCAGGAAGGAAATTAAAGCAATAAGTGCTATCTTATATAATAAAGGATAAGAACATCATTTCATGCAAGCAGTGTAACTATGTTTTACAGTTAAGATACATAGAGAAATGAAAGTTAATTCAAAAAGACAAGTTCAGTGTAACGTATATTCCAAAGATAGTTAGTAATAAACAAAATTTTACTATTAGTTATAATTTAATTTGTATAAATTAGCAACACAGGTATGAAACGCCGATTCCCACTCTTTTGTGAGAAAACAAACAAATTCAAGTACTTTTCAGGCACATTTCAAGACTTTTAAGACAAGCAAAAAAAGAAAGCAAAATAAAATTTTGAACTGAAATAAAACCACACCTTCTTTGAGCACTTTGTAAGAAGCATTTTTTTTTTTTTGCCTATTTGTACTTTAGAAAATTCTATATTAAAGTTTTTCAAAATAAATTACAGGAATTTTCAAGTACTTTGCATCAAATTTAAGAATTTTCCAGGGCCTTTGAAGTCAAAGTTAAAATAAGGACTGTCAAGGCCTATGAGAAACCTTGAAATGAGAGGTCCTGAAAACTTGTACTTGGTCAAAGGATAGTGGGTTACAATCTTATGGAAAATCAATAAACACTAATACAGCAAGAAGATTCAATCAATTTTTTGGAAAAGTTTTAGTTCCCCTAATAAAAAGTCACATGCCCTTAACATTATTATAAGTAGATGAGGGATGCTCACACATATTCTATAAATGTCAGTGTGGTTTGTTTTATCTATGATTGATTGAAACATTATTTTGTAATGATTCTAATGTGTTAATTTTTGTTGTGTTGTTTCATGCATTAACATATTTACAACTTACAAAACTCTACTAGTTGATTTTTTTTAACTTTTGGAAGGGAGAGTTATTAAGAAAAAAAAGATATATGTTTATAAAACTTTTTACAGTTCCAAATTTTTTAATTCAGGCAAGTAAAAAAAAGGAAAGAATAACATCACTTAAGAGTAATCAATTTGTAATAACCTGATGAGCACAGTAATACTCACTGAAATACCTTTTCAATTATTCCCTCGTATTCTCCAGCTCTAATCTGGGGAACTGTTTTTCTGTATTCCAGGTCAGATGCAAAGCCATAAAGATATACTGTGAAATAAAAATTATTAAATAAATTACATGTAAAATAAAAAACATCTTTTAAGATTTAAAAAAATTTTATTAAAAATTATTTGTAATGATAGATTTACAATTTTTTAAAATGAAACAAACCAAACATCTAGTTATAATAACTTATTGTCATTTTTTGAATGTAGAAAATATATTTAAAAATTTAGGGGAAGATAGCTACTTTAAATAAGTTCAACCTAGAGGGACAGAAAAAGAGGCAACTACCCCTAAGCACTTTCCTCAAAGTTTTCCCTATTTTTTGTACAAAAACTTCTTCTTTAACTCTCTTAATCTTACACCACCCAAGATTTCCATTAAATCCTACCGAAAATTTTTGGTGACCAGGACTGAAGGATTAAGGAAATTTCCTGAATTTTGATGAAATTCTGGAAATTTACATTCAGATAGAGAAAGGGATAGAAATTCGGAAGTGGAACCCCTCGTACACAGTCCTCTCAGCACATTACTAAAATAAGGATTTTGATGGCTATATGGTTTGTTGGTTTACAGTAAGTACAGCAGGGGATATTTACAGTAGAACACTATAAAATTAGTGAGATCTTAAATGAGTTGTATAATGTGTTCTCAACTGATTTTCTATCCTCCAATTAAAGTCAATAACAATTAAATGGTCTTCCCAAGAATTGACATTCGTTTGAGTTAACTCCTTCTTTATTCTTATTTTGATTCAATTTTTTATGGATAATTTTCTTCCTTTAGTTTTTACTTTAAGAGTTATATAATAAGGAAAAGATACAAATACAACTATCAACCTGGAACATTTAATTCAGCTGAAAGTTTTTCTCCAAACTTCCTGGCACAGAAGATGCATTCCTCCATTTCTACCCCTTGAACTGGTATGAAAGGACAAACATCAAGAGCACCTAGACGTGGATGCTCACCTGAATAACACATAAAATGATAAATTAAAGATAATAGTTATTTAAAAAGACAAGCAACTTTTTTTTAGTTGTATTTAATCTGATCATAAGTTACAGTTAGAGTTGGTAAGACTTATATGAAAAAAAAGATAATAGTAAAATATGCTTTTCAGATTTCTGTTACTCACTAAATTATATTGATGGAATCTTACACTATCAACTTTTGTAAAAACATGTGACTCATAAAAACACATGGTATGATTATGATTCCAGTATGTCTCATGTTCAAAATCTCCAAGCTGATTTGGGCACAAAATATTTAAATATCTCCATACATTTATTATTTTCATCAACATAACCTCAATAAATTTTTTAGTGATATTTCTGTTATTTAGCTCCTAAAACAGATTGATGATTTTTAATGGTCCTACAGATAATGGATTTGTACAAATACATTATTTGATTGTGAAAAAAGAACAGTGATAGGCTTGAAAGAAACTTTGTGTTATATTAAATGCAACAAACCCTTATGCTTTGCCATGTTGATGAGTTTGTAAGCAACTCTAGCTGCATTTAAAGCCCCTTCAATCACAGCATCAGGAGACCCCACAAAAGTATATACAGTTCTATTAGTAGAAGGTCCTGGATCTACATCCAATAGAGATACCCCATCAGTTGCCCGAATAGCACTTGATATAGCATCAATAACCTGAAAGTAATCAAATACATGAAATAAAAGGTATAACATTAATATCTGTCCTGTAAGATAAAATTAGACTAAAAAGGCTTATGAGAAAGCTCATTACAAAAGTTTTCAATTTTCTGTCACTGGGAGGGAGGACCAAACAAAACAGTAATTATTGATGAATAATAAATACTATAAAAAACAACAATTTATAGTTACCTTTTTAATTAAAAAGCAAAACTGATTATGCTAGCTCAATGTATATAAACTGAATCACTATGATAGTAACGAAATATTGAAGTCACATTTTTAACTTCTAGCCTACACAATTACAAATTTTTACCAGATTTTGTCTTTTTAATCAAAAGTAGGTACTACACATCATTACTTATAATAATGAGAAATGAGATGATTAAGAAGAATTGAGGACAAAGACTCTTTCAAAAAAACTAGTTAAGAAATTACTAGGTCACCTAGAATATAATTGAAAGGAGAGGCAAATAGCCAGGCACCTCATACAAAGGTCAATTGTGTCAAATTAAGCCACCCAAATACGGGGTCTCAACCGGGGGTTACCTATGGTATGCCAAGGGTTGGTCAGGGGTAAAAAGCCACAAAGTTGTTTATTTTAAAAACAAGTTCAATATTAAAAGTATTGATCATTGATAAAATAAAATAATCTAAAAAAAACAATAATTAAAGACACTTTACTTTCTCATATACTTTAGCTTACCTCTTGATTTTGTCCTTCAGAGAAATTTGGCACACATTCTACGATTTTTGACTTCATGACTATGAAAATTTCGAAGAAGTGCAGAAGCAATTAGGAAGTGAGCAAAGAAGCACGAGCGCGTGAACCGATTCCTCAAAATGCCGAAGTAAAGAAACTTTGATGGAATATACTCCGCTTATATATATATACTCTGACGTATGAGTCAATTAAGGTTTTAAGATATGATTATCTTCGATAAATATTGGGAAATCAATGTCATGCATTCCCCTTGTAGTTAACTTGATTTTAATGATAGCATGTTTAAGAACTTTTGAAGGAAGTCATCTAAGATGACCTTCGTTAAGTAACCAGCTGTTATATTTTTTCAATTCACAGATACCTGGATTTAATGACTAAAATTCACAAATCATTACAGAGTAATCAGACCGGTTCATAATTTCAAATTCCCAAATGTAAACATAAACATCGGCATCTCTGTCTCCTCACTCAGCTCCACCAATCCGATCTCTTTGATGCTGCAGTCTGTAGCCGCTGTGAATAAACAGCTGTTAAAAAAAACACAGCAAAAAAAATCTGATAAACACTATTGAGTCAATATTTTTGAACTCTTATTGTCTTTTTAGTTTGCATAGAATTTTCAACTACATTTATCAGTCTTTTATGCTCCAAATTACCAGGAAAAAGTTTAATATAGCAAAAAATGTTCAATCCATCTACATCAGTTAACTGTAACCTATGTAAAGATGGTTTCGTTTTTCAAAGGGTTTTCAGTTTTCATTTCATTTATTTTCTAGGGGCTGGAAAATAAAATAAGCAGTAGCTGCTAAGTATGCTGCTGGTCATGGTTGTAAAAAAAGGGGGACGAGTGAGCCCCTGCCCCCCCCCAAAAAAAAATTCGGACTAGGTATACCAAAACAAGTTAAAACCCTACTTTTTAGAGTAAAATTTTCCTAAATTTTCTCGCGGAGGTCTCCCAGACCCCCCCCCCTTTTGGACTAGGAACTATTATTAGTCACAACTTTTTTATAATAGTTTCATCAAAATCAAAACCTTGTTTTTAGGGTCAAAAATCTAGAATCTAGGGATAGATGCTCTGGCAGCTACAAGCGTAATTTAATAAAGATATTATATATTTTATATTTAGTGACTAAATATAATATACGGTATTCATGAGCTATGGCAATTAAGCAGTAGTTCAATGCAAAAAAAATGCAGATAAATTAAATAAAAAACCCTTACCTTTCTCTTTTAAAATTTATTAATTTTCATTTTGTGTTTTCTCAAAGGTTTCCAGTCACTGATTCAATCAAATTTTTCGTCAAATTGCTTAGCATAAAGATTATATTAGTGGCTTTATGAAGTTGTAGTAGGAAACTTATGGCCTTATACTTTTAGCTAAGAACTTTAAAACATTTTTGACATAAATATTTCGACAGTGTAATGGGACTTATTCATTTTTTAAGTGCTGATTTTGCTTCTAATTTTTAAAATGAATACTGAGTGCTACTTTTTATTTTTTTCTTTACTCAAAGTTGGACCTTTGGAATATTTTAAAGGCATATGTAAAATGTATTCAGAATATAATAAAAGTTATGTAAAAATTTAAAATCTTTTTGATTTAAAAAAAAAATATTTTTTTACTCTTTTTCTCTTTTTTTTTTACTCTGAGGGGCCCCTTGAAATCGAAATGGAGGCCTTGGGCAAGTGTCCCGAATTCCCTCTTGGAAATCAGTCTCTGCTGGACACTGGACACAGTTGAAATCATGGGGGGGGGCAAGTTGTCCTTATATAATGACTCTGGAACTTTGAATTTGAAAGTAAGCCTTTATTCATCGCCTTTCCCTTGTTCTTATCTGTATTAGAATCTTCTATATCAGTGGGAGCCTGTACTCTTTTTCTGGTCTTTGTAAATTTGAGATACGACAGGGAGCGATAAGAAAATGTTTGATTTGGCAAAAATAAATTATAGGACTATTTTAAAGATAAATTTAAGAGAAAACATTATGGTATACTTCAACTACTTAAGATTTTAGATATGATTTACTACTAAGCCTATTCAACATCTGCCTAGCACAGGGTAGTAGATTTTGGGCGAAGCAATATTAGCCAGTTTCAAAAAATCTACATGTATTTCGCTTTCTTCCAAATTAATGTTCGAAACTCTTCGTTCTTTTACATTTGCTATAGTATCTCAGTATCATGAAATATATTTTATTGATTTTTGATACTCTAATTTTAAAGGGGTGAAAATCCCCCTTCCTGTGTAATTAAATAATAATATAGGCTGTTATAAGGCTACTGTACTGTGTTGGTTTTTCTTAGAATGAAACATCAACATGAAACGAAAATTTATAGATATGACTATATAAATATATTTTTTTATAGCATTGAGTTTTTTAAAAATACGTTTTTTTATTGGACCAAGCAGCATAAAATAATTTTCACTTACTCCTAGGAGTTAGGAGTTGCTCACGCAATAAAGATATATACCTATTGCCTGCGACCCACATTTTCGTTTTACAAGGAACTACCCAAAAAAGTATTTTATACTCTTTAGTTTAGACCAGTGTTTCCCAACGTGGGGGCGCACGGCCCACCGGGGGGCCAGGGCAATATGAATTTCTAGAGGGCAATTTGAAAATTTGCAACCAAATTGCCTCCCTGATGGGGCATGGACCACCAGGTTTTATTTGCTTTTCAAGAAGGATTTTCAAAAAAAAAGTAAAAGGACATGGGGGCATGGACAGGGCCGTGTTAAGGGAGGGGCGAAGGGGGCGTCCGCCCCGGACGCCGTATACAGGTATTCAAGAGAGGCGCTGAATTTGTGCCCGAATTTTTTTTTTTTTTTGCAATTTATTATTTTAGTATTTTGCAATTTAAAATTATTTTAGCATTGGACTTCGTAGATTCTTCAATACTTTCCAACGGAACCACGATGAACGTGTTCAGGGGGCGCCAAATTTTTGCCCAAACATTTTTTTGCGAATCTATCTAAGAATAATGTAAAGAAATTATATTTGGGAGGGGGCGCAAAAAAGCCAGGGGGGCGCCAAAAAAGCCATCCGCCCCGGGCGCGATTTTTCCACAACACGGCCCTGGGCATGGAAAATTTATAAAGGCTTTGGTGCATGGACCGAAAAAGGTTGGGAAACACTGGTTTAGACCGTTCTAAAAACGTGGTTTTTAAAAAGTTTTTTTAAATTGTATTATTTATTATTTTTACAAAGTTTGTTACAATTCTGTTTTTTTCAAGGGCGTAATATCGATTGCTTCCATGATCTTTTAGGAAAGGAACTAGTGTATTATACACATCTTCTATCATTAAGGGAAAAAAATCCATACTCAAAGGAACAGGTTTATATATTCTGAACAAATTGAGGTGAAAACAATCTTAGCATATTCGGAATGGGTGGCAAATTTTAGCTCAATTTTATTAAAACTAATTTTGATTTTTTTCTTCAGGGAAAAATCGAATCGTTCGTGATATTTCAAGTTTTCTATTTGATTTGCAACCGGTGACTCTTACACTTTCCCTCTGAATTCACTAATTGCACTTAACGATCACCCACTCAACCATTTATTTTCTTACAAATTTTATTACAAAACACGTGTAGTTTTCCCATCCATGTGGTAATTAGATTCCAAACCAAAATGTATAGTGTATTGTATACGACTTCGATGATTATTTCATTTTATGTTTAATTATTACTCTCAGACCTCGTACATAGTTTTAATCTGTGTTCAATTTAATGCTGGACGGAAATAATTAAAGATAAATGAGGTGAGTAGAGATAAAAGTAATAGGTAAGGTAAGGTCTGGAACTGAACTTTAATTCTACGTTTTTAAAAATAAATATATGAAATTCCTGTGTATTTTTGGTATTTTTTTACCCCTTCCCCTTTGTCAGAAAAAAAATAAGCAAATCTCCAACACCCTTTTCTTAATTTGTAAGCAAATTGTTACCCTCACCGTTTTTTTTGTACGAGTAGGAAACGTTAAATGGTCTAATACTAATATTTAAGTTATAAGTTACGTTGAATAAAGGTTTCCTTGTAATTTTTAAGCATTTGGATTTCAAACATAGGTAATTTTTTTTTTAGAAAATCAAGTAGGCGTAAGCCACACATTCAATACAAAATTTAGCTATAATCAATTTTGTGTGCAGTACATTAATTTAATTTACTATACGTTAATACATTTTACATTTTCTTCAAACGTAAATGCAATGATACACTTGATTTCATTTTATGCCATTTGAGAAATCTTTTTAACATACAAAAATTAAAAATAATCCGAATAGTCTATGTAATTTTTAATTTTTGTATGAATTAAAAAAATGGCATAAAAGGAAATCTAGAGTATTGTTCTACCTTTCAACCACAAAATAATTGGATACAAATTATGCACTGCATGGTTTACAAAAAAGATAAAAAAGTATTTTGTTCATAAAATTTTTCATGCATTCTTTTCCTATTGCGATATCAATACCTATAATGATATTTTTTTATTGGCGAGGGTTCCGATCTTTTTTTTGCAAACCAATACAAATGCATAATTTGTATCCAGTTATTTTGGGGTAGAGTTTATTCCTCGATTCTATTGTACGACTATTTGAAAGCTAAATTTAATATTAAAAGCATGAAGGCAAACTAAAAATTATGAAATTCCCAAAAAATTGTTTACAAAAATTTTTAACTCTTTAAGATTATATATAAAAACTGAACACATATTTGAAAGAAAAGTTGATTGAAATGTATTTAAGCAAAAGAACCATCTCCACTATAAGAGAACGATTTAGGGAGGGAATTTCCTAAAGATACGTATACAAATTCACATTTATAAGAGCTCAACAACATTATTGTTACCCAGCCTTAACAAAAGAGATGTACCCCCTCCCATGTAGACTCTAGCGCGGGCCTCTCCTTTCATGCGCCTCTAGCAACAACCCAGTGTCTGATCTTTGCGTCAGGAATAGGTATTCGGCACGCCCGCCATCGTGCTTTCCCACCCTGTGTCTTCTGACCCCCCCTTCCTCCCCTCCCTGCATCGCATCGAGTGGCGTCCGAAGCGAATCGTGCATGCGAGTATTGTCCGCAGGAGTACGAATGCAATATTTTTATTTTGGTTCTTTTCATCGCGTTCGGTTATCAAGTTCGTCTACTGATTAACGGAATTAATTTGTTGGTGAGTGCTCACTTTTTTCATTGTTGATTAGGTATGAATTGTGTGCAGGGGGTCTTAATATACGGGGGAGAGTTTTTTTTCAGCTGTTATGGGAAAGACAGCAACAATGGTGTAGGAGCGAATCATCTGTAAGCTGGATGAGGTCAATATTTCCATCGTTACCCATTGAGAAGCGATTTGTATTCTAATTATGAGTGGGCTATAAAATGTTTGTCCTATTCCACATTTAAAGTTGTTTGTATTCGATTAGGTTATTTGTTTTGGAGGCTTAAGTTTCGATAGCTTATCAAACCATTGCTAAAATTTATTTTTAGTACTCATATTCTATAGTAAAAATTTGAAAAAATTATTAATTTCAGAGCGATAAATATTCTTTACAGAGTCGATAATTAATAATTCGCATTTTCAAATGAGAATTTTCGAACGAAGCATCCACGCGTTTGTTTATAAATAGAATCTATTTACCAACTGAAGGTTTCACTTCCGGTATATTTTAGTGAACGAATTTAACAATTTTAAGCTCTTAATCATCTGAAGAATCTGGTTTTTCATATTCGAAAGACTGAATACGAAAAGGGATAAATTCTACCAATATTTTTATGTTGTTTGCACTCTAGAAAATGGTACCTAAATAACCTTATTTTGGTGTAAATTTTTGATTTGTTAATACATGATCTTATTATTGAAAATAAAACTTAAAGAGTTTTGAAATTATCAAATTATTTTAATGAGGTAATTAAATTTAATTTTGTATTAAAAAAGTTCTTTAATAGTCCAGATCTTGCAAATTTAATTACCCCCTGACCCCTAATTGTTGTCAGGTGGTGTAATTTTTTCATTTCAACTTCACTTTCAACATTTTTTACTTAGTAACTTTTTAAAAATTTTGTTTTTAGCAATCACCATGGGAAGTTAACCATGGTTGCTTAATTGATAGTTTAAGAATTAAAATTTAAAACTCTAGTCCCATATGATTATTTTCTTCTTTTCAATAGGGATCTCAAACCACTCCATCATAAGCAGAGTTATAAAATATTATGAGCCCCTTATTTTCACTTAATAATAGTATATCTTATGACTGATTTAATAGCTTTTCTTGTAAATCTAAGAAGATTTTAAATCTTGAATTCAAATTTCACATTTGTAATTTCTTTTAGAAGTTAAGCACAGCATAGTGCTCTGGAAGTTTTTTCAGAATGATTTTAATTTTTGGATAAGAAAAAAAAGCAGCTAAAGTAATTAATACTGTCTAGTGTTCGGTAACTAGTGGTTAAAAAAATAGCTAACTACTAACTAGTCTGGGAAATTGTAGTTGTAACTAGTAGTTAACTATTTCCCAAAGTAGTTAACTAGTTTATTTAATTTCATAACCTACTTTTTGGCAAAATTCTAATACATCTTTCTTATCTATGTCACAAAAAACGTTTATACTTCGCGCAAAAATGGTCTTTATTTCTGGTTATGGTATTTGAGTACTCTACCTTTGATAAAAATTTTAAATACATTTTTAAATTTTAAATAAATTTTTTTTGAAGTAGTTGAAAATTTTGAAAGTAGTTTTAACTAGTAGTTAATTAAAAAGTAGTTAAACTAATAGTTGAATTCTAATAGTGAATTTTTCTCAAGTGCCATTTGTGGCCCGCGTGCCACGGGTTGGACCACACTGTTTTAGTAGATTGTTTTTGGAACATTTGTCTCTTTATAGAAAAATATTTGTTAACTTTATGATGAATAAAAGTTTTCCCAGACAATTTTCCAACAGCCTTAAATTTTTCGATAAAAACCACATAGTGCAGTAAATTCTTTATAATTTAAAATAAAACACTTCTATTATGAATTAACTGATTTGTTTTTATTATTTAATATGTAATGCAAGTTTTAATTTGAAGAAATTCATTGTAGAACAATACAAAAAAAATTTTGACACTGCCTAAAGTATCAGTTTTTCATCAGCAGTGTTTTAGAAGCAAAAAATTTAGAATTTTTCACAGAAATCTTATTCACAGTTACCTTTACCACTCTAAAATCACTCCCAATTTCTTATAATTTTTTTCATCTCTTGCACATAACCCAGATCAGATGGATAAGTTAATCTCTGCAGACCGAACTTCAAAGCCATGCGTACTAACTCCAGACAAAATCCGTTACACTGAGGGGGACATGAGGTCTCCTGGACTGCTGGGGACATGAGGTCTCCTGGACTGCTGGGAAAGAATTTGTGGAATTTTGTACAGATGCACTTGTCAAAACATGCTGATAAAAAGGGGTCCGTGCCAAGGTCATGATGGGGGAAGCTAGGAGAAAATTCTATTCAATTTGACCCAGCATGTGGTAGGGGGAGGGGGAGGAAAATGTTGTGCGGTCTGTGGGACCTCACGTCCCCTGCTACGGGTTAAAACAAAATTTTTCATATGAGAGTATATTTTACAGTCTACTCCGCTTAATGTGTGATCACTTTTGTCCGAGAGTAGTGTTTAATTCATAATTCTTGTGTATCAATTGTAATCATATTTCCATTTTTCATCATAATTGTTTTTGTTATGTGACTGCATTGAAGCACCAGAAATAAACAGGAAGATGTCTGCCAGAAATGGTGTACTATTTTCAATCGTACAAATTCCACCTCATCCAATCAATCATGGTGGCGCTTCCTTCTTCCTCGGGGTAGAAGGAAAAGAGCTTAGGCAATGATGCCCATTAGGTACTCTACCGCCGTTTAATACATTGAAAACCCTTAGTTTACAATGGCATTACCCTTTTTGGTTTAGGTTAAACAGGTGGGATCCCAAACTGCCACTACCTTTTTAGTTTTAGATTAGATCCCAACCCATATTTAGTCGAGTAAGGTCGTTAATTCATCTTTATCGGATGATTAGACACAACAATCCCTCTCAAGTTACCAATTGCCAACTCTTGGCTGAGCAAGGGTGCGATGGTGAGTTACAAGGGAAAGGAGAGGGAGAGGGGAGTTTACTGAAACACAGGTAGTCAGTACACTGTCTATTTTTCCCAAAACATAGCTGTGAGAGGGATTCCCCCTCATCCAAGTAGAATGATAACAATTTCCAATTGATAATAAGCAATTGTAATGTAAAGTTTCAAACAGTGTAACTCGAATGTTTGCTTTAAAATCACAAGTATGTAGTAGTCCTGATTGAAGTATTTAAAGCGATTACATAGTATTTATTTCGCAACTTTTACATTCTTAAAGAAAAATATGAGAGTGGAATATATGTAACACTAATAAATTAATGACTCATTTTGTATGGTTTGGAAAATTGGCCTTCAAACAGGAAAAAAAGGTTTTTAGGGGACTTCACCAGATTTTGATAAAATTAAGTGATAATATATATTATATTGATCCCATAAAGCTATACATTTTGCATAAAGTTAAATAGGAGTCATAGGTAATAATAGTCATATTTGATAACATTAACCATGATCACATTAAGCGGAGTTGGCTATTTATATTCTTATTTTTTATAAATTCTAACAATTGCCTCTTGAGTAGTAAAGATTTTCCCTTATAAAATACTGCTCTGATTGCAGAGTCAATCTAATAAAATTGTTATAATTCTTCTTAAAATTTATCCTACTGTTTACAAAACTGAGCTTTTTGTTCTAGACTATAACAGCACAAAATGACTGTGACAGAGAGAAGAACAGCTTGTACGGAAACTATTCATCACCTGTGGGATGCAATAGTTTATGCTCGGCAACAGAAGCAAATCCCAAATTTAGAGCGCATTTCTAATTACATGCGTCGGAAGCATAACATATCACCTGAGAACTTGGACAAGCAACTGGAATGTGCAGTGCGAGATGGTTTGATAGAAATGAAGAAGAGTGTTGGTTGCAAGGGTTCCAAGGTTGGAGTTGAACAGGATTCGTACAGAATACCAGAAAAAGATGTAGTAAGTGTTGCTTTCAAAATTTCCAATATGTTTTTGAGGTATAGTTTAGTTTCTTAATGGTACTATAGATCAGGGGTTTTGAAACTTTTGAACATCGTGACCCACTTTTTATAAACAAATTCTAACGTGACCCACCTCATCTTCGTCATCATTTTTTCAGACATTATGTTGGCTAAAGAAGAACATTTAAATCAGTCAATCTCAACTTTTTTTACTCTATGCACCCCTTAAAATGCATCTACCCAACTATTTTTCATTATCACATGCACACATTGGAGGTCATATTTAGCTTTTTAAAGGTTAAAAAGTAGGATTTGAACCTTAGTTTACGTAATTTTTAGATTTTGTCGATAACAATAACTCCCACGTTGTAAAAAGGGGGCCGGGTTCCTCCTACAGAAAAAGTTTTCAAAATTGATTCTATAAAACTGGATTTCAACTCGTTTTTTCTGTAATCTCATGTAATTTGCAACTGCAATGATTCTTAAGAAAATTCTCAAAATTTGTAACGGATTCCCGGTTTGCATGTGCCTTACACTTAGAAACACTGATTTGAATAATTTTAAAATCTTATTTGAATAACCATCAAATTTTGCATCCTCAGCATATCTTATATATTAAAATAATTTGGTTTTTCTTTCGGCCGGCCGCCAGGCCGCACCCCCTTTCCGATTTGGACAAACTCGGTCTCGATCGAAAGCTCTCCACCTCTAGATGAGCCAATCATATATCACGTTCCTCCAAAACATTCCATTTTTAAATTATGCGTTTTTTTCGTTTTGCCCCCATGTTAACTCTATGGGGAGGTTCCGTTCGGCCGGCCGCCAGCCCGAACCCCTGAACCGATTTTGACAAACCCGGTCTTGATCGAAAGATTTCCAACCCTAGATGAACCAAAAATGTGTCACGTTCCTTCAAAGCATTCCATTTTTAAATTGGAAACTTTTTTTCAATTTGCCCCATTGTTTTCAGTTAATATTTATACCAACACAGGCAAAACGTCTTTTAAAGAGCGTGAAGAAAATCTACTTTGAAAAAGTATTACTTCTTTCTCTTCAGATGACGCATAAGAATAAATTAGTTGTGGTTAGAAAAACCTATATAATTTGATTGAAAGTATTGAATAGTGTAGCGCTGACGATGCAGCTTAAAAAAAAGTAATTGTAGAAAATTTAACTGCGCTGCAAGCGTGAAATAGTAACGAGCGAAGCTCGCATCAGCGCCAAAGGCGTGTAATCTAGCTGGTAAGACGCGGCTTTGCTGGGTCAAACCAGCTAGTACTATATTAAAATGACACATATGTTGTTTAATACTTTTCCTTTGCTTTTCACACAGAGTAGGTTCTTTTTACCAATGGTCTGCTGACAAATTTTTAAAGCCAACATCACACGCATAGACATTATGAAAAAAATATGTTTATAAACATGAACTTAAAATATTGTCGCAAACCTTTAAAAATTGACTTGTGACCCACAGTTTTAGAACCTCTGGTATATAGATATAATGTAATTTAAAGTACTTTATAGAAAATTAAGTCTTATGTCAAAATGTTGGAATGTTGGGAAAAGACTGATTGTAAGATAGATGTTTTAACTGTTCCTCGCAAAGCTTTACTTGAATTAAAGGAGGGCTCTTCAGATAGTTTTTATACTTCACATCAAATTTTCCATTTTTTACTTTTGCTGTAATCAAACATTCATTAATGAGAGATTTGACTATAAAATCAAATAGTGGTGCAGCAAAAGGGGTGAATTAATGTGACCAGTATTTAGTATACCGACTTAGAAGTAGATTTGAAAACCTGAGAACATATTTCTTATTCAGATTTTGTAAAAATTAACATAATGTAAATCAGTAAAATTAATTTACCAACTCTGTTGCAATTAAAATACCCAACAAAATCTCTAACTAGTGATTAACATAGCTTGACATCACTAATAAAAATTAAACTAATGAACTCCTGGAAAAGAGTTTTTGGGCCATGTTTTGAAGATATCTGGGTTGAAGAATTAAAATATATTGACTTAATGATGTATTGTTGTAATCCTCATATTTCATAGTCTACTTTACAGTTGCCATAATTAAGTACCTTTTGAATTGCAGAAATTATATTTCCTGTTCTTTATTGTAGTATTTTTTAAAACTAGGTTAAAGATGGGCATGATTGGTATTGTTTCACTTGCCACAAAGAAGGAGAAGTAGTGTGTTGTTCCACATGTCACAGAGTTTATCATGAAGACTGTTTGAAAGAGCAACCCGAGGGTAATGAAAAATTGATTTGTGAAGTCTGTAAGGTAAGTTATTTCTTGTAAAGTTGATACCTTTCCCCTTTGAAAGTTGATGCTTTAAGTAGTGTAATTTATAGTTATTTTATATAAAAGTAATTCTCTTTCAAATAAATTTTTTAGATGATCAAATCAAAAGATACCTTGAAGATGAACAAAGATGACCTCAATCTTTTATTAAGTTATGCTTGTCTTAGGCTAAAGGAAAAAGTCGGCAATGTATGTAAATTTTATTTCTCTCAACTGATACTTAATAATTGAAAGTGAAGTTATTTGCGGTTCTTAAATACAGTTGACGTCTTTATAATGACATTCCGATAAAAGGACCCTCTGATTTTTTAATCTTGAAATTTTGCAAAGAATCATCCACCAATATTAATTATATTTTTTATTGCTCTCTTATATTGTTTCCATTAAATTATTATTTGTTTAAAATTTAATATTGGGATTGCTACTATACAGTATAGTAGCCACCTTTTTTTCAAGAATGCATATCTAAGTTTAGTTCATTATCTTTCATAAAATCTCATTTAATAATTCAAAATTGTTAGCATTTGAGTTTGAAAAGGATTTATTTTGTGAAAAGATAAATTATCTCATTTCTTATCGATGATATATCCTGTTATAGCACCGTGAACTTCTTAAGATGGCTCCATCTGAAGAGGAAAAGTGGCGCCATGATTATTTGTGTTATGAAGAAATGAATTTAACCATCATGGAAGATAAGACTCAAGAAAATGTTTATAAACGATTAGAAGAAATTCAAGCTGATGCTCAAACTCTAGTTCACAATATTGTTATTTACTATGGTGGTAAGATAATTAAATCCCTTGGTTACTTTATTTGAATGTTCAATGCATTTGTGGTGCTGATAGAAAACTTAATGTGTTTCAAACTTAAACATTTATTATGCTACAGTATTGCACAATATTGACTTGGTATCTGTCCAGTAGAGTTTTTCTACTTCCTATTTTGGTTCCCTGAATTGCTTTAATTTAGTTTTGAATCATTAAAAAATATTATTTGATGCAATTGTATTTTGATGAACAGTTTGAGGTTTTGGCACTTATGCCAAAAAACTCAATAATTTAATTTCAACTAAAATTAATAACTGTGTTTTGGTGTAGATCTAATTAAGTTGTAACTGAAATTATGTAATATGTCAAATCTATTATTTTTTGTCGAACAACTCAAACATTTATTACATCAAAATTACTGCCTGTTCGGCTTTTTTTTTTTTTTTGCCTAGATCCCAGGTTGAAACTGAAGAAAAAAACAGGTGTGTTTTAACAAACAACCATCTTTTCAGTAAAAGTGTAGTGCATTATGTTATCTTTATTAGTTTTAAATAAATACTGTCTTTGCATGAAAATAAACTTTAAGGCAAGGTATAAGATTTCAGTTGCCAGATCTTGTCAAGCAAAATTTGTACTTGCTATTGGATTGAGGCACTAATCTGAGTGTTCTATAGTTTCATTTAAAACACAATATTTTGTTCCTTGCAAATTTATTGACAAAAGTTTACTCCACAGCTTTAAATATTTACTTGGCAATGAAAAGTTGGAAAAGTGGAAATTTCACACTCTGCCTTAAGGCTTTAGCATATTTTGCATACATTAAAGTATTGAACATTACTAAAATGGTATCTGTTCAGTAGAATTTTCCAAAACCTTTTTTGGTCCCCTGAATTGCTTTAATTTCGTTTGATGCATTTAATTACAATAAAAAATATTACTTGATGCAATTGTAGTTGGATGTATTGTTTGAGGTTTTAGACACAACTGTCAAAAAACTGGAAAACATTTATTACATCTGAAATTATTACCTGTTTGGCATTTTTGTACTGATCCAACAATCAAAGTTGAAACTGAAATTATTTATTTCAAAACTATTAAAATGTTTTATGTCTAACAACTCAAACATTTATTACATCAAAATTATTGCCTATTTGGCTTTTTTTGTCTAGATCCCAAGTCAAAACTGAAGAACAAAACAGGTGTGTTTTAACTAACAGCCATTTTTTAAAAAGTATTTTGCTTTATGTTGTCTTTATTAGTTATAAATACTTTCTTCGGATGAAAATTACCTAAAGGCCTGGGCTTCCTAGGTAGGAAGAAACCAGTAGAAACAAAGGACTTTTATTTTAATATACATTTTCTATTTCTCTTAATGTATATTTTCTAATTCCAGTTTCAATACTCTTCTCTCAAATATTTAATTTTAAGAGTCTTAATCTTAAATGCTCTTTGTTTTCATTTAGTTCATAGTACATCTGCTGACAAGGCTCGTCAAATGCTGAGAGATTGCTGTTATGATTTAGGAGAAATAAAACACTGCAAAGACTGTTACAGAACTTCCAATGAAAAGCGGGATAAATTTTGGTTTTGTCAACCATGTGTAAGTATGACTTGTGATTTTTTTGTTCAATTGGTATTTTATTAAGTTTTTTTTTGGTTAACTTGCAATCTAAATATTAAGAAATAAAATTTCTAGTTTAACATTTTAGATCTTATAATAGACTTCTGTATTTAACTAAGATTATATGAACTTCAACTTCATGCTGCACTCATTGAATCATATTATATTTTTAATTTGAGTTATTTTTAAAAGTTTAGTCATCAGCTCTTTGCTGTTAAATTTTTAATGTATGGAACTAACATTCTTAGTATAGGCCAAGGTCATCTTTAAATTCATTTATTATATTCAATTTCACCCATGTAAAACTATTTTCGTAAATGCACAATAGGGCATTTTATTTTTAATTGTACCATCAAATATTCCTTTTAGTAAAGTCAGTTAAAAGCTTTTTAGAAATATATTTATTACAGTGTTTTGAAGTCAGAAGTTTGTTCTTTTGACTATAGAAATGGAATAAATTTATCCCATATCCTCCAAAATTCCAATATCACCTGCCAATTTTTTCTGGCTGTGTCCTTCCCTTTTACTCCTGTCAGTTCTGCATAAGAGCAATGAAATCTCATTCGATAAGAGACAAATTTAGATTCAGTGGTGTAACAGATAGAATTAGAATTAGTTCAGAAAATTAATTAATTGGAATTAGGCATAGAATTAGTTCTTTTTCAAACAGAATTATAACAATGCTTAAATCTTACAGGATCCACCCCACGAACTTGTTTATGCCAAACAGAAAGGTTATTGTTTTTGGCCTGCTAAAGTTATCCAAATAAATAATGGAGTTTATGATGTCAGATTTTTTGGTGGATACCATCAAAGGTAAGTAGTAAGTAGGGAGGTTGTGGTCCCTAAAACATTTGCATTACCGAACAATTTAAAATTTTAAAAGGAGGAATGAAGTTGTGTTCTTCAATTATCATCATAAATTCTTGTATGCAGTGCAATTTTGATAATTTGAGTGTTTTTTATTGCATATTGAAATCAATCCCTGTTAATTTGGAAAAAACAAAGTTAAATCATTAATAGGTATAGGTACATAAGAAAGTTTTTAAAAATTCTGAGTACTTATTACTGATGTTTAAAAAAAATTTAAACAAAATTAAGCTAGAAATAAAAGAAAACTTTGTTCAAATGTAGAAAACTGATGCAGGTATGAATCTATGAATTATTCAAAGAAATCAGATTTTCTTCCTTAGTATAAAAGCCTGACTATATCCAAAGTTATAATTAATAGAAAGTAATCTTTGGTGACTAATTTTTAATAGCTTTAGTTGAAAAGATTTGTTTGTTGCTTTTTCATTTTAAACTATTTTTACTAAGGCATGAAAAATTGAACTCAGTTGAGATATAATTGGTGCTTAATTTCAGAGCTAATGTTGAAAAGGAGAACATCAAGCCGATTTCCATCTCTTTCCAATCTCTGCAACAGAAGCGCTCAGGACCTCTCAACAAGGCTCTGGAAGAGCTAAAACGTCACCAGCAGCTTCTGGGACAGGGAACAAAAGATAAAAAGTCCACTAAGCACCAGTCTCGGCCCCCCTCTTCCAATTCTTCACGCTCCAATTCTGCATCGAGATCCAGATCAAGGAAGGGATCTGAGTCTAGTGATGAGGACATGTCTGAAAATGAAGCTGGTGAAGGTCTTTCTTCTCAAGATGAGTGCCCTACATCATCATCACCTAAAGTCCCACGATTTAAGGTGTGTAGATTTTGAAAAACCCTGCCTTAGAGAATTTAAAAAATATAGTGTTTAGTTGTTAACAGGAAGTGAAATCAAGAAGACAATTCTATTTATGTAATGACATTTTTGTGCGTTGAAATGAGTAGACGTTTTTAAAAGTTAATCTATTTTTTCACCCAGCCTATTTTCTTAAGGCCCTGTCGAAGCCTTTAAGTTAAGCAGGAATAAATCAAAATGGGAAGAATTTTACACTTTTACTACTTTTTATTTGAAATGAATGTTAACATACTAACTTTCAACTTTTACTAACCTTTCTTTATTTTTCAAAGGATGCTCCAACTCCAGAAGACCATAATGTAGTTTCATCTTCTTGTCAAGAGTCCTCTCCTTGTGCTAAAGTCACTGTTTCCACTCAAACTCATAAGAAAGTAAATATTTTGAATGCTGTTTTTCCTGTTTAACCTTTTTTATACCTAATTTTTGAATTTTACTGCTTCCTCCCCTTTATATAAACTATAATGAATTGTTTCTCGTTTGTGTGTTTTATTGTTGATCTTTAGTTTAATGTATAAGTATTTCTAAGTTTGATGTTTATTTTTACTTGTATACATTATATTCGGAGGGGGTGGCGGGTTAGGCTGAAGACCTTATGTGCCACTTAGGGACGAGAAGATATATGTATACATTATATTCCAGCTTTTAGCTTCCCTCATTCCACCCAAACCTGCTAAACCGGAAGAAAAAGAAATTCCACCCTGTGATTGTGAACAGAAATACAGCAAAATGTTCAAAGAATTCAAAGAAAGATTAGAAGCTGAGCAAAAAGAAGAAAAAGAAAGGTCATTAAGAGAACTGGCAGAGCGTGTAAGCATTTCCTGTTGATTTTATTGCAATTTAGATCACCCAAAGCACTCTTTCCGTAAATTTGCACTTTTTACTTTGTAATTTGATTCATCAACTGAGGAAAAAAGATTGTAGATAAATTTTTAGGGATGGGCTGAATATATACTTGGGCATTAAATCCTTTAAGGTGTAAAATACTAATATTTCAAGTACTTTTTTAAAATTGAATATGTTTAGGTACATACTTATCTATAAGTTTTGAATCTTGCACATGTTTAATTAAGCCAAGATTTTTAAATTAATATATAGAAATGGGATTGATCTGTAAAGAATAACTGATTTAAAAATATATTCAGGGATTTAAAGGCTTCTTAATCCTATTCATGATTACAATAATTTTAATGTCATACACAATTATTAAAATAACCAATATTGTTCAGTTATACGTTGTCTGCTGGATTTACTACTTCTAAATTCTAATTTCAAATACTTTTACATCAGGCAGTGCATTGTAAATTTTGTAAGGATTCCAAAAAGTACAACACTTTAAGAAAGTAAAGAAATCACTGTTAATGTGAAAAATATTTTTCAGTTACGTCTAGATTTTGAAGAAGAAAAGCAAAGAGTTGTGACTGCTGCCATGGATAGAGTTCAAAAGGAGCTTGCTGAGGAAAAGCAAAATGCTGAAGACCAGATGAGATCCTCTCATCAGTTAGAGTTAACAGAGATCATGGACCGTCATAGACTAGAAATTTCCGAAGTAAAGAAAAAGCAATGGGTATGTAAAGCTACGTTTATCTACGTACACCCTTAGTTCTGAACATAATGAACCACCAATGAATGTTTAATATTTTTATATGCTTTTATCTTAGTAAAATTGTTCCCATTTGTTAACCATTTCAATTGGATCAAAAATTCTCTGTTGTTGAAAAAATTGCTAAATGACCAATAATTTCCCTTTTTTTTAATTGTTTTAATTAGAGATCTAAAGAATTGTCTTTTTGCTAGTGCCCCCGACAATTTTAAATTGGTTTAATTATCCTGAATATTTTAGTTCAGTACGCAAAATGTAATTTTGATGGAAATCTATCCTTTTTAAATTTTATTTTCTAACCAGGTAATAGTCTGTACCCTGATCTTTTTGTATCATAAAAAGCATTCAATGAGAAAAATATAAGGTCTCTTGTATTATTTTTTTCCTTTGAACAAATTTTACCATTTAATTTATATTAAACCTTTTAATACTTTCCTTCCAGTGCTACAATTGTGAAGCTGAAGCAATTTACCATTGCTGCTGGAATACCTCTTACTGCAGTGTGGACTGCCAACAGGTTCATTGGCACAAGGAACATAAACGCACCTGCAGAAGAAAGCGGTAATAACTTCCACCCTACTTTTTTTTGTAGTCTTGAGGTTCAAGGGAAACAAGTCATTTGCCAAAGTCTTCTCACCACTCTGCTGAAAGACTCACCCTATTGTATTGTTTGGGGTTCTTTTGATATATCACCTGCTTGCAGCCTGCTGCACACTTTCTCAAGCATAAGGTAAAACTCAAGGATTTTAATGGAGCTAGAAGTTTTTAAGAGGCATCATTTAACAGGCTGGATTGCAGTGTTTACCTTAAGACTTCCATGTTTGAAAAGACAAACATCTAGCTCAGTTGACTGATGCTCCTTCATGGTTTTGTACTTTTTATAGAACATCTCATGGGAAATATTTGTATTTACACACTTTATTTATGATATAAGTAACATCTTAGATGCAAGGTCTTTCCTTTTCAGTTTCTTAAAAATGTGCTCATACCGTGAAGTATTGTTTTTGAGACTGCTAAAAGTAATTTCTTGGTTGACTGCAGACTGTTTCTTAAGAGTCTTTTACAAGCATAATTCTTACTGTTATTTTTTTTAAAAATCTATTTGTGAAGTATCATTGATCTTCAGTGCTTTATCAAAAACAACATTGTGTATATTTGTATGGGTTAAGAGTTTTCTGCTTTTTATGTGAAATGTAACAAGTTCACTCAGAAAATAAATGGATCTAAATATCTTATCAAATGCATTTGATAATCATTAGAAGAAGCTGGTGGAAGGTTTAGTGGGGAATCTTTTTATACTTAAGAGTTTTTATACAGGCTACAATTTGGATTTTACAGTAAATGGGGAAATATTTTATCAAGTTAAATGCATTTATATGCTTTATTCTTCATTTAGATTTTGGTAAAATTAAATTAAATCTCAGGTTGTAAAAAATATATTTTCTTCTATGTTTTTAAGGCTAGGGGGCCGTTCAAATATTATGTAAGCATGTTTTTGGTCAATTTTGACCTCTTCTCCCACTGTCAGCAAAGATAAGAAAATTGCAACCCTCCGTCATAATTACATAAGAAAACTGCCCGACTCCTCCTTTGTTCTTTTTTTCTTACAAAATAAATTTTAAAATAAAATTTATTTTCGGTTGAATTTGAAATTAGAAAGGAAACACATTTTCGAAGCTGCAGAGTTTGTAACATATTATGTAAGCATCACTCATACCCCTCCCTCCTTGTCAGGAAAAATAAGCAAAGACCAAACCCCCTCCCCCGTTAGGTGCTTACATAATATTTAAATGACCCATAGGCTAATTTTAATACAATCTGAATATCTCTAAGGACTGAAGGAAACAAGAGGACCTAAAATACCTTTGAGCCTTAAAAATAGGAAAATATGGGAAAACTTAAAAAAGAAAATATAAACTTATGGGAGGCTCACTTTGAAATTGAGATATCTAGCCATTTTAATATTTCTCAAATTGGGAATACAAAGGCCAGATTGATGCTTAATACCATTCCATACTTTTTTTTTGCTATGAGCCTAAATTATAGCTTTGCAAATACAAAACACCATTTAGGCAATGAGGATGATTTACTAAGGTATTTTTTTTAGGGAAAAGTCTTTGGGGGGGGGGGGGAAGAATTGAAAATAACAGTAATGAAATATATAATGTGAAAGGGGAAGAATATTTTTTAAGATACAATAGGTAACTGGGATATAACTACAACTGGGATGGTCGCAAAATGCCTTGTCCCAGATAAACTAATTTCCTTGACAGTCAAACTTTTGCTAATTTTCAGGGAAAATTATGAAAGAAAACTATTATACAATATGTCACTGATAATTTAAATAGTACAAAATAAGTAATAATTATAAATTTTAATGTTATATTTGCAATTTGTACAGTACAACCAGCAAAGGACACAATCTTGACAGCTCAACTTAAAAAAAAATAGAGTGAAATGCTGAATTTTATGTCAGATGGGTAATTAAAATATGCAACAAATTGTTTGGAAAGAATGTGGTTCGTCCCACACCCACATCAAAGTTTTTTTTGGGGTGGAGGCATCTTAGATAATCATATCACCTGATCCTAATTAAATTAGAGTATGTTTTTGGATAACAAAGTTTGTGATATCAAGAGTTGTCAATAAAAATACAGTAGTTATAGCTTAAAAATAATCTTTTGTTCAAATTTCCACAAAGTACATTATTACTCTTAATGATTCTTGGTATTGTTTGTTTTAAAATAGATCATGGATTAACTTTTCAAAATAAGAAATAGTATAATTATCTGAATATGCTACTTTTCTCCCTAAAAAAAACACATGATACCGTAATTCTTTTTGTGTAAATCAAGCATTTTGCATGCTTAAAACTGGTAGATTTTTTCCCAAAGATTTCAGTAGTTTAGTGTTTGATATAAAGTTCTTGTATTAAAATTTAGTTGGTGAATTAGCCATGTTCTCTAAACTTTGACTTTCATTTCTTTGTGTATGTATATAATATTAATATCTAGTCTTTAGGGTGTGAAAACATGTTCCTTTTATTTATCTTACATAGCATTGAAAATGAGCCATGGTGGTACTGTTACTATTTTAGAAATTTTTGCTTTTTATATTTTCATTGCTGATTATGTATGTACATATGCAAGGTGATCATAAAGACTGGACTAATTGTCTATCAACACACACTTGTAATTGCAAAATTATATTCAAAATATGAGAAATATAAGGATATAATTTTTTTTTGTGGGAGAATTAATCCTTGAGGATCTGTATAAGAAAATACAGAAACTAATGGCATACAGCTCTTGTTGGTTAAAATTCAAAATTTTGAAATTTTCAAATTTAACATTGTAGCATGTTGGGGCTTGATAAAAATTAAGTTTTTGCATTTACTTAAAGAGACTCCATGGATTTGCAACTTATATTATCAAATTTGCTACTTTTTTATGTTATAGACCTGTTTGAAGTAGGTGTCTAAAGGCAATATGTAATTAATACACTTTCTGTTTTTCTTTTTGAATCATCCTGAATAAGCTATGCAAAAAAAAAAAACCATACACAATAGCAGTGTTTTAATAAAAGTTTTAAAAACGATTACATATCATTCTGTACTTTGAATGAAACCTGCAACATTTGATTTAATTTAAAAATATTTTTTTAGTATCTATTATTTTATCATAGCAAGCTTATTTTTATCTGTATTTTTATTCAGCCATTGCTTTATATATTTTACCTAATTTTTAAAAAACATTTTAGACATTGGGTCCAAACTTGAAGTTAAATGGGTATTATACTGTTTACTTTTTTTGTATGTACCTATCATTATTTTTTTAATCTTTAAGTAGCTTTTTGTTTCATTTTTGAGTGCAACATGTTAAACATTTAAAGTAAAAGAGCAATGATTTGTATGTGCTGTTTACTTAATGTTTAGCAGTGAAAAAATGGAGACTTAAATCTTTTTCACTGTGCAGTATTTGAATGCTGATATTAAATTTCATTAAATGTAAATAGTACTGTAAGATCTTGAAAATATTTGTGTGTAAAATGCTTAATTTGTGAAACTGCATCATGCATTTTTTTTTTAAATTTTTATTATTATATTGAGCTAAGTAATTAGAAACTTAAGTAAATGTAGAAAACGTGACTCAAAGGATAAGTATCTTTTGTGTCTTATAATTCTGACTACTTCATTTACTTTCTGGATTTTACACTAGGCATTTTTTCATACTGTGTCAAGTTTACTTTTACTTAAATTTGAATTTAATAGTGTGTGATTAAATTCAAAGTTTGCATTGAATGAAGTTTTAAATGATAGTAGTATTTCTATGTGCATTGATCATCTATTGAAAAAAATCAGTTCAAGAAGTTACCTAAATAGCTATTCACATATTGCGTCAATCATGTGCTAAAGCACATTAGGGGACATCCATAAATTACTTGAGGTGTTTCTTCCAAATTTTGGACCTCTCCCTTGGTGAGATTTTGCTGGACCCCCCTCCTTCTCTAATTCTCACATAATATTAATATTTTTCTATATTAATATATTAACTTTTAAATAAATCAATTTCTTTTATATGTTCTAGCCATGTGTGTTTCGTCCTATCGGCATGACACTTAATACTTACATTGCAAAAGTTTTGTTGCAAATACATGTTGAAATCAAAAATTGGTCTTAAATTGTAATTATCATGACCGACTGGCTATAATGGTTCGCTGTTTTTACTAATCTGCACATTTTTTCTAAAATTGTGCTTAAAAAGATAAAAAAGGAATTTTTCAAAAATAAATATATTGACGTGAAATTTTAATTGACTCCCCATTGGTGAGATTTTGCTGGACCCTCTTGTTGACCTCACATAATTTATGGACATCCCCTTACAAGATGACACATTTTTCCCCATTGCTAGGTTGATTTAATTTAAATCAGTCTGATACTAATTCCCAAGAAATTAAAATAGGATTGCAAAATTAGTTTCAAGTGTACAGTGGGGGACTGAAATGGGACAACTTATGACATAGGATGAGCAGCGTAAATATTCTGACGTAATTTGTGAATGGTCCCTAATTTTTTTCAAATTTATATTTGAAGCAAGTTTTGTTTGATATTCATACCGTGAATATTAATGGTGACTGACAAAGTATTTTTTGGGCTTCCTTTAATCTAAGGGATGTAAGCTCTTAAGAGCTGATTTGAGATCTGATCTTTAACATTACCTTTCAAGTTTCATTTTTGTGAGCATAAAAAAGCATTTATTTTCAGTTAGTGGACTTGAATTTTCCATTTATTTGGAGGAAATATTCGAGCACTCATCATTGGTTTTCTTCCGTGTAAATTTTGTCTTGTATTTTAACTGCAATTTAGATTTAGCACTCTATAAAGGATGTGTTATCTTTCATAATAGTTTTAGATAGCTACTTTTAAACTGAAATGTGCTTTAATATAATCCTAAGCAAATCCTATCATATTTCAGGATAACCCTACATGCAAGTAATGTTTAGTTAATATAGTTTTTGACTTAGACCATTAGAGATACATGTCCAAGAATGGTGACTTCAACCATCTGACTTTAAATGAGCAATTGTGTACATCAACAGATTATATTTATGTTATTAGAGTGTTCAAATTTTAAAGAAAATTTATTGTCCTTCAGTGTATTTGCTTCTTGTGTTGTTTTTTATTACTACTTGATTTCATTTTGTGATATTTTAAAATCACAGGTCATTTATTAGAGTCCTCCATAGTGTAAATACTATCATTGCTATATAGGTTTCAGTGCACCTAATTACTTGGATTCCAACCTTGAAGACATCTTGTGTATTAAATATACATTAAGACTGGTTTATAGGTGAAATTATTATTTCTTTAGAATAGATTCTTTTGCTACATCAAATTTTATAAATAATAGTATTTTAATATTTTATTCTTTCTATTTATTTTATTATCTTAAGATATAACTTAAGTATGTTTAGTGTTCAATACAGAGATATGCTTAGTTTATAGCGTGTATAAGCCCACAAGCTAAAGTAACTCAATTTTGTGATAAAGATAAATCAAGTTAAGGCAATCCATGTTCTCAGCTTCTGTATCAAGTCCTCTCTTTTTACTAGTGTACTATATATTTTTTTTTTGTTTAAGCTAAACATTGTGTTTATATGAAAACTTAATGTATGACCTGGTGATTGGTAATAAAGTACTAAAAATTGTACTTGAAATTTTTTATTCAAACATACAATAAAAAATGGGAAAACTAAGCTATTAATTTATAAATGTTTAATCAGATCTATACTCATCAGAAACCTGGACAATGACACAAAAAGATGAAAACACTCTTGGTATTTTTGAGGGACAGTTATTAAAAGCAATTTTTGGAGGAATACAAGTTGATGGTGTTAAGCACAGCCACTCAAACTCTGAACTATACTGTGCCTTCAAGGAACCTAACCTGACATTATTGGATTGAACAGAAAACGCTCAACACCCCCCTTCGAAATTCGAACTAGGTGTACCAAAACAAGTTGAAACCCTGTTTTTTAGGGTAAAAATTACAAGAAATTTCCTGGGGGAGGACCCCCAAACCCCCCTTTTGGTATTATAATAAGTTTCATCCAAATCATACCTAAAAATGAATATCCAAAATTCGGACTAAGTATACAAAAAACAAGTTGAAACCCTGGGTTTTTTTTAGTAATTTTCCAAACATTTTCTGGGGAAGGACCCCCCAGATCCCCTTTTGTACTTAAAACTCTATTACTCGTAACTTTTTTAATATTAAGTTCATCAATATTCAAATCCTATATAAAAATGTATATCTAAAATTCGTACTAAGAGTACCAAAATGAGATAAAATCCTGTTTTTTAGGGTCAAATTTCTAACAATTTTCTGGGCGAGGACCCCCATTTGGTACTTGTAATTTTGTTCCTCACAACTTTTCTTACATTAAGTTTTTTAGCGTCTAAATTATCACCTAAATATGTATTAAAAAGCTACATTGGACCTATTAAATATGTGGGGCGGGGCTGAGGCTGAGAAGTAACTTTGGGCCCCTCCCGAAATAAATTCCTATATACGCCACTGGTCAGAGGCTAGCTCAGCTGGCCGGTTTTATATGGGGGTATTCGATGGCAGATAGCTATCCGCAAGAGCGAACAGCTTGAAACATCGAATACCCCCATAAAACTGGCCAGTTACTAACGAATAGAAGAATTTTCACTTAGGAAAGACTTATAATGTAAGAAAAATGTCATTTTTAAACTTTTCCATAGCATGAAAATAATTTCTTGAGTACGCTTGCGCCAGAGAGTCTTCCGAACCCTTCCGCGGGTGCTTCTGGGACGCTAACACCTCAACCGCTTTTAGCAAAAATAATTGCTGCATATTTTCATTAAATTTGGGTCCTTGGGGAAGGGTTTGGACCCTTCAAAGGTAAAATGCGTAAAAATTAAGAGGAAAAAATATCGTATAAAAACCTCTAAAATTTTTAGCTATTTTTTTGCATTTTTAGGGAGTAATAACCCCTTAAACAAATCCATTTGCTACAAAATTTCATATTTTAGATATTTCAACCTTTCTTGTCCGTTTGGGAGTAATTTAAAGACTTGACTAATGCTTTTTGACCCTGAAAATCGAATTCAAAGTCATTAAGTCATCAAAAATCGTAAAAAGGGGGAGGGGCCGTTCCCCGAAAAACCCGAGCTCATTGAGAATTTTGATGGTGATTTTCGTATTCAGCGACCCAAAATCTATGAGAATTCAAGATTTTTCTTTTGTTCTGAAGACATAGCTGCCAACCTGATGGGGGGAAAAAATAGCAGTACTTTCACGGACTACATATAAAAGCAAACCCACCTATTTTTCGGTCACAATTTAAAACTTAGGCTGCTTTTTTTTAGTTAATAGTTATAATACTGTGTAAGCACAAATAATTCAGATAAAAAACCTATGAAGAAACAAAAACAACATCCCTCTTAAGTAAATGAAAAAAATCAGCCATAAGTTACAACTAAAGGCCAGTGGCGGATTCAGGGGTGGCACTCTGGAAAGTGCCCCCCCCTTGGACCCAAAAAATCACTCATATGTTCCACGAAATGTCCCAAAAAGTACTCAAAATGAGTTAAAACCCTACTTTTACTCGTCAAATTTCAAAATTTTTTCAGGGGGGACCCTCATACCCCCCCCCAGCGGTACCAAAAGGGGATCTTGATACTTTTTAGAAAATCCCCAAAATTTTGACATTTTTCTCAAAAGGTAAAGGTAAAAATCTGAAAAAGTGCCCTCCCCTTGGAACCGTGCAGGTTCCGCGCCTGTTCTCTTCACATGAGAAAACCGTGAAGCATCCCGTCCATAACCTGTGAAATATAAGTTTAGAGCTCTGTTCTTAATCGGTTTGGATTATTTCATTTTAGTGGTAGTTGTTTTTAGTCACCGCTTTTTAAATTAAGTGAAAATTATAAAGTAGAGCAAAAGTAATAGTACCCTTAAAATGCATCTCGTGCTTCTCCCTCTCTCAAGATATGTAATCCCTCAAGGCCTGTAACTCACACTGAGTAAAAGCAGGCTCCGCCTGCTGTGGACTCCAATAGAAAAGATTTATCTAGTTCTCTGTTACGGGATCTATCTATGTCCGGCGTTTGGAATGGCTCTGTTAATATATAAGGTAACAGTCCAGGCCTTCTTTCCATAAACCTGTGAAGTATTAGTTTATCCGTTCATTAACAATTTCGATTATTCCACAATAGTGGATGTGGTTTTTAGCAGGGTTGGAAAAAAAAAACATGTTTTTTTCTAAAAAAAAACAAAAAACGTGATTTTCTTGTTTTAAACGTTTTTTTTTTTGTTTAAAACGTTCTAATTGGTTTTTTTTTACCCTCGACACAGAAATTCTAAAAAAAAAACAGGATTAACAAAGCTACCCCTGACATCAGATGGCATCTTGAGCACCTGTTTCTTGGAGCTTGGCCAAAGTAAAATGATTGTTTTTGAAAATATGTTACTATGTCAACAACTTCAGCTTTAACATTAGAAATGTCAATATATTTTGCTAAAAGGTTTAAGTAACGAGCTGAACATTTATAAGTTATTATATGCATATACATTTCAGTCCCTTTCAGTTCATTGCGTATTTTGACGACATCAGCAGCATTGATCGTTTAAAATATTAAAATAAAACATAAAGAACAGGTCCATTATAAAAAAATATGATTTTCAAACAAGTTTATTTGTATTTTTTATTAAATAACTTTCTAGAAAAAAATCAAATAAAGTCAATCAAATAAAAATCAAAATTAGTTGAAAGTAAATACTAAGTTTTATATACTGCCATCTGTTCATAGAAAAAAAAATTACTAAAAAGTACATGTGTTTAAAACAATTTTTTTTTTTTGCTTTGTTTTAAACGTGTTTAAAACAAGTGTTTTAAACGTAACAATCCTGGTTTATAGTCATCGCTTTTTAAATTAAGAAAAAAATAGTAAATAGAGCAAAAATATTCTCTTCTTTAACGGGATCTATGTATGTCCTGCGTATGGAATGGCTCTGTTAATATAAGGTAACAGTCCAGGCATTCTTTCCATAACCTGTGAAATATTAGTTTAGGAGTAATTATGTTCTTAAACGGTTTCGCATTAGTGGATGTGGTTTTTAGTCACCACTTTTTAAATTAAGAAAAAAATATTAAGTAGAGCATCTTCATTAACTATGACTGAAATTTTGTTACCACTTAATAAATAAGGATAAAAATCCTAAGTTAAATGAAACGCCTGGGTTGGTGGTAGGGGCTTGTGGATGGAAGGATCTATTACTGTCCTCCATATTCCTAAGACTCTTACATTCTTTCAGTTTCCGTCGTAGGCAAAAGAGTTGAAGTCTTGAAATGTTACAAAAAGAGTGTAAAAGTCATCAAAAATAGTAATATTTTCAATTAATTTTACTGTTACGGTTACAGTTAACGTTGAAAAATTAGAAATATTAAGACTCCCCGTGAATTAAGCAGGAAAATTTATAAATACCAATCAGTATTTATTTCCGAGTGCTATACCCGCTGAGAAGGCTCAGATTCTATCTGAGGGCCTTTTGGATGGCAATCTGGTGTGCTAACCACCAAGCCATCCGTTCCTGCAGCTGCGACAGTCTTGTAATTAATTTGAAGTTGATACTTCACCATTTATAAAAAAAACCCTAGAAAATATTGCCGAGGATCGAACCCGAAACGTTTTGTGAACGACTGTCACCTACCTCAGACGGCAGTGCGTTAACCAACCGTACCTGAAGCCTCTGGATTATTTTAATAATTTAATTTAAAGTTAATAGATAAATTCAAAATTTGAAGAAGTGGTAGGCAGGCTTTGAACCCTGTTCCTTTCGATTCGTAGCATCACGATCTTAACGTCCAGGCCATTCGCTCACATCTCTCCGAGAATTTTAAAGCTACTGCAGATTATTAATTTCGATATTGTAAACAATAAGAAATATGCAGTGTGTGTTGTGTTATCTAAGTCTTATTTTTCTCAATTATGTTTATAATTTATTTTTTGTATATCATCTTGTGTCAACCTGCAACCTGACCCTCATGTGTGAATTTCACTAACACTTTTAGGGGATATTCTTTACTGTGAAAGAAACAGGAAAATATATTTATTTGAATTTTTTGGTGATTTTTTTAAAAATTTGAAGAAAAAAAAAGGGGGGCACTTTGAAAAATGCACCCTCCTTGGGCTGAAAAAGAAAGGGAAAGGTGGGAAAAAGAGAGAAAAGGCGTAAAAAAGAAAGATTTTGAGAGACCAAGAATTTTTTTTTGATATTAAAAAAACGTAATTATTTTTTTCTTCCTTTTCCCTTCTTGGCCCCTTTTATTTAGCCCAAGGTGTCACTTTCCCCAGATTCTCCAAACGTTTTTCGCTCATCAAGCACCTGTGCGGATCAAAAATGAATTATTCAGGGTCAAAATCCCTACAATTTTCTAGGGGAGGATCCCCAGACCCCCAAAAAATTTGCCTTCTTAAAAGACAGTTACAAGGTTCAGATCCCGATCATAGGTTCAAAAATAGTCACTTACTGTTTATCAAACATGTTGGGGTTCAAAAATAAAATTCATTAGGGGGATCTTTATAGAAAAAAGTAAAATTTAGTCTATTTTGTGTGCAAAGGTATAGGTAATCCTCAAAAAGTGCCCTCCCCTTGGAGACCTGCTGGATCCGCGCCTGCTAAAGGCATCCAAAACTATTTAAATATTAATCATAGTTCTTGCTCTATTACCATAACAGAAATTAAAGCTTTTCTCTCTATATTGAAAAAAAGTAACAGTGACCGCGGCCGCCTCCGCTGATTTTGAAAATTTTATTTTTGAACATTTAGAACTCTCACTACGCAAAAACTATTCAACGGAAATTTATGAAATTTTAAACATTTCTAGACAAATGTATGAGGATCGTGTTCGTTCTAAAAGCTAATAGATGAGATAAATAGTTCTAGAGTTATTAAATGTCCAAGTCGAAAATTATTTTTTTCTGCTGCGAGTTCGCCCCCAGCAAAATCTATTAGCAGCAGAAATATGATTTTTTGCAGACACATACTCTTAGATGTGCAGTTTTGCACCACGTCGCCCTTTTTTCGAATTAGTTTTGGAGTAATTAAGATTTAAAGTTTCGAAATTTTTGACGGTTTTCCTGTTTTTTCGTTATAAAAGCAAAACTAATCACAGTAGAACTATGATATTTTAAAGACACATACAAATATTTTTTATAAAAAGATTGGCTTTTTGTTTTTTCAAAAATTCTAATTAGTTTTGGAATAATTAAGGTACAAAGTTTTAATTTTTTCTTCTCTTTCTGGCCGTTCACTAGAGAAACAAACGAGTTTTATGCGTGTTTATAGAACTGTTTGGAGACACTTGCTGACCAAATTGGGTCGCTTTCGTCTTCTTCATCTTTTATGCGTGTTTTATGATAAGTCTGATTTATTTTATTTTTAACAATGTTTTTACTATACAGAGTGGTTGATGGTTATTAGTAGACTTGCTGAATATTTTTTTAACATTTCAATTAAATTATTGATAAGCAAGAGAGAGATATTTTCGGTATTACAAGAGGCTTAATAGAGCATTTTCAATCACGTGTCTCCGATCACGTGATCAAGCTGGCTTGGACGGCTTGGAGGATAGACAACTTTTCTTTAACATTAGGCTCCCATAGAGAATACGCGCTGCATTTAGTTTTTATAAAAAAAGTTCATTTAAAAAGATTCTTTAGGCTCGGTTAAAGACCGGAACGAAAGAATAATAGTTATTGAAGGTAAGTGCATATGTTTTTGTGTTTTAGTGGTAAGCTAAATTTAGAAAAAGACTTATTACGAGGTGACATGTTTTTGTTTACATTTGTTAGAACAATATGAGAGTCCGATACATCTGTAAAATACTTATAATATGCTACTAAAACTAAATATTGAATAATTAATAAATAATTAAGAATTTTAAAATATGTTAGTAGCATTGCGAATGGTACTTGCAATTAGAACACTGGCAGAAATGGTTTCAGCAATTAGAACACTGCTAAATATAAAATGTAGTATTATTGAATGACTTATAATATGCAGAGATGCCATTTTAGAGTAAATAAAGGTTACTTTAAAGTAAACTTTGGAGAAAAACATAAAACATCCTTATTTTTCAAAATTCACATCAAAAGTAAACAAATAAACGATGTGCATCCTATAGTTTTCCTTCATACTGTCTGTCATCCAAGCCTCTGACGTCACAAGCCTGTGACGTCATGTGCGAATGCTCTATTAAGCCGAGAAAAGGGTTCTGCTGGATTGTTGAGATGAACAAGCGAGCTCTGCTCCCTGAGATCACGGAGCGATCTTGCGAAGCAGTTCCGGGGGTTGGTGAGCGATAGCGAGCAGGGGGCAGGCAAGCCCCCTAGTTCTAGAAAAAATAACTTTAATTTAAGAAAGAAAATGTAGTATTGAAACCTAATTAAGAATAGAGCATTTTCAATCACATGACGACCTAACAACGTTGTTTTTCTCCTCCAGTGACATCATGTGCGAATGCTGCTATTGGATGCTACTATTTCTCGCTCCTAACAACAGCCTTAGCAACGTTGTTTTTGTCCTCCAAGTGACGTCATGTGCGAATGCTCTATAAGAAAGCAAAAATAAAAGACTGATATTAAGAAATGATGCATTTAAAAACTTCAAAAAAATAAAATGATTACTAGTGAATTCTCTTGAAATTTAATATTGTGAAATACCTTGTAGTGCCTATTAAAAAGCAATATGCCTGTAAATAATGATCAATAGAGCATTCGCACATGACGTCACAGGCTTGTGACGTCAGAGGCTTGGATGACAGACAGTATGATGGAAAACTATAGGATGCACATCGTTTATTTCTTTACTTTTGATGTGAATTTTGAAAAATAAGGATGTTTTATGTTTTTCTCCAAAGTTTACTTTAAAGTAACCTTTATTTACTCTAAAATAGCATCTCTGCATATTATAAGTCATTCAATAATACTACATTTTATATTTAGCAGTGTTCTAATTGCTGAAACCATTTCTGCCAGTGTTCTAATTGCAATTACCATTCGCAATGCTACTAACATATTTTAAAATTCTTAATTATTTATTAATTATTCAATATTTAGTTTCAGTAGCATATTATAAGTATTTTACAGATGTATCGGACTCGCATATTGTTCTAACAAATGTAAACAAAAACATGTCACCTCGTAATAAGTCTTTTTCTAAATTTAGCTTACCACTAAAACACAAAAACATATGCACTTACCTTCAATAACTATTATTCTTTCGTTCCGATCTTTAACCGAGCCTAAAGAATCTTTTTAAATGAACTTTTCCTATAAAAACTAAATGCAGCGCGTATTCTCTATGGGAGCCTAATGTTAAAGAAAAGTTGTCTATCCTCCAAGCCAGCTTGATCACGTGATCGAAGACACGTGATTGAAAATGCTCTATAGTATTAATTATGCATTGACTCAAAATGTATTCAGCTAATCAAAGAACTTTAAGCTTACTCTGTCAGGGATAAAAGAAAACTATCGGAGTACTTCGCAGCTATGTGAAGGTAATTCCTTTCAAAACTTATTAAAACTCGAAGCGCGTCCGATGAGACAAAAGGGTCGGGAATGTTTTACTTTTAACCCAGGGGTCTACCCATATTTAGGTAGAATTATAAATTTTCTGAACTTTTTATGAAGATTAACTGAGTTAAAAGTTTCAAAAGAGGGGTCTGGGGGTCCTCCCCCAGAAAATTTTTAGAAATTCGACCCTAAAAAACAGGATTTTAACTCATTTTGGACCCATAGTGAGAATTTCGAGGAGAGGGAACTCTTGGACATTTTGAGTACACAACAAATTCGTAATATTTTTCGCAGGGGGCCGGATGAGAGGGCCTCGCGGGCCGTAGTTTGGAGACCCCTGTTTTAACCAGCCGTAAGTAAACGCGACCGTTGATGCTACGGAGGCGAAACATTTCTTTCAGAATGAGGTACACTCATGGGGTAACTTCGTAATTGCGAACCAATGATAGGACCGGAATATTCATATAAGATGTTATTAGTGCTGCAGCCCTGCATTTATTTATTTTCATTAGACTTGATTTTGCGCTTTATTGTTGGATTTCCGAAGCACCCCCGCTTTAATTCAATTCAGCGGGACATAAATATTTTTTGATTCTGCTGAATTTTTTCCCGGTGAATAAGTGACCTCTAAGACAACTCTTTTCAGTGTATATGTCTTTTCGAATTTCTAAAAAGGAAGAAAGAAAGAGAAAAGAAGCTTTTTTTGATAACTCTTATTGCACATACACTACCATTACCAAAAACAAGGAGAAGCTTCTTTTATATACCGAGTCTTGACCATAGTAGATCAATGTGTAAATAATGTTAAAATCGCTATACAAACCTAGAAAAGTTAAAAATGGGGAGTGTTTTTTTTTGTAAATAATCATTAATACTAATTTTAATTTTGTGAGATCGAGCCACAAAACGGCACAATTTTAGCCTTCATCAACCCTTGAAACTGCTTAAAAAACTTATAATGAATGAAAACAACAAAATCTACAAAAACCAGACATTTATTTCAACACTGTTTTTACTTTTTTTTTTCCTTATCTACAGATTTCTCATTAATTATTCAGAAAGTTTTCAGAATTTGGGTACATAAATTTCTACATAGATGAGCTTTCCTGCATCCATCCAGTGATGAATTTCAAACGAATAGATAATTTACCTGAAAAAAAAAGACATATAAAGACTATGCTAAGTACAAAATAGTTCAAGCGTGAATTCTTTTTTAATAATCAGTTATTCATTTCAACTTACAAAATATAATTTACGAGCACAGACTTTCACTAAACTTGAAGTTTTCAGGAGTAAAAGCAATCCACCTAGATTCTAAAGGGCCATTAAAAACGAAATGGAATCTTACGTAAGAATAGGGGGGGGAGGGGTTTGAAAAATCTTACGTATACCCTTACATGGGGGTAGAGGGGTAAAATTGCCAAAATCATCCTTACGTAATTAATGAATGGCCCCTAATCTCGGAACAATAACTGTTCTCGTTTCTTCTACGTGATTTGTGAAGCTGAATAATGTGACCCTTAGCCTGTCGCATGTTACGAAAATGGGCCACTTTGCGTAGTAAGATTTGCAAAGAACTGGTCCACAGGACTAGTGGGGTTTTTCCCAGTTTCTAAGGCTGGTAATAACTTATCTTAATCACTTACTGAAAAAAATTGATTTATTCTTTTGAAGTAAATTTTCCAAATAAAAAAATTAATGTTCTTTTATGAAAACCTAATTATAAATTTTAAACCCTTATTGAGAAAGCTCTCTTGGTCTAGGTATTAAAATAACTGATCACAAAAGACTGTCAATATGGGGATAGATCCCATATCTTATGTGGTGTGCTTATTGTAATTCCAACCAAATTACTGCTTTTACGGATTAGTATTTGACAAAAAAAGGTACTTCCGTATTATACCATCGACCATGCTGCTCAGGGATCATTATAGACTTCGTTAAATTCTTTTTTTTTTTGTGAAGGGTTTGTTTTTAAGGTAAAATCTTTTGTGAAGGACGTCCATTTTCAAAATGAAATATTTTTTGAAGGGTCTGAAGAGTGAAAACGAGCTTGAATTTCCTCTAAACAGACCCTTGCTGCTGAAAACAAAAATGCATACCCAAAGCCCATGGGTGCCACTCTTCAAAAGTTGTGAGACTGAACTTTGAACTTGAACTATCTTTTTAATCATTTTCCTCATTCTAGCATTTTTTTTAATTGCAGAAAAAGTTACCCGGAACGGAATTCCGTTCTCTGGACGGAAGAGGGCACCCAAGCGATAGCCTATTAATTGTTCTGCTGAAACTGACAGCCCACGGGATAATAAGTAAGAAAAAAAATATCCCATTTAAATGCGCACACTTTCATTCAATTTTGAACAGACTGAAAGAAATATTTTGCAATGAAAAGAAAACTTTCCCAATTTCAAACCCTCCTTAAGGGGTCTGTTTGTGAACCTAGGAAAATGAAAACTTTGTTTTAGGGTTTTTTGGGATGATCTTGAATAATATTCGATGGTCTCTGTAGGAAAAAGTTAGTGCTTCATTTAATATGAAGATGACCCCTTAAGAAATCTAATTTTTTTTTTTACAGTTTTGGAATACTTATCACTTACAAACCATAAAAAATTATACCTTATTTATCTTCCTAACCCAAGTGGTTTGTCGGTAATTTTTGTCTGATTGTACTTGTAAAAGAGCTAGCCACAGCTCTGCAGAAGGAACTTGTAGGTGTAGAGAGCTAAAAATACTTATTGATAAAAAATAAAATGAATCAAATTTTCCACTCATCCATCGCAATATAGTTTAGTAAGTTTTTATCCTATCAGTTTATCTCTTGAGATTGATTAAAACTTTGAACATAAATTATTTCTTCCCTAAAAAAATTAGCAAAACCATATTTTGTTTGTCTTTATGTTTTTTTTACTCCTAGAAAATTGGAACAGAGACAAACATGCAGTGCAGAGGATACATCATTTCAGTTTTTGCTTGGGATGGGAAGGAGTTTCTTTTTTAGGGGGAAGGATACCCATTGTTTTAGAATTGACTTGCTAGGGATTTCCTTTTACCATCTTAGGTCATAATGTCCACCTGCTTTCGGATTCAGCTGCATGGTCAACGGGCTAATATGTAAGCACTTATATTATTTATGGTTTTATGCCCACTATTATGTTTATAAAAGGGAATTGCAGTGTAACCTTCTTCACTCAGTTGAAAATTAGGCAAAAAATGGCAAGAGGTGAGATACGAGGGCAGAATGAAACTTTAGAACCATCGATCTATCCAAAATATGTGGTTCAACCAAAGAAAACTGAGAAAAATTGAATAAGTAAAGGTGAATCCACCCCGAAATATTTTTTCCCACAGCAATGGCTAGAGCAAGGGTGGTCAACCTTATTCAGAAGTGTGCCACTATTTAGGAAGCAAAAATCATGGGTGCCACTTCCACCCTTTTCCAAATATACCAACAAGAATAAAAAAGTTTTAAAATAATAATTCGTTTGTAGACTGCTCGTGGGGATCTTAAGAAAATAATTTTTTCATGCAAGTCTGCTTAGTGAGGATTTTAAAGTAATACAGGTGGAACTCTCCCAAATAAGTTAAGTAATTCTCTCATAAAACGGACTTATAATCATTCTGAAACACTAACAGCCAAATCAGCGTTGGTGTTACCTAGCAGCTAAAGAAAGACAAATTAGCTTATCACAGACTCTGATTGGTGATAATTCCTCCTTGACTTGGGATTTAACTTGGATTGATTTGGGATCTATGAATAATGGCTGTCTTTTTCCAAAATCAAAAATTTTTTCCAAAACCTCAAAAAAAGGTACCAACAGGTAATAGGAATGCAATGAAAAGAGAACCATACAGGGGTTTTAAAACTCTAATAAAGCTGGTTCTAAGTTATTTAGAAATTAAATCAAGGTGTATAATAGAGTATAGAACTACTATCTATCAGGTACCTGAAAAACGATTTGCCCAACTGAACTCTTACAGATTTGTTCAAAATCACTAATGAAATCATAAAACGAATTTATGTTCATAAAAAACTAAAAGATGGATGGAGCACTGAAACCTCATTAATGACAACACATTATTTCCCCAAATTTTTCAACATTTTCGCGTGCCACAGAGTGGCATGCACTGGCCACCCCTGAGCTAGAGTGACTTATAGTTAGCGAAAAACAAACTTGTGCAATTTAATGAACTAATTGAAATCAACGTTTTTATTTGCACCATTTTAAAAGAATAAACAGCATACAATTGTTTCGGGGGTCACAGGACCCCCTTCGTCAGTGCTAAAAAGAACAATCATCAGCAATGAATCGGTATATATGCAGGGAAGGAAAAAGGTTACAGTTGAAGTGAACATACAACAAAAACTGTTGCAGTTGAAAGTGAAAATACTAAACCTAATGGTTAAATTACAACAAAATCAATCATGGGTAACCAAATGGGTGAGAAATAAGGAACACTACTTAAATCGTTGACGAGAACATCGGAAAATTTGTTGATATAAAAAGATTCATAAAAATCCAAATCACTAGGTACATTAATGTTTTTTATTATAGTGGCAGATGAAAATTTAAAGTTGTGATTTAGGTCCCAAACATGTTTAGCTATTGAAGATTTATCAAGTTCCTGCTTTCTGACATAAGCCTCGTGCTCTCTGATCCTAAATTTTAAAGCGCGCTTTGTTTGACCTATATAAGATAAACCACAGTCACAAAAAATTCTGTAAATACCAGATTTGTTGAGAGTTTCAATAGGATCTGTAAGTCTTGAAAACACAATTTTGTTGTGGGGTGAAAAAATGGTATTAAAACCAAACTTTTTTAGAACATTAGAAATACGGGAACTTACTTCGATGTAAAAGGGCAAAACAATTAAGTTACTTACAGTAAATTTGGTTTTAGCATTAAGGTTGTTCTTTAAAGTCTTACGTAAAATTTGGTCAATAAGGGTATGACAAAAACCTCTATCTATTGCAACAGCTTTAATGTGGTTGATTTCAGAATTAAGTAGGATAGCCGTCATCACAGCAACTTACTTTTACTTGACATTTTTGAAAATTTCCTTCGCTGCACAGTGATCTCGACAGTGTAGCATGTCAATCAATTCCTCCGCACATGATTCAGTGGTCTTCTTTCTACTGGTCACCCTATCTGTGCATTCATTGAACTTCTCCAGAAAATTATTACAATGCTTTTCAATACACTTCTCTCTAACTGAATCCATAGGATCAACCAAGTCTTCTTCTTCCTCCTCCTCAGGTGGAGCAGCAGCGTGTACTTTCATATTATTTGCAGCCATGTCTTATTTTTTAATTAGATTGAGAAAGGATAGAAAAATTAGGATTTTAACCTTTATATCGGCTATTATTGACTAAAAAGGACGAACGAAACAAGAGGTAAATTTTGGTTACAGTTAAATATTCTATTTAATTTTCAAATCTGGCAAAAGAATCTGTGAGGCTTCAAAGTAACAGAGTATGAATATGAATTATTTTCATTTTATATTGGTAGATTCTCTCAATATCACCTTATCCTCAAAAAATCCATTAACTATGATCGAAAATCAGTGAGTTTACCTTCAAACAACCTTTACCACCTTGGCGTAATGCGTAATAGAGCATTCGCACATGACGTCACTTGGAGGACAAAATCAACGTTGCTAAGGCTGTTGTTAGGGGCGGGACATAGAAGTATCCAATAGCAGCAGTCGCACATGACGTCACTTGGCGAATAAACAACGTTGCTAAGGCCGTTGTTAGGCAGAGTCATGTGATTGAAAATACTCTATATGAATGGCAGTAAAAGTTTCTGTAGTCTTAGCTGAGGCGTTCCTCCTCTCTACCATGATTGGTTTACACACAAGGATCTTTAGTCCTTGTCGTGCCAATGCTCATCTCTGTTCTCAAATGAAATGAAATCATTTTATGATACTTTTCTTTTCAAAAGAGAACTTCTTAACCGGGGGACGGGATGGCCTGTTCGGTTTGCTCCTCTGCCTTTCACGCCAGCAGTCTGCGCACTGCCCCGTCGTGAGTTCGATTCTCACCTCGCCCCTGGGTGTATTTTCCTTCTTTGTGCCAGTAAAAATTCTGTTGTGTCTGTCTTACTTGACGAAGGTGTATAAGCGGATCCTTAAGATCAAGCACACATACCGGAAAATATATGTAACCAAACCAAACCAACTTCTTAACCAATCACGGTTGAGATGAACAAATATCTTTTGACAAGAAGCGTGAGGACGGATGGCCGGTTGGGTTTGCTCTCTGCCTTTCACGCCATAAGCATGCGCACTGCTCCGTCGTCAGTTCGATTCTGACCTGCCCCTGGGTGTAATTTCCTTCTTTGTGTCAGTAAAAATTCTGTTGTGTCTGTTTTACTTGACGAAGGTGTATAAGCAGATCCTTGAGATCAAGCACACATACCGGAAAATACAGGGTGGTCCTTAATTCATGGTACAAACTTCTAGGGGTGTTAGAGTACACCTAGACGAACAGGAATTGGTGTAGGAAGGGGGGTCGCAGATACGCTGTTAAAGAGCTAGGACCTAATGTAGTGCGAGTGCGTTTCAAAAGGCCGTTTTTAGAAGGCCCGTGTGACGAAACAAATCATAATAAAATGAAAAACATTATTGCATGAGGCACAGGAATATCCGTACTACTTAAATCCTCAATGTGATAGAAATTGGACCACTTGCTAAACCGTGGGGTGAGTTTTAAAACGTGCAATATTCATCTTTTAGCCAAAGAATGGAGTTCCCTTAATGGTACTTAGAAAAATGATGATCGGGGAAGGAATTTTCAATGATCATACAGTTCCAATGATCAATGTATGATCATTGAAAATTCCTTCCCCGATCATCATTTTTCTAAGTACCATTACACTAATGTAAGGGAACTCCATTCTTTGGCTAAAAGATGAATATTGCACGTTTTAAAACTCACCCCACGGTTCAGCAAGTGGTCCAATTTCTATCACATTGAGGATTTAAGTAGTACGGATATTCCTGTGCCTCATGCAATAATGTTTCTCATTTTATTATGATTTGTTTCGTCACACGGGCCTTCTAAAAACGGCCTTTTGAAACGCACTCGCACTACATTAGGTCATAGCTCTTTAACGGCGTATCTGCGACCCCCCTTCCTATACCAATTCTTGTTCGTCTAGGTGTACTCTAACACCCCTAGAAGTTTGTACCATGAATTAAGGACCACCCTGTATATGTAACCCCAACCAACGACAAGAAGCGTTATTAGCGTGATCCACAGTGATGATAGATACGTGCTCTTCTTTTACCGTTTGTAGCCAGGTTTACAGTGCCTTGCCTTGTCTGCCAAGGTACAGTGAGCAGACTGGTAGAGTTGGCTGTACATATTCTAACTATGTCATCTTGGCCCCTGTTTTTATGTGTGTTTTTAGGTGGAGGCCTGTAAAGCGCCATCTGTTGTTACTTTGAATCGGTGGATTGTTTTGGTACGTGGATATGAGAGGTGACATCTATAAATTACGTGAGGTGTTTTTTCCAAAATCTGGACCCCCCCCTCCCCCCTACGTGAGATTTACCTGCAACTTTTTATAAATTATTTTCCTTTTTCATACTTAAAAAAACAGAAAATCGTGTAATTTCTAGCTTAAAAAGTTGACGTGAGATTTTAATCGACCCCCCCCTCCCCCCTTTTTTTGACCTCACGTAATTTATGGATGTCCCCAGATCCGCCTCGTCAACGCTCTCTGACGCCGAGATCTTGTAACCCCGAAACAATAGAATAGAGCTTTGGAAACTCCAACTCTCAAGCGTCACCTCCAGCCATGGACCGGTTTCGTCCTTGTTAGGCTGATGAGTCCTAATGTCCTAACAAGGACGAAACCGGTCCATGGCTGGAGGTGACGCTTGAGAGTAGAGTTGGAGTTTCCAAACCTTTTCCCGAATCAGTGGTTATGGTGAAAAATACTTCTTTTCTAATAGAATAGAGCATTTGAAATCACGTGACTTGCACCTAGCAAATAGGTGTGTCTCCTCCAGCAAGAAAATGACTAGTCGTGACGTGATGTGCGAATGCTTCTGTTGTGTTGGAGCATTTGCAATCACGTAAACCCTCGGTCTGAGCTAAAAAAGCTTGTGACATCACGCGTGCCTTGTTTGCAATCATTCCGCTTTGAAAGACAGCCATGGGCGCCGGGAGGGGGGTGCAAGGGGGTGCACTTGCACCCCCCTGGCTCCAGAGAACTCGGCGCGGGGTGCACTTTCGCTCCCCCGGCAAAAAAGAAAATACGCAGAAAAATATTAAGAAAAAATTTTATTAGTTAATTTTTTGAATAATAACTTAAGGCGTCTAGGTTGCTGTCCAAATTTCTTAAGATTCTTACCTTTTTGGGAAACTCAAAAAAATATTGATGTAATCCAATCCAACAACTCGTATGACAGGAGCAACAGCGACGGTCAATAGCACCAGTGCCACAACAAAAATTAAACTATCTGACCTCTACAAATACAAAATGCCATCCCCTTCTCCACTATCACGTGTCAGGGGTGTCAAAAACAGAACATTTAAGGGGTCATAAAACCACTTTAGACAGCAATACAGGCTAAATTTTGCCTACATTTTATCCACAAGGGGTCGCTTCCAAAATAATCGTTTCTAGAAAAATTACAAAGAGGCCCCAAATAAAACCCCCCTCCCTGTAGCCACTAATATGGATACGACCCCTCACGGACTCACTTAGACACTTTTCGGCCCATCTCGGATTTCTGAAGTCGGAGCTTGTATGACACTTGAGAAATTCCTCGAAATTTTGTGTCAAAAGATAAAAGTGATAGACCCAAAAAGGTTCTCAAAATGATTTAAACCCCTACTTTTACAGGTAAAATTCATAATTTTTTTTCTGGGGGAGGGCCCCCATACCCCCCAGCGGTTCTACAAGGGGATCTTACGTGATACTTTTTTAAAAAATACCAACATTTTGATATTTTGTGTCAAGCATTACTTAAAAGAAACAAGGGGGTATTTTACAGGAAGTGAAATAGAGGGGGCGGCAATAAATCGATATGCACAGCAGTGGCGTATATAAAGGGGGGGCGAGGGGGCCCTGCCCCCCCCCCCGAAATTCAGACTAGGTGTACAAAAACAAGTTAAAACCCTGTATTTTAGGGTCGAATTTCAAAAAATTTTCGGGGGGGAGGACCCCCAGACCCCCCTTTTGTACTTGGAATTTTATTTATTAAAAACTTTATTATTATAAGTTCATCAAAATCAAAATCCTTACAAACAGTATAGGTCCAAAATTCAGGCTAAGTGTACCAAAAACAAGATAAAACCCTGTTTTTAGGGGTAAACTTCCAAAACTTTTCTGGGGGAGGACCCCCCTTTGATACTCGTATTTTTATTGCTAACAACTTTTCCCATATGAAGTTTTTACTTTTTAGCACCTAAATTATCACCTAAAAAGCTACATTGACCTATTAAATATACGGGGGAGGGACTGGGGAGTAATTTTGGACCCCTCCCGAAATAAATTCCTATTTAACGCCACTGATGCACAGGGCTCAACTCCATGCTTTCTCCCCCCTTGATTAATGGGTTCCGCGACTATTTTCAAAATAGTCGTGCTAATGTGACGCGAGCCTAAATACAGGCTTGCACCCCCCTAAAAGAAATCCTGGCGGCGCCCATGAAGACAGCCATTGAGCCCGGGCAAGGTGGTAAATCAGGCCCTGGCGGCCGATGTCAACTTTGGAAACAATCGGCTCATCGGTATTAAAAACATCTAAATGCCGATGTTTTTTTGCAAAAAAACGAAAAACATCAAGCAAAGACTAACGCTTTTTTGGCCAGAAACTGTCCTATTTATTTTTTTTTCACTAATTTTAGTCCATACACAATGAGTGAATCGGACATTTTTTTTATTAAGCTTTTAAATATTGCCTGCCAGTGCGAGTCTCTCGGCAAGCCCTGATGGTACCAAGATTTTGACCAATTTTTATACGGATTTAAAATTCTGCGACTTCCAAAGAGCGCCAAGGCGTAAGCAATAGGTTAAAATATTAGTTAAAACACTACTTTTAAGGGTCTCAAATTTTCTGGGGGAGAACTTCCAAACTCCCCTCAAAATTTTGACGCATATTATATTTTTACCTAGAAAATTCTGCCGCTTTCGCTTACGAGGAGTAATCCTCTTATGGGGGCAAGGAACACATTGTAAAATGAGATAAAACACTACTTTCAAGGGGAAAATTCCCATAACTATTCTGGGGGTGACCCACAATCCCCCCTAAATTTTGACGTCTTTTTTACGTTTTTCCTTGGAAATTCTATCACTATCAAGGAGCGATTCTCTTTGGTTGTAACACGAAGGGTCTCAATGAGCTGAAACACTATTTTAAGGGTGAAATTACAGAACCACTATTGCAATTCTTACTAAGGGGTCAAATTGTAATTTTAAATCTGATCTCTTTAGGGAACAATTTATTTCTTTGGTGGTGGGGTAATAATTTTTATTTATTTTGGAATATTTAAATAAGAAACTAACAATTGATTTATTTTTAAGTTAAACAAAATGTGTCAATATCAGAAGCTTATAAGGCCGTAACCAGACTTTTGTTTCGGGAGGGGTTGGCGCAACACTATTCCTAAGGTACCCCTTAACAAGTACATTTGTACTTTAAGTTTTAAATAATTAAAAATAGTATTTGAATTATGTAGCACATAATGTCGAAATTTACAATTGTGAGCTTTAGGAAAAATGTGGGGGTCTAGGGTGACCCCCAGAAACATTTTGAAAATTTGCCTCTAATAGTGTTTTAGCTCATTTTTGGGGTTACATCGGTGTTACATACATCCGAAGAGACCAGTTACTTGGAAACCACAAAACTATCAAGGTAAAAAAGTAATAAATAGACGTCAAAATTTCGAGGTGGCTGAGTGTCCTCTCCCAGAATTTTATTTTGAAATTTGCCCCTTTTAAGCTTAAACTAGTGTTTTATCTCATTTTGAAACTCTCTGGGATTACCCAAAGGGAACCGCTTTTAAGCGACTGAATTTTCAAAGGAAAAGCCAAAAGCACTGTATAAGCGACATCAAAATTATAAAGGAAGATTTTTGGGGTTTTTCTAAAATTTTTGAAATTCTACTCTCAAAATTAGTGTTTTAACTCATTTGAGACCCTTTGGATTACACCTGAAATGATTGCTCCTTGAAGGTTGCAGAATTTTCAATCGGGGATAAAAAATAGTATAAAAATTGGTGCCAAAATTTCGAGGGGGTGTTGAACCCCTAACCCCCCTTGGATACGGTCATGTCAGAACAGAAACAAACTTCAAGGTCTCAGATGGATTTTAATCGTTTTCTAATAAAAATAATTTCATGCAATTTTTACCATCGGCCATTTAAGACCCATCGGCCAAAAAATGCCATCGGTCGATCCCTAATTCTGAACCCGGTATATCAGAGACCTCAGGCTTGGATTCCATGCTAGAAAATATTCAAACTTCACGAAAGGTTTTTTATATTTCTTAGGAGACATTGGTGAAACTATTAGGTTTTTTAGTAAAATATATTGGGGGGGGGCTTAGCCCCCCTTCTGCCAACATTGGGGGGGCTCAAGCCCCCTCAAACCCTATATGGAGTCGGCGCCTTGAGGTAGAGAGCAGCACGGGAATTTCAATGACTGACAGAGAGGTAGGCAGTACATTTTGGTGGTCAAAGCTGTGATGTGTTCATTCAATCTGTCCTTCCGGAGAGCTATTGGAGGATCAAGCTTTTTACTCCGCCTCTCTTGTGGCGTGACGCGACGCGATCCCAGCGCCACGTCACACGAGACATATTCCATTATCGCTTATGGCTATGGACTCTCTGTTCTAGTACACTATACGTCTAAATGACCACTGTCTGACCAAAAATGAAGTTTATTATTTAACATTAATAAATGTTAATTATTTGAGTTGTTATATAATTTTAAAATACCAAGCTTTGTGAAACATTTAAAAATAACTATTTGAACTCTCGTGAACGAAATTCCTTCAAATCAAAATTTAGCCTAAAGTATTCGTTCTCACTCATAACTCCTTGAAATTTCGGTTTTATTCCCCAAAATTCCCGTGTTTCAAAAACTGCGGGAATTTTGAATCTCTACATAGGACACTTGCGTTGAGTCCTATTTAGTATCCTATTGCGCTCTATGATTGCCTTAATGAAGCACAAATTAATGAGTTGAATATTAACAAGGTGTAATTCTATATGTAATTCACATTCATTTTCTATCACCTGCTCTTAATCGCGAACAAAGCGCTTCCGTTGTTTGCACCCGTCTATGATTGCACTAATTTTGTTTTCTCAGTCTGGATGTAGTCAAATGCATGAAATTGAAATGTAGTTTCTTGTTAACTTTTAGCATAATGTCGGTTAACTTAAAAACGAGGTCTGTTCGTGACCGTTATGAACGAATACGACTATCCTTAAATACTGATTATTAATAGCATTTGAATGCGTTTTAAACTCGACTTCTTAATTTCTTCCATCAAGAAATATGAAAATAAAATAAATTATTTTTAATTGATGCAATGACCCATAACTTTTTATGTAGTTGGAGTTTGGTCAGATGATGACATTGAAGCTTATCAAGCAATCAATAAACATCTTTACTTACCGAACAATTTTACAACCAAAATACAAAAAGTGAATTGTGGCTGCACCACCAGAGGGTCCAAAAGGCTATTTACAAATTCCATCGTATGGTAGAGGGCAGCACCGCAATTTTCTTGGTCCAAAACCCAGGGCATATTATTAATTCATTAAAAAAAATAGAACCAAAATGTTTAATTCTTCATATCTAATATAATGTTTATAAAAATATTGAAGAAAAAAACCCGTTGAACCTACCTTAATTTAAATGAGTTCTACACTTCTTTTTGTTTCTTACCTAGCTGAAATAGGACAACTTTAACAAAATAAAGGGGAAAAATTTCCACAGAGAATAAAAATATTTTATTGATTTGGTTTTACACATCAATTTTTGTGCGCATTTAGCACATCAAATGTCACCAAATATGCAACTAAATCTGCTGCTTTTACATAACTGGGTACATTTAAAATAAAATGCCCATTCAATCATAAGAGATCTGGTATTGTTAAATACCACAAAATCTGGCCTAAGTATTGCCACGGTTGGTTAGCCGTGGTCTAGCCAATAGGTTTTTATAACCTATTATTATTTATTCAACATCAAAAAATAGAAAACCGATATTCAAACCGTTCCATGAGCCATATCAAGTAGGTAATATCCGAGCCAGATCCACTAATAGCAGCTGATTTTCAAGTCAGTGACTTTGTTGCGAAAGATGAGCATAAAACGCAAAAATAAATTTTCAATACAGTAATTTATAATTTAAAAAGTGTTACGCCCTTGAAACAAGAGAGCGAACAAGTTAGATTGATAATGATTATACTGGAACATCCATGTCTAAGAGGGAGAAACATACAAATTTATCCTTATCTTACAGAGACTGATGGTCAAAGAATATCTTCAGAAAATTGATTTAGACCGGTGGTCCCCTCACTATTAGATTAGAGGGCCGATAAATGTACTCGTACGTAAAAAAATATCCCGCTAGCCGGATAAACTTGATCTGTTTCGGGTAAGGACTTAGAAAATATCTAGAAATTTATGCGTTATAAAGTAATAAATCCATATTTTGTAAAAGTAACATAACTGAAGCAAATATCAGAATAATAGCTATGAATTTTCAGCAATAAATGGTCTTAGTCTAGGAGAAGTCTATGAGGTCCGAATCTATCTCATAGTTTGGGGACCCCTTCCATAGTGTTCGTTTATGGGTGAGCTTCATTTTATGTAAAAAATTTAATCAATTCTACATATAAACACTACAAATTATGTTTTACTGGTGCATAACAGCAACTCCCATCCCATAAACTCTCCCTCTGGAGGTTTTATTTCTGTCTCATTAGGTGACAATGACAATATCAAATTAGTATCTCTTAAAAACATCGATATTAATATAAATATTAAAAGATTACAACCTAATATAAAATACTCACTTTTAATGTATAATATTTTGGCACTGAAGGAAATAAGCGATAAATTTACAAAAAGTATTAATGATGTTTTCATAACATCATTTGTATACCATTACTATTTATTTCTTATAACTAATCACGTATCAATTAAATGTAATGCCTACAACCATAATAAGAGGAATTCAATAAAATTTTGAAGTATACTTGGTATACTTTTCCCTTTTTATAACACAATTTTGAACTGAAAACATGAAATGTTGGTACTTAAGGATTAGCCGGGCGCAAACGCTAAAAGCACTGATAAATCACTAAAAATATCAATTATACAATTAAAAAAACTATCAAAATGTCTCAATTTTAATTCTTGTTTTACAATTTGTAAAATACCGCCAATATAGTCTGATTTGAAAGATTTGCCCCCGGCTAATCCTTCAGTACCGAAATGTTTATAGAAGGTCAACAGAAAAAATTGAGCAATAGAACAAAAACATGTTGCTGACTCACAAGTTAACGCGCTTTCTTTTCTAAAAAAAAAACAATTGCAAATAACAAGGGTAAAAAAACTTATATCTAACAATTCTCCCTAAATCAAGTCTCAACTTTAGAAGTTATGAGTCATGAAATTATCTCGATGCTTAGAAAATACACCGTCATAATCCGATGCTCATCTGCACTCTTATTCCCAAAGAAAAATTGGTCATTTCGCGTAAAACAACTGATAAAAACTCACCAACTTAAGGAGCATCAATCGCAACAAATTACAACAATGATTTTGAAAATCAATACTAATCTCACCCCATCATCTACCGAGTGTTTTTCCTGATGCGTTGGTTGCGGTGATACACCTCCAGCCTTTCGTCTCTACCACTGGCGGTCTTGACGATGATAGCTTTTGGCAGGGATCTCAAGGTGGCGGGCAAGCGGACAATCACTTTCCTCCTACCAGTCTCGATTCCTTCAACGGTGGCCCGCTTGATGTCTCCAACCACAACACAACCCAAATCGGTCAGTTTTTTGACGATGGCGGCATCGTCGACGTACGCAGGGACGGGATTCACGTTCACCAGCAGGTCCGAGTTGGAGATGCAGACCGCATCGTATTGCCGGTTGTCCACCTTGAATCCATTGTCGAGACATTCTCTGGTGGCCTCAATGGTCGAGAAGGTTATTTCGTACCCGTCTCGTTTACGAACCATGGCCACGATTGCATCGTCCCCGTACTCCTCGGCGTACAGGGGCTTCAGGATTTTGGCCAACTTCTCGACGGAGGTGCGAAGGTTCTCCACGAAAACCGTTCGCTCCAGAATTCCGTTGTCGGCAGCAGACTGCTTTTCTTCCTTCTCACTCATTTTTTGAAAGAGTTAGTAAAAGTTCAAGCGATAGCGAGAAGAGCGTTCAAAAACGAAAAGTTTTGAAATGGCGCGTAAACCGTCGGAGAGGAGGTTCGACTGTAGTGGCGGGAGAAACGTTCGCAAATAAAATACGGAAACTATAACAGAATAGAGAACCGATAGAAACTATCGCCGCAGCATCTGTTCGAGTTCGACCGCGTGATAAGACTTCCGTTTTGTTTGCGATGCCACGTCGGCGTCACTAACCTTGAGTAAAGAGTAAACCAATGAATAAGGGCAGCTGTTTCTAGAGCTACTTTTTGAACTTCCAATGAGGTAGAGAAAGTAGAGAAAAGGGGGGAGGGGAGAGGAATATTGTTTTGCAATTCATCTCAGCCAATGTCTATGATCTCAGCACACCGTATTTTTGTTGGGACAGCTTTTAATTCCAAGGAAAAATGAATGGATTCGTCTTCAAAATTTTGAATGCAACTGCCATTTTTTTCTTTTATTAAATAACCATTGCTCTTCTTAAAATTTTACTTTTTGGAAATTTGACTGAGTAATGATATGGAGAATATTATAATTTAGTTTTGTTACTGAAAAGTACCCATATTGTCAAAAGGAAATTCAATATCCGTCCGGATATTCACAAATCTCAATTGATGATTTACGTAAAAATAATGCCAAAATTGTCCTGCTAAAATTTTAGTTTTCAAACACAACAGTAAAATATCCTTTTCTTTTTTTACATTTTTTCTTTGGTTGCTTCTTATATGTCTCAGAACCATACCTAATATTTTTACTTAGAAATCCTCACTGGTATAAGAACCCCATGATTTTTGGGCTTTTATACTTATTGTGAAAAAATTTATTGAGTTAGAGATATATATTTAAAATTTATTATTTCATAATATACCAACATGAATATATTAAATTATTCCTTGCAATTAAGCATAACACGGTCATTTTCATTGCGTTTTTTTAACACTCTTTAACTGCTTTCTAATTTGTTTCATCTTCAGTAAAATAGAGTTAAAAAAAGTAAAAGCTTTACCTACATAAAAAACATAGTACATTTTACCATTGAAACATTTTTTAACTTTAGGTGTACAGCTCCCGCAACAAAAAACGTTACATTGATCCATCGATGGATCAATGTAACGTTTTTTGTTGCGGGAGCTGTTCATCGCCAAGATGAATACAAAAATTTAACATTTTAAGTACTGAATATTTCGAAGAAAATATTATTCCTATGAACTTCATTAAATTGTATTTTGGAACTTAGAGTATTTAACAGTTCCTTGTATGAAACTCTCTAAGCGTTCTCCACCCTTTCTAAAAATATTATTTTTTTTCAGTATTTTAATTTATCTCTGTTTCTCATTACCTGTTTTAACGTATTCAATCTAAAAACAGTTGCATTATTTTGTTACTTTGATTGAATAGCTAGTTAAATTATAAGATGCATCCTTTTTTTTTAATTATTCCCAGCAAATTTAGATAAATGTTCACTTGGAAAATGTAAGCCCCCCACACGGTTTTCAATAGTGCTACCCAGAAGTAAGACATCTAGGTTATTTTCAGAGCGCACAGCATGAATAACTTACGATTTATGATAGAACAACTTAAATGCACGTCCACAAACTACATCGTATCGTCGTTGCTGGTGACATGAAGACCTTGGTTCATTTCGTCACACTCACTGAATGTTTTCATTCTCAAGAGCAACAAAAAGAACATTCACGGCTTAACCTCATATTTAACGGACTTACTTCATTAGAAACTTCGCCAAAACATACAAAACTGAGTCGTTATTCCTAATAATAACTGTTAGCTAGCAAGTCTAAAAATACGTTTTCATTCTGGGATATGTGTATTAAAAGAATGTTGGAGATACTTTTTTTTATCGACTGCAATTCCTTAACCCCAAAGTAAAATATATGGGGCCGTTCAAATATTACATAAGCAACTAAGGGGGGGAGAGGGTTTGTTCTTTGCTTATTTTTCCTGACTAGGGAGGGGGGTATAAGTGATGTTTACGTAAGATGTTAAAAACACTGCATTTTTGAAAATCTCTTGCTTTTTGCATAAATTATTTCAAAATTCAACTAATAATACATTTTACACTTTTTAGGCATTGTTAAACATTTTGTACCAAGGGGGGTCGGGCAGTTTTCTTACGTAATTATGAGAGGGGGGTTTGCGGTTTCCTTATCTTTGCTGATAAGGGAGGGTCAAAAATGACCAAAAACATGCTAACGTAATAATTTGAAAATGAAGTGTAAAATTTTTTAATAAAGGTGATTTATTTTAAAATAGAAAAAGTTTATGTTTTTCGTGACAGACATGACAAAACATTTAGCTTCAGGGGCGTCATTTCAGTTTTTGGTTGGGGGGGGGCAAGGATTTTATTTAAGTGGGGCTGAGCCACACCGTAACCAGACTTGTTTTTTTTTTTGGTGGGGGGGGGTGACTCAACATCATGAGCTCTAAGTAAAAATGGGGGGTCTGGGGTCACCCCCATAAAAATTTTGAAATTTTGCCTCATTTTTACAACTTTTAAGTTACATCCGAAGAGAACAGTCCCATGTAAAACCACATAATTTTCTAGAGAAAAAAAGTTACAAATAAACGTCAAAGTTTCAAGGGGAGCCAAAGGTCCTCCCTCAGAAATTGTTCTGAAAATTTCCCTTTAAACTAGTGTTTTATCTCCTTTGCAACCTCATTGGGGAGCACCTAGAGGGAACCGCTTGTTGTGAGCGGCAGAATTTTCAAGGGATACTGTATGTAACTGTTCAAGGGATACTGTATCTGTATAACATATATGTTTAAAATTTTTAAAGGGGGGTCTGGGGGTTCTCCCCCAGAAAATTTTTTGAAATTTGCCTCTTAAAGTAGTGTTTTCAGCTCATTTTGAGGCCCTTTGGGTTACATCCAAAAATAGCAGTTCTTTGTAAAGCATAGAATTTTCTAGGGAAAAAAGTTATAAATAAACGTCAAATTTTCAAAGGGGGGCGGAGATCCTCCCCCAGTAAAACTTTTTGAAAATTCCCCTTTAAACTAGGACTCCTAGGGGCTTCAAACTCTTTGGTTCCCAAAGGGAACTGCTTCTTGTAAGCGGCTGAATTTTCAAGGGAGACACATTGTATAACAGACATCTAAGGTCAGGAGTTGATTTTGGGGGGTTCTCCCCGAGAAAATTTTGAAATTTGACCCTCCAAAGTAGTGCATTAACTCCTTTTGGGACGTTTTGAGTCAAATCTGATGTTCCTTGTGGAAGTTACAAAATTTTCAAGGGACTCTCAGCAATTTTTCACTTAAGAGTGGAAACCTTGGGGGGGGGCAATTGCCCCCCCTAAATGACGCCCATGTTTTGCTTACGTGTTTGATAATCTTGTAAAAGCTAAAATAGTTTCTTCCAAAAAATTTGGTGCTTTTTAGAAGGTAAGGAGTGATGGATAAATTAAAATTAATTTATAATTATTACAGTGTTTTAAAATCCATTGAATAAATTGATTAGTTTGAACAGATATTTCGTTTTGAAAGTTAGTAAAAAGTAATTAACTATAAAAACTATATGTACTCAAAATATAAATTTTATTTTGTTATTTTTATTGAATAACTATGCTTAATCACAATCACATAAATCAAATGATTTTTTTCACTTCCGTTTTTTCCACAAACACTCTAATAAAATAATTTATTTAATTTACAAAAAACTAATCCAGTGTTAAAATAAAGGGGCTAAGGAAAGAGCTGAGTAAACTTTAGACTTTTAGTGAACAAAAATACAAGACAAATTATTTTCTGAGCTTCTCATCGAAACTACATGAATCATGCTCCATGTGTGTATTTAACAACAGGTGAGAATTCCATGTAAAGGGAACGTATAAAGGCAGGTGCAACCAGGATAAGGTTTTGAATCTTTGTCCATTGTTGTGTGTTTGTAAACCATTTTGCATTATCTTTTTGATAATAGCATGGATAATGAGCATTTCTTCTAGTTCCTATGATAATTTTTAGAAGCATTGGTACACGAGGTTGGAATTATGGAATAATATAATAAATAGGTTAAAAGCTTGTGTTAAAATTAATTTATTCAGACACAAATTTTAATACCGTCATAAAACATTATTTTACACAGTTTAAACACATGAATTAGTATAAAATTCTGCGAAAACAAGAGTAGAATAATGTAAAAAACTATAATAAAAACACAAATACATTAAAAAAGGATTTGTAACAACCTGAACATAATGAGAAAAATATTTAAAAATGTGCCAGTAAACAATAGCAAGCCTAACGATTTTATTGGAAGAGAAATATTTCCATAAAAAGTTCACTTTCAAATTACTTCACACCATTTTTAAAGTTTCTATACTCCACCCTCCTCTATGTTAAAATAATTTGTCACATTTCAGTGTTTTTTCCACTGTGATGTCACACTTTTGAAACTAACCTGATTTTTACTTTCTGAATTTCGTTTTCTAATTTCGTGTTTGCAACCAAAATCGAATTCAATGATTCCCGACACATTTTATTAATAGATATATTACCGAGAAAGGAAAAACCTGGAAAGAAGAAAAGCTATAGTGAAATTTTTGAAAGTGTGAATGCTACAAAAGCTTAATTGTCAAAAAAAAAAAAAAAAAAAAAAAAAAACATTCTTCCCCTTGAACGGTTGACTTAACACAAGAATGGTCCATAAAGAATCTTTATCCTCTATAAATCAAATGAATACCAGATTTAGAATTTTCACACGATGCAATTTTTACAAAAGTATCATCCACTTCGTGATGTTTCTATATAAAAATCTTACATTGTGTTTTTATTTGGTATAAAATTATTAAGAAAAAAGTTTATAGTATAAATTCCGATAAAATTATTTTTTAATTCTCAGTGAAAAAAATTCCTCACGTTTACAATACATCTAAATTTAAACGTCTTTAAACATGCCGAAAAACTTGTAGATATAATTTTTGAGGGAGTAGATATTTTTTTATTGTTTTCTATAGTTATCGTTAGAAAAATTTAGAATTTAAAACACCAGGTATCCCCTGGAACATACATATTCATCTATTGTACAAAGAAAACCTATTAAAACTCAAAATTATAGGTATTTAAAATGTATGTATTTTTATTATGAAACAATTTTGAGAACCATCTTTGATTTATCACACAATTTATTAAATTACACCCTTTATAATTTACCTATGGTTTTACTATTTATACTTAAAACCATTAGGCATTGAGAAAAACCGTGTTTTAAGTAGTTTCTTTCACTTAAAAAGTAAAGATTTTTTTTTGTTTCTTTCTCTCTTTTTTTTTAATCAATAATATTCAGCAAAGGCTTATTTTTACCCATCTTTTTCAGTCCGTCTATGCTTCAAAGTATTTATGCATTATGTATACTACAAGAGGATAGCTATCAAAATCCATAAATTCGATATTGGGGCAATATTAAAAGTAAAATAAAATGATGAAAGTTTTCGCAAGTCATTTCATACAAAGGTGAGTGGAGAAAAATATATAACACATATATATGAAGGAAAGATAAGGTGGGCATTTACATAGATACACCTTCATGTAGTACGTTACAATGATAAAAACATCAAGGTTGACTATGGTTCTCATCATAGTTACACACTTATTAAATAGATAAATGCACATTTTTTACGGTATATTATACATACCTTTTGTTTGTTTGAAGATTTTGTTATAAAAATAGGGTACAGTTACAGTAGTGTAAATAGAAAGGAAATGAGCCAAGAGTTATTTTTTAAAATACTTGATTCCATTAATTCGTGTATACTCAACAAAGATTCAAAAACAAATAATGACTGTTTATATAAAATAAAATCTTTATGCGAATAATCCTTTATAATCAAATACTGATTGTTCTGAGAACAAATTTAACTTAATCAGATTGAATTGGGAGTAGATAAGTAAAATTTTCTTTGAGAAACTAGTGGCCTAGTTTTGGTTTTTACAATTAGCTTCTGTAGTTTCCTCAATTTTCAGAAACAGTAATAAGACGCAGACAAAGCAATGCTTTGGAATTTCCTGTTCAGCTAAAGTTAGAAAAGCAACAATTGAAGGGAGGAGTGGATGAAGGAGGTGACAGTTATATATTCTAGTGGATGAATAGAATATGTTTTTAATTAAATTTTAGTACAGACACCATCTTTAGGACCCTTATTAACACAAATACCAGTGTCAAACCACCTTTATACATCAGAAGTATTATTATACTATGTTGTGGTCATATACCTTCTTTTTTGACCCTATTATCTGTGTCAATGTACAAACAAGTTTTGTAAAATATAACTTGCACAAAGCATTACCTGCTCAGAACCTAATTACTTTTACAAGTTAAAAAAGTTTAATTTAATACAAAACTAAATTAAACTGCTTAAACTATATCAAAACTAATGAATTTTCAAATAACATCTTGAAGAGTTTCGTTAGTTTTTTACCGTTGTTTTTTTCTAATATCCGTTTGGAAGCTTTCAAGCATACATTGTATATAAGTTTTAGTTTTCCTAGAGTTTCTGAGAAAAATGAAAAGAACCTTTTTAGGAAATAAATGGTGTTTTCAAGTTCATTTTCAAACAAAAAAAAACCTGAAAAATATTTTTGCTATTACCTGTTAAGAAATATTAAATAAATAATAAATGAAATAATTTTTTTTTGTGAATAGTTACATAAATTTTACGTATATCTGTGTGAAATGCCACACTTAAAAAACTTTGGAGATGAATCACACAAAAATCACATTTAGTGATAAATACACATATTTGTGACGCGCTTGAGTAGGATTTCCGAGTGCAGAAGACATCCACTTGGAATATTGTGTCCAAATTGGTTAGACTCATGGAAATATTTTGATAACACATTAAGTTATAAAATACGAATTATACTGGTAAAATCCCGAACTTCACATTGTGGCACCCTAGTAGTTGAAGACTAGACCATAAGATAATTACCAACAGGACGGCTGAATTTCGCCTATTTCTTGTTTAAGAGTTTCTCGTTTGAACTTTAACAACATTCAAACTTTTTTCACATGGAAAAATTTTAAAACCAAATTACCTCTGTGCGTTTTCTACCACACCGAATATTATTATAGTTCGGTCATTTTTTTCATACAAGACAACTACGAGGCTTTAATCCATTTTTCCATATTGATAATACAAAATAACATTTTTGATCAGATCAATAAATTATTGCCACCAATCTTTATTTCTCGAAACACACATGCTTTAACACAAGAAGATGCAATGAATGTTCGAGTGTACATTAAGACACAAACTTGCTTTTCATTCTCAGGAAGTACAATACAGCTCAAGTATTAACATGAATTTACCCCATCCAGAAAAAAGTTTTACGAAATTTTACACCATTGATATCAACTAGTCACTTTTTTTAAAGCAATGTGTAGTTTTGATATCAAAAGTCTCAAACCAAACTCTTTACCAAAGGGCAACTCTTTTAAACTATCTCATCTTCTAGCATATTCTCAACTTTTTACTAAAAGTTTTTACAGAAGTTACTGCAATTTTTCCTCTCTCTTTATTCATATTATTATTAAAAGAAGTCTGAGTTCCCTCACCATTTTTAACGTATGCCATTTTCTTTGTAATAACAACAACTTCATCATGGCCTAAATGAATGTTTAGATGTAGTCTCTCTTAATCTGATACGTCTCGGTTCACATTACCTTCCATGGTGTAATACAGTCTTTAAGTTCTGTTTGAATGACTCCTAAACCTATATTATATTTTATAAAAACAATATATATTAGTTTTCTTGAGTCTTTTAGGTCACTCTTATCATAAAAGCACCTTGGATAACAACACTGCTTGCCCAACTTCATGAATAAATTCCAAGTTTAGATGTGATGTGATCTTCTTAAAGATATTTAAAGAACTTTCTTTTGTGATCATTAGAACATATACACCTAACACATCACAATTTGATCACCAGCAACAGTAATATAAGGGAAAACGCGGGAAAATTTGATACACCAAAAATTCAAACCCATTTTTTAAATAAAAAAATGACTTAATCAGATAATTTTTCCCCATCGGCTATCTCTGAACCTTTAAAAAAGATTAAAGTTATAAATGTAGGTAACCCCTATTTCTAACTAGAATGAACTTGCTTTTGGTATTTACAGATCTCTGCATTTAAAGTAGAATAGCGTTATGATACTTCACATACCTCAAAATTTAATTTTAAATTTTTTTTTGCAAAAAAAAAAAGTTTTTTTTATTAAACTCTACAGACTTATTGCAGAGTCTAACGGTTTCACATGTAATGTCTATCGATGTAAATGCAACTTTTAGAAAAAATGTGACCGAAATAACCTCGATAGTTTTTAATATACCAGAGGTGTATCAAAGTGCCACGTGTAAAAACTGCCCCGTTTTCCCCAACTTTTTTTGTGACGTCAGCAATACAGAAGCTCTCCTTTTGACATCGGAGTTCGGAGCGACACTTGGAGGTAGACGATCTCCCCCTTAATGTTCATTGCACACGAGAACACTTCAGCCATATCCAACAAATACTTGAGACCATGTAGTCACAGTGAGCAAAATCTCGTTAGAAGACGTAGCTCCTCTCGCCGTCCTCTTCGATCCTCTTGCCGTTGAGAGTGACCTCCTTGAGGGGTACCAGGAGCTTCCTGTGGGGGGCCACCTTGTTCCGAGCCGTGTCGGTAACGGACACCTCGGTGTGCGACAGGAAGGCCGTGGAGGTGCGAGGGAGGCTGCGAGTGCGCATATACTTGTGGTTAGGGTTGCGGCGGATCACGGCTCGCAGGTAGCTGTTGCGCACCACAGTTTGGACCTGCGGAAGCAGAGTGTACAGAAGTTGATTCATACGACGAATATGAAGGGCCAGTATACTCTTGATATCATAAACTTACAAGCATTTTTTAAATCGAATCCATGCTCGGGTATGGATATTTGTGTGTGATGCAAAATGAATGTGCCCCCCCGGTAAAAAAGGGTTGTGCAAGCAAATGTGTGAGTGGCGTGGGCATCAGTACCTCATCTCCGTAGCTTTGGTCCCCAGGTGCACACTGGGTAACGCGAAGTACAGATATAGGTATGTCTGGTCACAGTGTGTGTATTATACTCTGTCATAGGAGAAAAAGCTCTTATTCCATGAAAAACAAAGATTAAAGTTGACTTTTATTTCTACCATAATAGAAATTATTGCGCCATAACTGCTTATCAATATCAACATCTCCGATGAATCAAACGAATAAAAATTATGTCTAACTTGCATAAAAATAGATAATATGCAAGATCTTACGAATGAGATATAAATATGGTAACTATTCTGATTTCTGTGGTCTAGAATGTACAACCCCCCCCCGCTTAATGGTTAAAGCCACGATATTGAAAAATTTGAAGTAATTTGAATAATAGATCAAATTCGAACTACACGATTGATTCCTCTGATTAAACATACTTGTTTTACAGCTTCAAATATCAGCGATTAATCTATGGATTTTGTAGTATCGATATCTTATATTTAACTGCTATATTTTTTAAATATTTGCATTTATGTTTAAATATATATTATAAAGAAAATTAATCATAAAGGCGGACTAAGATCTGAAATCTTTGTTGAGGATGGCCAACCCATTCATATCTTTATAAGTTTTTCATCCCAAAATTTCCAGTCTATTGAGGTATACCCACAAAAGTTTTTAAACATAATGTTTTTTACTTTTAAGTAATTTTTTTAAATATTACTTAATTTTATACATTTTTCTTAAATCATCTCATGAAGTAAGAAAAACTATCTGTCAAGGGCTATAAAGAAAAGTGAATGTTTTTGATAAACAGACATTAAAAAAATCCCGATTTCTTTAAAATATTGGGTTCAAAACTTACCTCCGAATTCATAAAGCAATACAGGAGTCCAACAAAAAATCCCTGCAATAAAAGTAAACATTAAAAATTTTAAAAGGACACCTGGAATGAAAAATTTTATTTCTTTCACAATTACCTTTCGTAATAAATTAGAGAAAAATGTATTTTAAATGAAAGATAATATTTCTGAGCCAAGTGGCACTTAAATCAAATGTTTTTTGTTTAGTCGAATATCACTTTGATTTTAAATATTAGCCAGAGTTTTAAATTTTAGAATAAACTGTCAAAAGATTGATGACTTGAAAGTTGGGTCTAATGCACTATTATGGGGAATTCGAATAAACAATAAAGTAATTCCTGAAATTACAAGTAAATACTTTAATTAACTGAAATAATTATTTTTTACCAAGAAAATATTATTGGCTTCAATTTCTTTTAGCATTTTTAAAATTGATTAATTAAAATTTTTCACATTCAAGAAAAATCATTTTGATAAAAACACTTCCGAACACAAGAAATTTTTTTAAAACTACTTAAGCATTTTTCTCTATGCATAACTTTTGTTTGGTAATCAAAAAGTTTTCAAGCATTTTCTCTGTTAGGTCTTCAATTAAAATTTATTGAAAAGTGACAAGAAAGGTAACAAGTAGACTTCCACTATGTTTTTATCTCCTGTTTACAGAGAATGATTTTAACAATTAAATTAGACAGTTCATTTGGATCTTTTTCTTTATACTTTGCGAAACTCTAGTCAAAAGATACTATCGAAAACCTTTACTGTTAAATGTAATTTCAGTAATCTGTCTTTTAATTGTGAATAATGATCAAAGAGTTTATAATTTAATATTATGTTAGAATTTATTTAACATGATACAATCTTCTTATTTATAATGACCATTTTTTACGAAGGATGAAAGACAATTTATCTATACCAGACTTTCTTAAGTATCAACAGAAACGTTGAAAAAGGTCACGACAGTAGAAGTAGTAGTAGTTACGACATAACTTTTCACTTTAATCTTCCAATTTCAAACTTAAATGTATATTTTAAAATTTAATAATTATACATTTGTATTCATATTTCAAAGTAAGGTGCTGAAGAGATACATTTTTTATCAGAGAGATTCGGGAGCGAAAATCAGGCTTGTTAGTTGAAGTCTGGTAGCCTTGTTCTTATCGCAGTTTTTATCAGTCGGGATAAAGTGCCGATTAAAGGGTAGTATAAGAAATAACATGTTTTATGATTGCGTTTTAAAGTATTGTTTACAATGGAGTTTACAATGTTGTAATTTTTATTATTCCCACTAGAGATTTTTTGTCTTGGTAAATTAAAAAAAAAATTGTTATTTATGTGCATAATAGCTATCAAAAATATTATTGTCCAAAGTGTTTCTCAACGATTATTACAAAAATTAATGGAATAGAAAATTATACAATATTTTCGTATTAAAAATATCCCTATTCAAAATATTCATAACATATAGTTTCTTCAAATGAACTACTAATTTGTTTTATATTGTATTTTGAAACAAGATTTCTCTTAAAAAGTTTGAAATGATGGTACAAAGTATCTTTTAATACTTTAATGAAAAGCAAACTTCCATAATCTTCTTAAGATAACGACTCAAAGTCTCGCCACGTTTTCGTGATAAACGATGCACGAGTGTTTATTTACAATATGAGAACCTCTAATTATTGAGATAAATTCTTTATTAGAATTCATCAAATAATGAAACCTTGAATACTTAGTGTTAAGGTAAATTTGCTTTTGAACGACTTTGAGGCAGAAATGTTTCTATCCCTCTCATCTATTCAAATTAAACCCCAACTAAACATATGAATTCCTTTTGATTATGTTCATAAAGTAGAAAACTTAAGTAAAACCTTAGCCAAAAAAGTTCTTAAGTTTTTAATTGATGAAGGCCTTAGTTATTGTACTTAATAAAGTGATATTGGTTATGTGGAATACTCGGGTCCGCACTGAAAATTCAGAATGGCTGTATATTCGGAGTTAGGAGAATGCCCTTACAAAACGTTATATTTTTCTTTTCTCAATTTTGTAGGTTAAAATATTTTTTGTCAATTTGAAAAATTTCCTTCCTCCATCTTTCAGCTTTGGGTTATCGGAGGTGCTGTATTTTATTCCAAATTTCTACATGACTCAACATTTTGTTATGGTCAGTTTCAGCTTAAAAAAGCGCGAGGATATCATGAACTTTCTTTTAAGTTTAATTTTAAATTTCAAGTGATATATTCTATTTATTAATTCACAACTGCATTTTGTCCTTTTATTGCAATCTAGAGCCTATATTTCTAAAAATAAAATTTGTATTAAAATAAAAGTATACAAAAAGACGAAATTCGTAATAAGTATTAAAGCCTCGGTTTGAATTTTACCTGGATTGTTTTTAAGAGTACCTGATATGATTTCTCAATATAACTAAATTAACGAAAAGAAATGTTCTTTAATGATACCTTCCTTTATCTTGTGTTGTGGGATGTGTGTGTGTATGTATTAATGTACTAAGGAGGGCATTTTAGTCATGTACCGAATTTTAAAAGCACTGTTTCAAATTAAATTTAAAACTCATTCAAAAAAGTAAAAAGATAAATAAACGGTGAACAAGTTGAACAAACTTTTTTGTACCCTTTAAACAGCTTTATCAAGTTCTTTGTGGTCTAACGCTTGTGAGTGTCGACGTACAGAGTACGTCCTTGATCAGTTCGATGACATTGTGTGTCAATACAGGGTGGAACAACATTACGCGTAGGTGTACTGGAGTTAAATAACCGCAAAAGCAAACAGGTCGGGTCAAAAAAAGATGACAAATCTTCCTAGAGAGCAATGTGTTTTTTCCAACTGCGCATGCGTAAGTGAAAAACTGATTAGTAGATACATTTTCCAAATCTGCTTTGCAAGCAAGGACAATATTTTGATGATAAAGCGAATTTTGAAACGGCGAGAATGAATGAATGAATTTATTTTGAAATTGATTAGCTAAATTGATTTGGAATTTAAGGACCTCAAAAATTCAAAGGGGATCTTGTAAATAAAAGTAGTATGAATTAAATAGGTTTTAATACTAGAAATCAACACATAGTAATCATATTTATTTATACTTAACACACTAACATTACTCTTTCACTTTTTAAAAAATATTTTCTTATCCTATATGATTTAGATAGCACTTTTTATCTTAATGAATCGTAATGTCTGATGGAATAACATGTGCATTATTTAGAGGAAATACATAATGTTTGGAAAACTATAAAACGTCACTTCTTTTGACTTATTTTCATGCTCACCGATTTTAAATCTCAAACTCGATAGGTTTCATAAACATTTATTCCAAAATAATGTACATATTAAATGTGTTGTGTATACAACTTATTCCTACTTATCTGAGTTTCAAAATCATTCTTGAAACATTACTTCGATACTACGTTTATATAGTAATTTCAAAAATCCAGGGTTCCTAAACTTTTCCAAGTCGCAACACTCAATGGAAATCTAGAGCTTTCTCATCCCAGTTATATAATATCTATCGGACGAATTATATTAGTATCTTTTTTATTTTATATAATACGATGAATGTAATAAATCGGGACAGTATTAATAATACCGGGTTTATCAATTTACCCATAACATATATACGGCCATATTAAAGATTGCTTTTCTACAACTGAAAGCTATTTATGCTCTCTTTCTAAACTTCTCTAACTGGACCTTTTTTTAGATTTAAGAATATTTTTTGTTAACGAATGGCCTTAATTTTAAAATTATTCCGATTTACCAGACTAAGTACATTACTTAAAAAAGAAACTGGATATTTTTTCTGGAAATAACATAACTTTTCTAAAGGCTGTATAGTATTTTAAGACTGAGATCCTCTGGTTCTTTGAATTGATTAAAAATGAAAATTCAAGAATATAGGTACATTTTGACTCTCCCTGCAAGAAATTTGAACAAGCAAGAGCCTGCTACTCTCTGTATTGTAGAATAAGGATTTATACAGATAGAGATTATATTCTCAACATTAAATTTAATCTCAAATGAGATTCATTCCCAATTTCCGCTTTTTAGTCTGATGGAAATTCTGAAAATATAGTGCAAGCATAAAGTCACAAAGGTTATAAGATTACTAGTTTTTGAACCTGAAACAGGATAATTTTTCAGATATTCTGAAGATTCATTATACACTATGTCCAGCGCCTCGCGGTACCCCTTGTCATCTCTATATGGCATCACAGGGTGCCGCGGCACCCACTTTGGAAACCACTGTTATAAATTAAAATATAACTATTTTTTAATGTTTACTAATAGAACTGTATCTACAAACGTTCTTCCGAGAATCTATTCTATTTCAAGATAGTAATCAGGAAGAAACAGGGTTATGGAAAACAAGCAAACATCTGATTGTGTTTATTTTTATATAATACCGGAAGCAATGGCGCTCCTCTTCCGTAGCACTCACTCCATTTGCCCAGTCTTCCCAATTGATGTGGATCTCTTGAGGATGCCAATTCATCAAAACAAAGCGCAAATACATTTTTGTTTCCTGTCTGCGGTAGTTTTGACTGTCAGATAGATTGTGTTTCTAATAATCAATTAACGTTACGAGACGTGTCTAGTTTACCGGAAATAGTTTCTTTCTATAGATTTTCTAAATTGACAGGAATGAATGGTATTAGCCTCACTAAAGTGAACGAGTGAGGACCTCTACAAAAATGAAAATTTTGCCAACATAGTACAAGGGAATCAATTTGGAGTGGAAATGAAAAGAAACCTAAAAGATGTATAGAAAATTCGGGTAAACCAGAGCTGCACTCCAAAACGAAAAAACATAGTAGGCACAAATAGTGGAAAAAAATTTTGTCTTTAATTACTAACTAAAACCTTGACCTTTTTCTAAGAATGACAGGGGAAAATAACAACCGCAAAAAAAATACGATGGGGACTGCAACAACTCTATGAGCGCAACTCAGCTACTCCTACAAATAAAAAACAATCGTTTTGTTTCTTAAAAACCAGAAAAGGACACTTTTTTCCATGGAGCAGTCTGTTTCAAAACTAGTCAGAATTTTTTTTGCCAAAAACCTAATTTTCTTACCCACAAACAACTGAACTCTCCAGAGAGCTTCAGCTCTCTTATTCAAACAACAAGTAACTAACTTTTAAGTTCCTTTTAATCAATGGCTGGTAAAAAAAAATAGCACTTGATTAATTTAAAGCCGCTTTCCTCAAAAGACTTCCTCAGTTCCGCTTTACCAATGGTCGGACGTGATTCTTCGCTCACAGGAACCTTTTCGGAAATGCGAAGGAAGGACTTTTCCCGGTGATTACCTGAGAGGACTGCAGGATGGCGTTGGTGATCATGTACGCTTCCTCGAACATAGCATCGTCTTTGGGGTTGATGCAGAACATCAGGTGGGTCAGGCCTAGCAGAGGGAAGAGAAGAGCAGTGGCTTTCACAGCCTTCCTGAAAGAAGACGTGCAGAGTAAGCGTTAGGGGCCGTTTCCACTTATCCGATCTTTTGCGATGCTGCAAGACTAATCGGACGAATCACTATTTTTTTGCGCTACTGTGATTTGCCCTTAATCTCACCGCATTGCCATACCGCAACGGATTGAGATAAATGGTTAATAAGTTAAATATCTTGGTTGAGTGAGAAGTTTTAAAAAGAAAAAGCTGCACCACAGCCTATAAAGATAAGGGGGAAAAACGTGAATATCTTCCTGGAAAAATCCTTGATTAACCAGAATGCTTGGGAAGCCTTGTTCAGGATAAACAAATATCCAGGATAATCGGATTTATTCTAACTTATATGATAAATTTTGAAAGAAAGTTATTTTACAACGGGACATTATTAATTTAATTTAATTATATGCAAGGAAGAAAAAGAGCACATATTTTAATGGTATTAAAATTTACAATCAACAAAATACAACAATACAATACAAAGTTGGTTGAAAGGGTTGAGAAGAATGGTATTCCTGCATTTCGAACTTATGTTTTGAAGGAGGCATCAAATGGAGAGTCTACTCTACTGCATTTGGATATCGCTTTCTTTCTCTGTCATTTTCTACCATTAGTTTTCTCTCAAGCACGCTATTTCCCCCCCTTTTTTTTATCTCTTTTTGCATTTTATAATTGTGATTAGGTTTCAAATATTGTCTTCTTAACAGACCCTCAAAATATACAAAGTTGAGCCTAGTGAACTGCATATGCGCAATAAATACTCCGCAATAACCAATTATAAAAAGGTGACATTCCTTTAACATTTGAGAGTGGGTTTGAATAGAAGTAGAAATGGAATGAAAGCTAAATCGTTTAAGAGAGTAAATTTGATTTGAGTGATGGAAGTTGTGTTCACTGTTGCGGGGCTCTACTTTCATGCCCATTGGTCCCCCACATAATTAAAATGTTTTATATCTAAATGAATTTTTGGAATTTCTAAAATAGGAAACGTTGAGGGAGGTCTATAAAGTAAAAGTATACTTACCAATTGATGCGCATGGGATCTCTGGCAACCGTGGATACGGCAGAAATGCGTTTACTGGAACGCATGTCTTGTGTCCTGAGAAAATAATAATAGTTAAAAAAATTGTAGTTTCCCACTTTTTTTACATTTGCGTGTTTATTTCATTAAGACAAGGCTTTGTAATCATTTTCCATAACACAAATACATCAAAAATAAAGATTAAAGAAACAATATTTTATTCAAAAACGTGTATTATTAAAAGTTAAAAAAAAGTTTTAAAAGAAAGCAGAAAGAATATAAAAATTTCTATACGGATAACGTATCTTTTCTCTTTGAAAAGGATTAGGTAGCTATTTTTGTATTTACCAAGAAATATGTAAGGAGGATTATTAATAGAAATTTTCCTCCCTGTAGGCGCATTTATTGTATGAATCCTTGCATTTATTATTTTTGTCATAACAAAAATATTGGCTGATATCGTTCTGCAAATATTGGCTTTTATCAAATTGGCCCCATCTTAATGCCGGCTAATATAACATTGGTATTGGTTTAGCCTGGTCAATATTATTTGTCCGACATTAACTAACAAAACCAAGTAAAAAAACCCCGATTTCTTTTTCATAGTTTAATTTCGTTCAAATGGTGTGAATATTGTTTAATTTTTTAACTCACAAAACTTCCAACATTTAAACTGGACAAAATTTATTTAGTTTGGTGCTGCCGTCTATCAAGATATTATGAAACAAAATTTTGTGAACTTTTTCAAAATGCGTTATGAATTTACTTTATGTAAATCCCAGTCACGTGTCAATGATGTTAAGTAGAGGAACTCATAAGAATTTATTCCTCTTTTGTAAGGGAGCTAAGGGGTGTTTATAAGCATTGGTTTTTGAGGAAGAATGATGAAGAAGCAAAATAATATACATACTCCCCCAAACCTTCAAGTAGAAGAAATATTGTATTTTTTAATAAATACATTTAATAAAAAAACCGGTCATTTGCTGTAATCAGGGGGTGAAAGTCTTATTGGGAACTCCAAAAAATCCGAGTACTTAAACTAATTATACTATCCCAAATCCTGTGGAATCAACTATTTTCCCATAGTGTTTGGAGATGTGTGTTTGGAAAATGGAAATAATGCATTCTAATTTAATCCTTTTTATAATTCCAGTGGAGTTCCTCTCTTATTCATCATGTTATTACACCTGTTGAAAATTGGTAAATGATGGTTACACAGTGATTTTCAACGTAGTTGGCTTTTGTATTTTTAGGTGTTATTGAAGTCATTTATCTATGTTCACAAAAATGTCACGTGTACGCTATTGTAAAGTGACTATGCTGAATCCATTGCTTAGAGCAAATAAGAAGGTTAAAAAAAATAGCTAAAATATTAAAGAAAATAAGAAAAGTTCAAAATCATTAGAAAAGAACGAAAAGAGTTTCATAAAAATATTGAAAATTGACCCTTTTCATACTAAAAAAAAGATTGCCTTCAAATTTATAAATTTTCTACGGTGTTATTATGCAGTTTTTGCTTTTTAGTTACATAATGGCTTATTTTCACATAGATATTCTTTTTATAATTAAATGGCAGGCTATCTAGCTTTTGTTTCCTTTATCTATCCAATACCGTTCCTATCTGTGCAGCTTTTCTAAAAGCAAATACGCAGATCTCAGACATAATTGCATTCAGAGAGAGACCACGAAAAACAAAGAGAGATATCAGAGACTGGAAGGAATCTTCCTAAACGCATTTAGGAAAGAGCGGGATCATTCCGGATCTCCTGATCCCGTGGAAAGCGGTTCCTTTGATCGCTGACTCCCTTTTCTTTCGCATCCAAACACAGCCATCGCCTTTTCTTTTCCCGAATATGTTCAGCAAATCCGGGATCTGATCGGTATGCGCGTGGTACGGCGGGAAAAGTGAAATGAAGAGGTGGAAAAGAAACGCCTTACACATGATAGGACGGTCGAATGTCTTTTGGAAACACGAGATCGATAGAGCTGTCCTCTCAAAAGAGGTTTGGATTTGTTTTTGCTTTTGAAGCTTGTGTGAAAAATAAATATGTAACAGGTTTTGTTCGACCAAGGACATCGGTTTTGAGTTTAGAGCGCGTGTCCTACTGGAATAGAACTGGACTGATTTTTAGACCTGAGTGTTGGTACTTGGGATAACTTTGGTTTAATAAATAATAAATAAATAAATAAATTTATTGGCAAAAAAGGCCAGCTGGCCCATACACCAAAATACAAAAACATCAGAGCATACAAATAAATGCAAGATAAAAACAAAGCATATAAATAGAATAAATAGAACCAAAATACAATTACCAAAAAAAGAGAAAAACCTCAGGAGTCTAAAGAACAATTTGCCAACAGGAACTGGTTCAACTTTTGAGCTGATTTAATAAAATTTACTATTGCAAAAAAATATTTATGAATGTAAGTGAGGAAACCATTAAAGTTATTTTGATACCCAATAAAAGGGGAAAGATACTTTAATCTGTAAAAACGATACATAGGACAATATAAAAATACGTGTTCACTACTTTGGTTTAGAAATGACAGAAGTTAGGAAAATATAACTTTCTGATGCTAAATTAAAAGGATAGTATAGCCAGATGCATAAATAATACTATATAGTGCAGGGGTTCTCAACCTTTTGAACATCACGACCCACTTTTTATTAAAAAAATCTAACGCGACCCACCTCATCTTCAGTTAATCTTCCAAGTTTTACAAGACTTTAGTTTGTGCGTGTGGGGTTAGGTCACCAACTATTTTGTTATGATAATAGCACAAAAATATACATTTTATAGAGGTTAAATGAACATTTTAGGAAATTAAAAGGAAGAATTTGAAGCTGAGGTTATCAAATTGCTTAATTGTGGGAGAAACAATGAGCTCCACAATAAAGAGAGGGGTATAGGCAGACCCTGATTACTGCCCAGGCCTTGGGCCCATGATTTTTGGGGGGCCCCAAATGGTCTGAAAAATGGTTTTTTTTTCACGAAACATTAAATTTCATGTGATAAAATTTTATACTTAAAAATTATAAGAAAGTTATTTTTCTAGAAGTGCATTAAAACTAAAATAAAAAAAGGGGTGGTGTATAATTTTTTTCTAGGTTAGCATTGTATTATATGCATAAGTATCAATAGTAACCCAATGACGCAGTTTCTTATACATTTTTATCGTGAAGGGGGCCCCTAAAAGCACCCGGGCCTTGGGCCCGGACTTGCCTTAATCGGGCCCTGGGTATAGGGGGTCCTCCTTAAAGAGATTTTGGAAAACTCTTAAAAACAGGGTTTCAACACGTTTTTTAGTAATCTGGGATATATTGTAGTTACAACATCATCATTACTTTTTAAATTCTTTTTATTACAGTGGAAGCTCTTATAGCGACCTGCTCTTATAAAAATACTCTCTTATAAAGACCCAAAAATTAGTCTCTATAAGAGCACTTTTGTGCTCTTATAAAGACTAATCTTCGAATCGATTCAGCTTATCGAATACTTTTCTGGATCGGTTTGTGTGCGTCACACCAGAATTAGCCAATAATAAACAAATATCAGAGTATGACAAACCAGCACCAAGTAACGATCGCATCTTCTTCTCGCTTGCTTTCGCCCGGGGTAACCGGCTACGATCCCAAACGAAACCTTTCGCTACCTTTTATGTCCTTGTTGATTTAAGACTTTTAATTTATTAGCGTATTCATTTATATTTCTTTATTTCCAATTTTTTGACTTAAATTTAAGACATAAATTTTTCAAATTGCATGCAGATGCAGGGGAAATTGATGTAATAAATTTGTTAAGCATCAGACCTTTCTAAGGAAGCTAAGCTATGCATTAATATCAAAATCAAAATTTAAAAAGCAAATATTTATACTCTTTAAAATATTGATCTTAAACTTTATATAAATTAAAATAAAAGCAAAAAATAAGGTAATATAACATGAAATTGGAAGTATCAAGACTTCATAAAATAAGAAATAATTGTTTAAAGTGATTCGAATTGTGTTCTAAATCCCAATGATATCGTTTTCAGGTCGAGATTTCCTCCAGACTTTATAAATTAATCTACTAAAAATACATCATTGAGGGAATCGAGTCCACCTTCCCGAAAAGCATCAAAATTGATAGTTTAGCTTAACGAGTTTATTGCTTTTAAACGAGTGATATTCTACACTCGAGTGTATCACTCGAAGTTTGCTCTTATAGCGACAAAAAACTCGGTACGGATTAATTACGCTATAAGAGCTTCCACTGTATATGGTAATTTGATAAATTTCAAAAGCCAACAACATGTTCGTGAAAATTACGAAAAAGGTACTAGATAATTCAGACAAATTCAAAATCTTGTCGCGACCCACCAAAGACTGGGCGACCCACAGTTTGAGGAACTCTGCGATATAGTGTATCGATTTATAAAGAATTTTTACACGTTCGAAATTAATTGTACTTAGTTTGGAGTCGTTCATGAATTCTAGCTTTAAAAATCTGACACGGTTCAAATACCATAATTCAGGTCCTGGCTTTCTTTTAATTAATTTCAATGAGACAATCATGTATAGTGCTGTCCTTTAAAAACAACCCATTGAGATATTTTAATTACACAATTAAAATAATTTTACCATCAGTGTCAGGGATGTAAAAACTGGTCAAAGAACGGTTTATTTACTTAATTTTTTAAACAAGCTGAGATTATGTAGATTTTTGGCAAAAAATGTGCTTCAGATTTACAGATTTTGTAAAAATGTATGTTATAAAGACTTTAAGAGCATTTTTCGCGCGTTTTTATGTTATCCCATTACTATGAGAATAAAATATTAAAGTTTTAGCTCAGTCCGCCAATTAGAGTCCTTCTAGGAAAAAGTGTTTTTTTTCTTTCAAATTCTTACTTAATTGACTGCCAATTTGTAATGGATAATTGGAACTAAACATGCTAAGCACTAAAATGTTAAGGAGGATGAGCCGTTACAACAGTTTTTTGTTCGATTTAATCCTTTTTATTAAGCTTTTAATGGAGAAAATATGAAATAGTGGGTTGTTTTTAAAGGACAGCACTATATACTTATGGCCTCCATACAGAACACAGTAAAATTATTACAACTTTCTAAATTAATTTGAAGGAAATGCTTAATAATATCACAACAGAAAACTCAAATCGGCAATAAAACCCTATTAGTCTGAAAAATAGAAATAAACTCAAATTAATAAAGGTTAATCAAACGAAGAAAACTAAAAGCACATTTTAAGCACTTGTTAACATTTTATGCTGGAATAAAAATATATTTTTAACTGCATTCGTTTATTAAAAAATGTTTTTGGATTTCAATCGTTCCTTAATTATTGGCACTACCTTGAATAAAATGCAGATCATGGGAAAGCATTCCAAAATCCCGGTAGCCTTATAACACTGCTTAGATAAAATCTCAAATCAAACCACTTTCGTTAGTACTCGACTAAGCTCCAATATCGACTCCCTTGAAGCTACAACATACTTTATCCGGTCAAGCGCTCCCCAAACCTCTAACTAAAATCCAATTCCACTCTCACAAACCTCGCGAGTTCATGCAGTACAAACAAATCAATTTGCCAGACACCAATCACACTTCCGTAAGTACAGGGCATTTCAGAGCACAATGAGATGTCCCTAAGGGAAATAACCAGTCCCCCTTACTCATATCGATTTTTGCCGGACGACAGTAAACATCCTTCCGAATTAGGACGTTTTAGGAGTCGGAATCCGGGCCGATGATACAACCATCACAACGCGATATATTAATTTTATCGTAAGGGATATTTCCCCTCGAATATCGGTTCCGGAATGGCATTGTTTCTTGTTATCCGATGGTTGGCCCGCATCCGAATTGTTTCCCGTATTATTTTAGATGGCGGATCTTGATGATCATCTTTCCGTCCCTTTGTGTGTGGTTTATGCGCTGCTTGGGAATCATCGTTGTACCGTAAAGGCCATCAAATCGTCGTGGAATGAATAGAACTAAGTCTAAATCATTTGCTTTTCGAGTAAGACGTGAGGATTTCCAGCACAAGGAATGATTCCCGTAGAAGTAAAGGAAAAAGGATTGACGTTCAAGGCAAATTTTTGACACACTTAAATTAAACAAATAGTGGAGATTTTGAGCTTAGTTATCGAATTATTAATTTCATATCAGGTAGTTAAAATTTAACCAGATCAAACAGTTATTTGCTTTTAAATTTATTTCTTAGTTTTGGTTAAATGTTTTTTTTCTAAAACTTGTGTTGAGAAATACGTCGAAAATCCGATCTATCGTATGACGAAGAGACTTATAAATATTTCCTAATAGCAAGTACTAACATAGACAGAAAAAATTATCACATTGCCACCTATTCTATAAATAAATTGATCTGGGTTCGGTGTTTATTCCTACGTACATGCGTTTGTTACCTAACATTTTGGTTACCATAGATGTAGCCAAAATGTTAGAAAGATACAGCCTTTCTTTTCCACAAAAGAGAAACAAATGTTCGGTTCAGGATTGAGAATACACGTGGTTATAAAATTTGTATAAATCGGACTGAAAATTAATGTTTTTTATGATGTTCAGTTTTAATTTTCAATACAATCATTTAAAAATAAGAAAAAAATTTTAGATTTCGTTACATGAATTTATCTGTTAAGTTAAATTTCTTGCCACATTTTTTTAACTATTGTATACGGTCTTTAAAATGAAAGTGGTTTAATATACAAACTTTCATATGTTGACACATTTTCCGTCATCTTTAGGTGTCACCCGTGCAGTTAAAATATTTCGGAGTATTTTTCACCATCTTTTTAATAATAAATATGTAGATCTTAATATGCAAAATTTAGTTATCAGAATTACTAAAAAGCCGATTATACCGCTTGAATTTAAAGGCTAAAGCCGATACATTTCGAAACATTTAAATCCCGAAGGAATCTTCCAGTGAAAATTCCGACTTCGTACTTAAAGAAACGAATTTATTTGCGGAGTACTTGAAGATGTTAAGCGCAGTTCTGGAACCACTGCATTTAAGTGAATATTTCCGCTGGAAAATAATAAATGATTTTCCTTACTTCATTTGGCGACTGTCGATTGATGAGCTGCGATTCAACTTGGTTATCAGAATGCGAACGATGTTCACCATGAAGACGCTGTTCACCTGAAAGGTGCAGCAAAGATTAATTATGAGGAATTGATTCATGGAAATCTTTTACTCCGCCTCTTTCCTTCCCGTTTTGCCTTAACAAGTGCAAGTTCAGATTTAACGATGCTTGGCGGTAGAGTTACTAATTAAATCATGTTGGCAATTTGGAGCATCCACAAATCCAAACTTGCAACTCAGTAATTTCATACGAATTTGTATCAAAATACACCCAACAATCAAATAATTACATATTTGAAACATAAGAACCTTTAATAAGTTCAATATGATTTCCATTTCACTGCCATAGTAGTATAGTTATTAACCAATTGTAGGTACATTAGCCGGGCCCAAATATCTCCATTCGGACTATATTGGTAACGTTTTATTATTTACACATAAAATTGAAAGAAACACTGCTAGTAGAGATATTTTAATGGTGTTAGGTCTTAATATTTATGTATTTTAGACAATTCAGTATAAAGGATTACGCTTGCGGCCGGCTAATCCTAAAGTACCCAATTTTAATCTTACTCACTTTATTTTAACAAAGATCCATGAGAAAAGATAACAAAGAGTAGTTTCAATTCTTGATTTTCGATGGAAATTTAAACGTCTATAAACTTAATTAATAAAATGAGAAATGTTCATCGTACAATGTCACGGATAATTGAGTAATTTGTAATTAAACCTTCTCCTCTCTCTGAGCAAATCGCAATCAGTTGATAATAGCCTTTGTCGATTACATAGCTCGAAACAAAGTAAAGTGGCATCCAAACAGCACTGTAGATACTTCACTACTTACCAAGAGAGCAATAACCATCGGTCCAGTCAAGATCCAGACGTAATTGGATTTCCCGTAACCCTTCCAACAGGGAGTGTGGAGCTCTCGAGTCATGATGAATGCCCACGAGGAAACGAAGACCAGGGGAAGACCTGAAAGACGTTTCGTAAAACGGTTAGGGGCTGCCTTTCCAACTATCTTTTTTTGCGACGTAGATGCAGCTGAGGCGAGGGTAAGATCCTTAATTAAAGTCTATAGTGTGGCGGCAAGTGGTACGAAAATGGCGGTCCGTGCGATTTTTGTGATACAATTATGAGGCTTGGTTTTTCTGAAAGGTCTTAACATAACGAATACGAATCCGGTTGTTGGCAACCCCAAATATGCTGCAGAGGCGCGTGGCGGGGGGTTCAAAATCGCGGATCTCGGTTTGAAAAACAGCCATTTCTTCAATATTTATTGCAATATAAAATATTTTTCAAGCTTAAATAATACTTTATTACATATTTAAATGTATTAGTACCAGTGGTACTTTTTTGAATGGCGGATAATACAGAAAAGCGGATAATTCCGAATACCCTTGTTTTGGGAGTTTCTCGTCTTATTTTACGAGTTACAATGGTTAAGATTGGTTTTTCTGAAAGGTATTAACAAGCTGAACACATATTTAAATGTTGGCACCGCCGAAAACTATGCAGGAAAGAGGGAATTCAAAATGGCCGACTTTTCATTTCACCGAAACGGAAATATCTACTTCGCTTAACGCAACCAAATATATTTTTCACCCTAATACATTCAAATATGTAATATATTAACACTGAAGCTTGAAAAAAAAATTATATTGCGATAAATATTGACGAAATCGCTATTTTCCGAACCGAGATCCACCATTTTGAACCCCCCGCCACGCGCCTATGCAGCATATTTAGGGGTGCCAACAACCGGATTCGTACTCGTTATGTTAAGACCTTTCAGAAAAACCAAGCCTCATAATTGTATCACAAAAATATATGCTATTAACCTTTTATGAAAAACAATAATATTGAAAAGTGATAGCGATTTTTTTACATAAAGGTGGGTCGGAAAAAAACGCCTTTTTTAAATCCGCTAACGGGTAGAGCATATTTTTGTCCAAATGACTTCAATAAAACGTGTAAAAAATTTTTGAGCTCGTCACAAATTTTTTCTGCTTCTTCGTTGTGCGTCCAAATTCGAAAAAAAACCGCACTTTTTTTAAATACTAAAAGAAAATAATTGTTAGGAAATCAATTTGCGGCTATAGTGTGGAATTTTTTATCATATATATTCATCCAAACGTGAAAAAAATTCACCTGGATACCAGAAATCCTTCTTTAGAGACTTGTGCCAAAAAATTGGTAAATAAGCGAATTAATGCTATTTTTTTTTAATTTTTTAAAAATCAGTTCAAAAATTCGCTTGTGATTAGTTTTAATGTTGGCCAAATAGCTTCAACAAACTTCAATACCTTTATCGAAACGTCATTAAATGACCAGAGACAATATCTCTGTGATTTCTTTGATGAGAATGAGACTGTATTTCAACTGAGGATTGGCTGATCTGATCAGGACAGATCATGATGGGCTTCTAAGATTATTTGTATCAGTTGTTATAATAAATAGATAAAGTGATCTGAGTAAGTTCCCCTCGCCATTTGGTACTCCAATGGTGTGAAGAAAAGCTCAAGGTTAATACAGTGATTGTTATCTCTGCCTGGTGAACTCATTCTTGGTTTCCCCAATAAAATTAGGTATAAAATATTGTATCCCCACTTGAATTCTGTAACTGGTTCGGCAAAATTGAAGATCTGATATCAGAACGAAAAATTGACCCAGAAAAGTTCTATGTGGTTTCTAATGAATCAAAAAAGTTATTTTTACCTGTGTTTTTTAAAAAGAAACTGATTGATTTTTACAGAATTTAAAATACTGTGAATTTGTTTATTTCCCAATCTTAGGGTGCAAGTCGTTGGCAAAAGGGATTGTGAAAGGAAAGGAATTTTCATCTCGATAGAGCTGAAAATTTTTACTCGTTTTGTTGAAGCTATTTGGCCAACATCAAAACTTATCACAAGCGAATTTTTAAAGAAACTGATTTTTAAAAAATTAAAAAAAAAAGCATTAATTCGCTTATTTGCCAATTTTTTGGCACAAGTCTCTGAAGAAGGATTTCTGGTATCCAGGTGAATTTTTTTCACGTTTGGATGAAGATATATGATAAAAAAATTCCACACTAGCCGCAAATTGATTTCCTAACAATTATTCTCTTTTAGTATTTAAAAAAAAGTGCGTTTTTTTTTCGAATTTGGGACGCACAACGAAGAAACAGAAAAAATTTGTAACTAGCTCAAAAATTTTTTACACGTTTTATTGAAGTCATTTGGACAAAAATATGCTCTACCCGTTTGCGGATTTAAAAAAGGCGTTTTTTTCCGATCCACCTTTATGTAAAAAAATCGCTATCACTTTTCAATATTATTGTGTTTTTCATAATAAGTTAATAGCATATATTTTTGTGATACAATTATGAGGCTTGGTTTTTCTGAAAGGTCTTAACATAATGAGTACGAATCCGGTTGTTGGCACCCCTAAATATGCTGCAGAGGCGCGTGGCGGGGGGTTCAAAATGGCGGATCTCGGTTCGGAAAATAGCGATTTCGTCAATATTTATCGCAATATAAAATTTTTTTCAAGCTTTAGTATTAATTTATTACATATTTGAATGTATTAGGGTGAAAAATATATTTGGTTGCGTTAAGCGAAGTAGATATTTCCGTTTCGGTGAAATGAAAAGTCGGCCATTTTGAATTCCCTCTTTCCTGCATAGTTTTCGGCGGTGCCAACATTTAAATATGTGTTCAGCTTGTTAATACCTTTCAGAAAAACCAACCTAAACCATTGTAACTCGTAAAATAAGACGAGAAACTCCCAAAACAAGGGTATTCGGAATTATCCGCTTTTCTGTATTATCCGCCATTCAAAAAAGTACCACTGGTACTAATACATTTAAATATGTAATAAAGTATTATTTAAGCTTGAAAAATATTTTATATTGCGATAAATATTGAAGAAATGGTTGTTTTTCAAACCGAGATCCGCCATTTTGAACCCCCCGCCACGCGCCTCTGCAGCATATTTGGGGTTGCCAACAACCGGATTCGTATTCGTTATGTTAAGACCTTTCAGAAAAACCAAGCCTCATAATTGTATCACAAAAATCGCACGGAATACCACTTGCCGCCACACTACTAGGGTTAGATGTTCATTTCAGTATCTTAGCTGAAATGAGAAAAGTTATTCCCTTTTGGTTGTTTAGGTCAGTGCATTTGTAGATTGGAATGAAGGGATTTTTGAACATGCCTTATTTAAATAGAGAGATGAGAAAACCGATGCTTTAAATTTAAAGTACCATTCATTTTCAGTGGGGGATCAAACCAGTTAAATCCGTGTTTAAGTACATAAAGTATTTTACAATAAACTGTTAGCAGTGATGACTGTAGGGAGTTGTCAAGGGGATTCAGTCCCCCCACAAGCTAGAAAAAAAATTCTTAATTGTTTTAAAGTATACTGCACTTGTTAGTACTTTATATCTTTATGAAATTAAAAGAGTAAATTTCAAAATACATCTTTCACGAGATCATCTAATAAACTGCTGTAAGGCTCTGTAACTGGTAAGGTTCTGTGTATAGAGTGCTGTAACTTAAAGAGAATAAAAAAAATTTCTTTCCAAGACAAAAATTCTCGATTAGGTATTGAGATACCTGAAAGCATACGATAACTCCATACACAAGTATCGTTTTTTTCCTCATTGCTATTTGCTTTAAGGGGCAGTTCAAATATTAAGTAAGCATATTTTTGGTCATTTTTGAACCCCCTCTCCCCCCTTGTAAGCAAAGATAAGCAAACCGCTATCCCTCTCTCATGATTTCGTAAGAAAACCACCCGACCCCCCCCATTATTCTTTTCCTTGTAAAGTAAAAATGCTTGAAATATTTTTTCTACTTCAATTTTTCTGCAAAATTTATTTTTGGTTGAATTTAGAAATTACTTATGCAAGAAACAAGAGATTTTCGAAAATGCAGTGATTGTAACATCTTACGTTAGCATCAATCATACCCGCCTTCCTCCTCGTCAGGAAAAATAAGCAAAGAGCAAACCCCCTCCCCCTTAGGTGCTTACGTAATATTTGAACGGCACCTAACACCTCTTCTCACGTACAACGAAATATAGTACCAAGTTGAATGTAGAATAGGGAAGAAATAAGGATGAAATTTCAATAACTTTTACAACTCCTAAAACTATTACACCTATAACTTAATGCGATTTTTAAAAACATAAACACATTAGATTTAAAAAAAAATGATGCAAGTTTTTTTAAATATTATAAACGCATAAAAATGGTTCATTCTAAATTTTCTTGACGTATTCCGAAACTTTAATGAATGTTAAAATAAATGTAGTAACTAGATTTTTAAAATTGATTATTTTAAAATGTGAAGTAAGAAAAACTTTTTACTCAACGTTTACATATACATTTTTGAAAAGATACTATTAAACCGATTCTCGAACTAGATACATTTATAGTAAAATGCTTCGAATTTAAAAGCGCATTTATAGCATCAAAGCAAGAACACCAGGTTTCTTCGAAGAGTCAAGAGCGAATAGACAAAAGTATAAAACACATACACTGAATAATGCATGTAAGGTTATTTGAATACAGTAGCATTTAAGAAAAACAAGACACTCCAGTAATCCCCTTTTAGAAAATAACGAATTGTTTAGATTTGCATACACGAATGGAATAAAAGGGCCTGAATACAGAAAAATAAAATAAAAGTAATGTCATAAAAATATTGCACAAGCTTCTTCTAAGATTTTGTTGACTAAGACAACGTTGCACAAATACACTTGACTGAAACGAAAAACCAACGAATACAATAATAGTTCATGCATATAGTTATTTTGGAAGAACTACTTCTTAAATGTTAAGATCACATGCTCACTTTTTAAAAGTCAAAATTGCGACTGATGTAATTTTTTATGGAATCTCTTAATTATAAGTTTTGATCACGTCTGGTTTTAATAATAAAACTGACTCGAAAACTGTACTTTAACGTAGTAAAATATTTCAGTATTTCATAAACTCTGAATGCAATACATATTTGGGTCGTTTTTAAGATTATATTCAAAATACTTGAGAAGAAAACTACATGGACATTTAAAATGAAAATATCTGAAATAACAGTAGGTAACATATGAAACTACCTTTTTCATATTTTATGCAGACTTTGCGCAAACAAACAAAAAAGTTAGTTTCTGGAAAATCAGTCTTTAGCCAGTTGAAAACATGCATATCATATAACCCTTAAAATGTGTTCTGTTCCCAGAAGTTTGGTTCGTGGAATAGAAGTTGATTATGATACAAAGATTTTCGGAGAATGACATAATATTTACATAAGCGTTTCTAATTAGTTTCATTTACAAAGCTATTCATATTAACCTCTTTATAAGGCCCATATTTTGGGTGTAGTAACTGCAGAATCATTTTTATTAATTTAAGAAATTGCAAAAAGGTTTTGCGTGTCATTTAAAGTTAAAAAAATTGGATGAAAAATTAAACCGATAAATTTTCTTACTTCAGTAGCGAATCAAAAACCAACCACAGATAAACAAGCATAATATTTTTAGTTATATTTTGATTTCAATACCTTAAAATTTATAATAAATTATCTGCTCCTTAAGAAAATCTCAAAAGAAAAGATTTCTCCCAAATTGGGTATTTGGATCCAAAAAAATTGCAATTTAGATAAGTGGTTAGTTTAGCTATGAGATTACCGAGTACTAAAAGGAAGAATATAGTTTAAATCAAAGCTATCAACAATATATAGCGCTTTGGTTTAAATACTACTTTATTCACAACAGTTTTTTAATGCAATATCAGTTAAATGTACCGTGAACGCTTACATAAATATTTCAATATTTTGGGATGAGAGAGACGATATTATTTTTATGAAATCTTCTGTAGCATTCAGAACTAGTAATATTAAAAATAAATTTGTCTAAGGAGTAAGCTAAAAGTAATTTTTTAATGTGGCCTGTTTTATTTAAAAGCTTTTGGTGCGTTTTAAATAATTTTATAATCGCAGTGGTATACTGATAAAACAATATTGTAAAATCTGCAGCAGTATGTTGCATTCACAACTGGCACAAAAAAGTTAAGGTTTCATTTTTGAAAAGTTAAATTTAACCATTTGAAAAGAAATTGTGATTGCGCGCATAATGTTTTGTAGTTGGGTATGGGTACTACTTCTCCATTAATTTTGATTTCTAAAATACCGAACCATCTCTCATCCTCTTCTGAGAGAGCAAATATTTTTTTTCGTCTATCTACCGAATCCTGTGTTTCTTATTGTAACGAAATTGGTTGTTTTGGAACTAAAAATTTAATGCATCGCACGCGTTTTGATACTTGTAATGCTACTCTACTTTGAATCAGTTCTAACACACCGAACTTACGAACTTCTGTCTCCTGTGATGGATCACTTTGTATGCTAAAATAGCATAAACGGAAAAGAATAGTCCTTGGTATTTGAGGCAGCAGCAGAAGAAAAAAAATCCTTCTATTGTTCCCAAAGAGGGAGCGAAATAATAAAGGATAGAAACAGCCCAAGATAACCCCCTGGAGATCTTTTTCTGGTCTTTATCGGAGAAGTTGTACTCTTGGGATTAGATGGATTAAATATATATTTTCGTGAGGAACTAGTGACACACCCAAAGGTGAACCTGTAGGGAACTTTGAATTCATAATTTACTAAGTACTCGCAGAATTTATAGAGAATTTGAACTATTTGAATCAAGGAATTTTTTCCTATAATAAGGTATGGGGAGCTCCTCACTCCCTCAGTTTTTGAGATGTGGGGGTTAACTATCCCAATTGGAAGATAGAATTAGGGTGATAATGGCCGTACATATCTAGAAGAGTCAGAAAAAGCATTAAACCCACTAAAATAGTGATTTTTTAAAAAATTTACAGAGAACTACGGAACTCTTAATTTTTAATTGTTTTACATTTAAGTGATCGAAATTTGTCGACTTAGAAAAAAGATTTAAAAAATTTCAAATGGCCTAATTTTTTTTTCAAGGCGAGAAACTGCTTATAATATATATCTGATTAAGAAAAAAGTGTAAAAAATTTAACTTTTAAATGAATTTAAAAATTACACTATCAATCAATGAAGCTCATTATTACATACATTCCAAAAAAAAAAAAAAATAAAACCAATTAATTTTTAACTAAAGGAATCATCAATAATAAACCAACATGAAAAAGAGACCTGAAGTAACACGCAAATTTAAAACTATGCTCCAAAACAATCTTGCCCCCCCAAGCAAGAACTTTAATGTCACTCCTGGCATTAAGAAGACCTCTAAGTACTCGCTATCCAATTATTACCACAAATAGATCTCATTATCACTGATCAAACTGATTAATACAAACCGATCTCTGATTCATTCCCTTCACAAACTGTAGTTGATCTTTTCAATTAGGGAAAGTCCACAGGAGAACCAAAGACGGAGAAAGTCAATAACAGAGAAGCATCCCCCAAACACTTAAATAATCCCGAAAAGAAGTGACGGAGACCTCTTGAATTAAGCCCCATGAAGTCGAAGAAAGGCCGTTCTCTTGACGCCGTACATTTCTATTAGGTCGGTCCATTAATTTCTTTCGAAACATAAATTGCGTATGCGGAGTACCGTAAAAAGGCTCGGCATAGCATATTCGTAGCGTGGGACGTTTAAAGAGGATCAAAGGTGGATTATTCAACTTTAATTAGGGCTGTGAAAAGAGTTGAACTTGCAATTGAGTTTTGAACTACAAACGAATTATTGCAATTGAATCGCCAGTTTGAAAAGGGGACTTTTGAAAGGAAGGACAAATTAACTTTTTGTGCTCAAAAATATCGCCAAGCTTTACTCTACACATCTGTGGAAAGAGGGGAAAAATAACTACCCCCTATAGGTAGATATAGAGACCCTTCAATTGGCGAAATCGATGTCCTTTCATTGTATTTTTTTAATTTAATTTGGAATTAAAGTTAGTTTTTTCTTTTTTTCTTTTTATTTATGCTGATGACTAAGCCAAAATAAAATTTGCTGAAGTGTTTTTAACTTTTTTTTTATCCAGGGAATGTTTGACTCCATTCATATTCACTTACTCCATTGGTACTTCCTTATATGACTCAGTTTCATAATAATTTTAAATTTTATTTGTCTTAGTTTTTCGGTTTCTCACTTTTGTACTGTGAAATAAGCAGAAATATAATTTAAATGTCAACTTAAGTGGTTTTTAAGATTTTTCTTCAGTTGGAAATTTCATAAAGTTGAAAAAGGAAATAAGTCCAACAACTTTTTTTCAACTGTAAAATATTTTTAAATGTATTTATATTTTTTCGATGATTTCTCTGTTTTTTTAAATAGGGTCCTGAATGTCTAGTAAAAATATGGTGGTTATACAATGAAAATTCCATTACTTATACAGTTTTTTTTTTCGATTTTCTCAAAACAAACAAACGATTCAATTTATCTTTATCAAGCTGTTGGACGGTAAGAAAAACCAATTGATTAAATGACTAACACTCACTAACACTAGATAGGAAAGGATGTTCAGTTTTGTCGTACGATTTGTTGTACAGTTTTTTTTATCTTTATTCTCCTTTTCCGCAGGTTTTTTTTCATTTTTTGTTTCATTTTTCACATTTTTTTTAATCAGAGAGGGTCTTCACGTTAATTTTTTTGCTCCAAATTCAAGTATAAATTAGAATGTAAGGTAAAGAGATAATGAGAATCAAACTATCAGAAATAAATCGACGACGATGCTAAATTAAAAAAAAACCATTCCATTCTTACAATGTTGTTGCTAATTTTCAATTAAACTTTAGTAATACTTCATGAGACGGACTCACGGTTCCCTCAATTTTAGTTCAGAAAAGATTTTGTAGCGGTATATTAGCTAAACTAATTGAAGAAAATAAAATAATCGAACTGTGATATTTTTTTAAGAAAATTGAATATTTACCCTCATTAAAAATATTTTCATTTTTAGGTATAAAATTTAAGGCTAATTTATGAATACGTAAAATCCAAATTCTCCTAATATTACGAAATCTTTTCACTTACGAAGACTTTTAACTTGAAATTTACTAAAAAGCCCCCCCCCCCTGCTTAAGTATAGTATAGTAGGTGTTCACTCAGAATAGAAATTAAGAGACATTTAAGCTCCTATTATTTGATTCCTATTATTTTATTATTTGATCCTCATTTTATCGATTTAAACTATGTAAGGTGTCTTCTGAAGAGTCTACAATGTTTTTTATTAGTTGAAATAGAAACTAAAGAGAAGAACACACATTTTAGAGAGAAATCAAGAAAATTGTGGTCCTAAAATAAAGAATTGTAGAATTCTATACTCCCTTAATTACAATAGGCGCATCAAAGGTCACGTGATTTTCCCACTCTCCACACTACCCTTTTCTGTTACCATTTTTTTCCAAAAAATCTTTATTTCCTTATCCTTTTCCCTTAACGATGCCCTTAACAGATGCTCAAAATTAAAAGATTGTTGTTGATATTTGCCGCATCTTAACATAGGTAACGAGGTTTAGTTTAAAGGGGCCCACAGACGAGCAACTTGGTCGTCAACCCGGTTGTCAACCAGGTTGATGCTTTTCCCACAGACGGCCAACCTGGTCGAATGTAAACAATGGAGAAAAAAATAATCGATTGTAACAAATTAATATATTTTGGTACTTTAAATGCAAAATTATATTTTATTTAATTATTCTCTCGTGCTAGAATTATATTATTTTAATTTTTAATGCTTAGTTTCTTTTATTTTCCTAACAACATATTCCGATTAAGCTCCGCCCACCAAGTTGACGATCAGATCATCAACCTGAAATTCAATCATCAACTTTCCCACAGACGGCCAACTTGGTTGCAAACTTCGCAAATTGACAACCCGGTTGACGACCAAGTTGCCCTTAAGACTTAACCTTATTCCACCCATTTTAAATACAAGTAGTACTAGAGTTAATCAAAAATATAAATAAAAATAAAAAAAAAATATCAATGATAGCGGGTTAAGAACTGACCCTGATAAAAGTAAGTATCTAACAGCGCATATCTAACAGCTATTATTTATAAACCACAACTGTTTAAAATTGTACAGTGTTTCATAAAATTATCTTGAACAAATTTTACAAACTTTTACAAGAAAAAGGCCGGATGTATTCACTTGTATTAAACGAAATATAAAAATAAACCTCATTCAACAAATCTTCCCAAATATAAATGCCCTCCTTATTCATGTAATTGAAAGAAAACTATGTTTTGCCATTTCTTTCAATGAACACAAAAATCTCAAAACTCTTCCCGAAAAAGTTGTCGAAGCTCGTTATTGGGAAGCATTCAAAACTAAAGCAACCTCATAACTAATCAGTCCCAGCCGTCTAATTATTCGAAGTTTTTCTTCCACTTGAACAGTTTTTTGAAAAGCGTCGATAAAGAGCATTAATTATAACTATTACTATTCATGAATCAACACTCCTTGAATTATGAGCATCTTAAAAAACTGCTGCAAATTTTCCCTTCAAGGCTCTCTGATCGTATTTCCTATTGACGTCTCTTCATCTATGTTCTGCTCGATCAATATATCCGAGTTGAAAACAAGAAGGGTTTCCGAAGAACTCATTTCAATTGGAATTCAATGCTGTCTTTGAAAGTGAACAGTGTTTATAATCAAGTTTTAAAGGGGACAAAATTGGCTTTATTGGTTCTGAGACTTATTTTTTTTCATTTGAAACAAGCATGGAAAGGATTCTGAAAGCAAATAGAAAAAAAAATTGTTTTTAACTTAAAATGCAGCATTCAACTTGTTTATTCTTGGTGGAGTATTTAACTTAAATATAAGTTTTAAGAATTTCTACCTGAATCTCTTAAAGAAGCTTCTTTTTTTATTATTATTTTTGAGAGATTCCTTCTGTTGGAAATTTATAAAATATGCAATTGGATAATGAAATTAATTTTTAATTTTTTATCAAATAAGGATTTGCGTTGGCATTGAATCAATGATGGTAAAACTGTGGACGCACTCACATGTGGCCTACTGAAAGACTTTTTCTCCCATCTACCGAAATAGGAGGACAAATTCATAAGATTTTTGGATATGTTCAATTTGAAAGCTGTGTCATCAATTTACTTTTACAACTCTTTGCCACTGAAAATGTTTCAAAGTTTGACAATATTTGATGGGAAAATATCTCTATATTTTTTGCCTACTTATAATTCATAAGGAAAGTTTTCTTTTGGAAAATTAACAGTAATTCAATAAAGATGCTCTTTTGACAGACATTAACTACTTAACAACTTATGAGCTTATGACGAATCTCAAAAGGCTTTTGACCCTTGTTTAAAAACACCGTAAAAAGCAGTAAGGTTGATTTCTCAAATTTAACTTATAGTTTACTATACTATACTATTTATAGAGTGTTACTTTTGTTGTATAGTTTCATTCTTCCTTCATCATTTGCCTATTTTGATGTTCAACAGTTTATTTTATTCTAGGAAACTGAATTATCTCAGAGGTAAAAATCACTACACACTACATTAATTTCTTCAAAAATTTATACTTCTAGCTCAAATGATCTACACACGGTTTATTTTGCCAATTTATCTCATTTTTTCAATATAGTAATGATTAACACACATTTTACTTATTAAAATAAAAATTGGTAAAAAATGGTAGAAAAAATTTGAAACAATTAAATGGAATTTTCTTGTTTGACATGTGCCATTACTTATACAATTTTTATGATTTTCTTACGTTCCTAAACCAGGATATATTTTAATTTCCTACGAAAATAAATCATGTTAATATTAATTTTATAAATAATGTTAATACTTATACTGAGATAAATATTTCTTTTTACACCATATAAGCTTATTTTTAGACACTTTCTTCATTTATAGTTTAATTTTTTACTTCAATATTCTAAGTCATAAAACTGCTATCGTAAAAATTGGCTATGAAGAAATGAGGTAGTTTGAGAAATATAAATACTGCATCTTCTTCTAAATAAGTTCATCTCAAACAAAATGGAAAAAAATACCCATTCTCCCCAAAAAATATCATTTTTAAACTACTCCCGACCAAACTGCCTTACAGATGGCTCTTTTAAACATGAAATTCAATATATTGGATAAAATTCAGCTCACACGTAAAAACACCTCTCCTTCTACAGATCAAATCAGGACTCAATCTACCAAATCTAACACCGCTATACTCTAAGAAATTCGTTTATTTTGCAGAAGTTGCTAAACTATCCAAGAAAAGTAACTCAATAGCTTTTATGGCTCGTAAATAATGTCCCCAGGAAATAATTAGGTGTCACCAAACGTTATTTCACGTTCAAAGAAGCGAGAAAATGTCCTTTTCTAAAAGTCTCTTATGTACGGAATGACCACTGGGTACTATTTTGAAACATTTTGAAAGGTGATGTGATTTATTGATCGGATATTTTTTCAGTAAATCTAAAGCTGACAAGAGTTATCGGTTGGTAACTGACGGCTTGTTTCTTTAAGAACCTTTAAATTTCATATAGTAGGGGAGAGTGGGGCACCTTGGGACATGGCCCACCTTGGGACACTCGAATTTTCGGACGCAATTTTATAGTTATGAACTCGTGCTTCTAGGTACTATTAAATTAGACTAAAATCTTCTCCTCAACGTGTTTTGGAATATTTGGTGCGTCTACAAAATTATTTACTTCACTTTTCTTGTTTTTCGTGGTCTGAAGTAAGATTAATCTGTAGTTTGAAAAGCCTTTTTGAAGTAAAATAAATATATTTATGTTATTATAATTATGCTTAGACTAAAGTACGTGTATCCATTGATATTTCAGAAAAGAAAACGAAAATTTATTTCTAAACCCAAAAGAGTAATTAAGATTAATACCCAAAGTGTCAAGGTGGGGCACCTTGGGACACTCAGGTGTGGGGCACCTTGGGACATGTTAAAAGATACCCCAAAATTTTCAAGAATAAAACAAAATTGTTTTTTACTAAAAAATTAAATAATTTAAGAATTTAGAGGATTATAATTTAGAAATTGGTGCAAAAAAGTTTCTGGAAGGAAATAAAAAAAAAATCAGTGATTTACATCATGACAAAAATGAGAAAATCAGTGAAAAATTTTGAATATAAAATATTATTGATGGCTAATTTAAGATTCTTAAGCATAGTTTTATCATAATTTAATGTGTTGTTTTTATATTTTTCAAAATAACATAAGTTTTTATGTTATTATTAGAAATTGGAAGTGTCCCAAGGTGGGCCACTAGTGGGGTACCTTGGGACATTAAAAGAGGTTTTTTAAATTTTTAGTATGAATTCCTTAAAAGAGATAATTGGTCAGAAATTTTTTTTATTAGATGCGCAAAGAACTATATTTAATATATTAGCTGCGTTTGAATAAATATAACGGTATAAATAAATTAGAAAAATAATTGAATAAAAAATGTCCCAAGGTGCCCCACTCTCCCCTACTAAAAATATTTTTCTCTCATTTGAAAAATTACTAGGTAATATAAAACTTGTTTAATCAGGATATGAAAGGTTTTCCCAGTAATGCTGATATGCCTATACTCTTGTTGCTGAAAACCTACTAGGCTCCTTCTGGTCAGATTCATCCATTATCAAATTGTGATAAAAATTTTACTCGATTAATAAATGCAATCAGTTCGACCAAGGTTTGGCTATGAAAACGTATTAACACAAACCAATAAGCTTTACTATACATATTTTTGACTCCTAATCTAATTAATAATAACTTTTTAATTTGAATAATGATAGCTGCATATCATTATCAACTGTTGATACAAATTCTTAGGGGACATTCACAAAATTTGTCACACAGTTGCAAAGGATTTTTATACTCATCTCCTTTGTACCAAGATTTAACATTTTGAAGGCACCTTCTCCATTGTAGATCCTCTCCACACTATGAAACTTAAAATTAAATCCAAATTTAATTTATTTCACTATTACCATTACTTGGGAATCAATTTTCGCTACTTGAATATTAATGAAATGTTATCTACTGTTAAATTAAAACTAGAAGAGAAAGAAACGTTTCTATTAGTTTAATAATAAGAGCGGTTTTTAAAATGTTACAAATTTTGAATTACAGACCCTCTTTCACATTGATCACACCCCCATCCCTCTTAACATGTGTACTTAATTTGTGAATGCCTCTTCCCTAGCATTCTTAACTTTTTTTACTATGTTCTTTGAATGTTCTAAAACTGATAATCCACCACTCCTACTCACTAGCATAAAGTTCGGAGAATTCCTGAATTTCAGGTCAAAAATCCAATCAAATGTTCTTATGAATACCTTTCAGTTCAAAAATGTTTTTTTTTTTTTTTTTTATAATAATGTCATTCTCGCTTATGCAAACTCCTCACTTATGGATAAATTTGTTTAAAAACACAGTAGTCGGTACGGAACAAGGTTCTTATACGAAAAGAGAAATTTAATGAAGATTGATGAATCTAAACAAATATTCATTATGAGAAAAAAGGTCTTCCGAGACAGGAACAGCAGCCAACTCACCCCATCCAATGAGATAGTAGAGCTTGAAAGGAGCGTCCTGCTTGAAGACGGAGACCGTGATCCTGCTGTGGAGAAGGAGGCCTTCCACAAACATCCAGTTGATGCTGGCCATGGCCGAGTACATCTTCACGCACATCAGTAGCTTGCACAGCCACTCCTGCAACGAACATAACCTTTACATCTTAATATGTTTTTAAGTTTTACTCTATTTACCACTATTAAAACGGCTGACCGGTTACTTTACAGGATAACCAGTTTAGGGGAATCATTAAAGCTATAGATGGCAATAGCTAATTTCTGGAAAAGCACTATATCCACATACAATACGTGTGGAACGTTATAGGTGAGGGATGAGATGATCCTAGCAGGAAAATTATCAAATGTATCCCATAAGACCATAAGTATTAGTTAGTGTTAGCCTGTATGAATCTAGTAAGTCGTGCTATTGACAAGGTATTTTCTAAACCTCTTTTGTTTTTGGATATCCCGGACGCGTCTATGGCCTCATGGCCAAATTGATCTAATTTAAAATTAGAGTATCTAGGGCGATTGGCAACAGCAACAAACCCTGTCCGTAAGCATCGTTTGAACAGTAAAAGATTTTAAAAATTTAAAGGCTGAGATAACTCTAAACCAGAGTTTCCCAAACTTTTTCATGCATCGACCCCTTGAGAATGTTTTACCTAGGCCATCAACCCCCTTTCAATAATCCGACTAAATTCTTTAAGAAAAAGTATTAATGAATGAAAATCTAATTAAAATTTTACAGCCTAGAACAATAAAAGTAAATAATTTTAATTAACAAATTCAGAAACAAAAATATAAAATATAGTCGTATATTACGAAGCAATTAAGGGTAATTACGAATAGATTCAATGAGAAGGGTGAGCCTGATACTGGGCTGCCAAACTATTGCCAACTATTTGGTTTAAAATTACTTAATATTATTCATAAATCACCTATTTCTAAAATATTTAATCTGTTTCATGGTTACTTTAATGTCGAACTAGAATTTTTTTCTGCACTTTTCTTTTTAATGACTATTTCACCTTCACCGACCCCCTACCGACCCCTAAAGCTTCGTCGACCCCCAATGAACCCCTAGAGCTTCATCCACCCCTTGTAAACCTTCATCGACCCCCAGGTGGTCGGTACCGACCACTTTGGGTAACCCTGCTCTATAAACTTACTCTAACTGAGTAAGGTAGAGAGGGAAAATTGAAGTTGAAATTCATTATAGTGCGTACTTCACAGTTGTGAGATAACAATTTGCATATATTAACTAAGCATATGTGTAATTTTACGCCTTCATGATTGTGGTTGTAATTAGTAATTGTAATAGAGTTTAAGAGTTTTGTATTAACAAACACCACCTTTTGTTTTAATTTCACCATCATAACTAACCCATTATAATCTCGAAATGTGGAGTTACACCCTTTCAAATCTAATTTCACTAATGTTGTTAATTTTTAATGAAATTCACAAATTATTTGAGAATTTTGCTAAGAAAAGAAATCATTTGAATTTTTGGGTACGAAATTTTTTTCTGGCTAAGCCATTAGGAGATGTCTTTACTTTCTCCTTATTGGTTAATATCATTGAAGAATCATAACGATATGGTACGTTCAAGACGAGATCTCATAAATTCTTTAATACACTGCAGACAAACAAAACTTAATAAACTATCAACTAAATCAACTAGTTTAAGTTTCAGATGCGTCTACGGCGCCCATAACGTCACAAATCCTTTCAACTTTGGTGGCACAACAGAGCTCACTCGAATCGCATTAGAAGACAGACAAAATTGAATTTCTATCTAAATTTTTTATTGGTTTCATTCGAAAAGAAACCCTCCATCCGCTTCAATATTCTTGTTTTGTTGTCACCATTCTCTCTCACCACGACACAACAGAATTTATTTCGTAACGGGCGACGTTTTGAAACAAAATATATCAGACGCAGGGACGTATTTCTCTCTGCGTCACTTTCCCCTCGGAGCTGTTTTGATCAAACTTGCCCCCGACAGACAGCGGGCGTCCTTGAAGATCCCTCGGATCGCACAAATTAAACGCGCAAGATGCAGCATTCCAAAAAGGGATACGCACATTCGATGTTTCGTATGAGTTTTATTTATAATTCTGTTTCTCTCATATTGAAGGAACTGGGATCAAGGTATCCCCATGAGTTGCCAGAAATGAAAAGGAATTTCTCAATGATGCATTCTCTCAGAGATATCCATCCATCTTAGTTTCTGTCTGACGAGTCCCATTTTTGGTACAGTAGTAAGCTATCTACCTAAAGAATCTTGTTTTATTTCGTCTAATAGGATTATTTCTTGTTTTGAAGGGGTTCGATAATGAATTAGATTCACTTGAATTACGGTTACGATCTCGAGGGATAGTAAACAGAATAAGCTAGAAATTAAATCGATTTTAATCTACCAGGGATTGGCCGATATCTTTAAATTGGATTAGGTATTTCATATCGTGTTTAGGTTGAAACGCTACGTATAGGGTTTTCTTAAAAGACAGTTCTTTAAAAAAAACCTTATGCGCTTTCATAGTGTACTAAAAATGGAAGAATGTGCAGAAATATTTCTTTGTGTAGAAATTTTTATAGATTTGAAAACCCATACTGTTCGAGTTTTTGTTTATTTTTAGAAAATTTTAGAAACTGAAAAAAAAAATACTTGTAAACCAAATAGGAAGGATTTACTCCAATAGGAAGTATTTATATAACATTGAATTTTATGGTTAGTAATGTTATGTATACTTGATTCTATATTAGGAATAAATGTAAACTGTTTACATCATTTCTCCAATTTTTCATACTTTACAAATTTATGAATTCTTTAAATAAATGCCTTTTAATTTTGAGCATTTTAATTAAATAATTACATACACATGTGTAAAAAAGAAACCAGTGCACCAACTTTAATGAAATTAAAAATATTTATCCTTGCTTATTGCATTACCAAGGCTAAACTGGCTAAACTGGATCTGTTAACTGTGTTACTGTGTTATATCACAGTAACACAGTTAACAGATCCAGTTTAGCCTTGGCATTACAATTCAGGTTCTTCAACCGTACGTACTAGGAGCTCTTATAAAATGTCCATAGAGACATTATTTTTTTATCAATGCACTGGTGGACCTAACTTGTTCATAAAAAATATCAAGTGAGATTTAATGATGAGAAACGGAGAAAATTTCATCAGAGCGAGGGAAATAATAATTAAGAAGGAAAAAATATTAAAGAACTACTTTAAAATTTTCCCCGAAATCTACTACCCCCTTGGTGTTATTTACAATCTTTCTTTAGCTGAATTAGAGATTATCTGCTTTATAAGATAAAATAGCTCAAAACAGAAGTTTTAAGTTAAAAGATACATAAATTAACGACTTCACTTTATCTATTTGAAATTTACAAATAAAAAAATAGGTTTAAATTGTAATAATTCCCATCCCTCAAAAAGCCAATAAATATTTGGGCCTAGGCCATTAAATAAATAGTTTCAGTGCTTCTTTATTATAGGAAACAAAGTATGCAAAATTAAAATAATTCCCTTTAACAGCCTTTCCCACTTGGAGCATATGAGATTAACTCTTGCATCAGAGTTTAGAATTGTAACAACTGGATGCTAACGGAATTACCATAATTTAATTTATCTCACGATATCACCCATTCTATTGTTCCATAACAATGAAAGAATTAGGGTCTCCTGGCCTTTTTTGCCTTGTTTTGCTAAAGCGGAGAATTCTTAAAAAAGAAAACTAGAACAAAAGGTGGGCTAATTAGAAATACCCTTGACTGATGTCTGTTGGACAACTATTTGCGAAAGACATAAGTATTATCTTTATTATTAATAATCGTATTTGAAGATGATCTAATCAACAAGATTAATCTTTTGCTAATGTTGCTTTTAATATTAGTGTTCTTTCAAAGTAACTGTACTTAATGGAAATATAACGAAAATATTATTAAATTGAGTTAAAAATAATAGATAGTATTCGAAATTATGAAAATGAAATTTTTAGGTATTACGTAATTTATCCAACGTAAATAATTGTCTTTTAAAAACAGAAGCCATTGAAAACAACAAACTACTAGTTAACCCTTGTAGGCTAATGTATTGACTTTTTTTCATTTATACCTGGTTGAAGTGTTATTTTAAATTATCTAATTTCTCATTATATAACGTAAATAAGGTTCAACAAATGTTAGCATAAAGGGTTTGAATATTATTTCTTCATTTGTTGTGGTACAAAATGTCTTTGCCTTTAGTTTTGAAACATCGATTTTTTTACTCAAAAGATATTTAAATTTTACAAATAGCTAATTTTTACTACAGTTGTTACTCGCAGTTTATAATTGAGAGAGGCTGCATCCCATAGCACCCTACTCCCGAATCCGACACTAATACGAAATAAAGGGAACCTATTAATTTCTGGTCCATGCAAACGGACTCCTTAGTTGGGATTTAGGAAGGAGACAATGAGAGGCTATGCTGTACCCTCTGGAGGGGTGGGTACTTTATTGAAAGCCTTACAAAGATTCTTTGCAATAAGAAAAAATAGTTTGGCGTGAAGGCAAAACCTCTACCTCATAAATCCACCCATACCTCAACTAAAATAATACTAAAAACGACCCGAACTCAAGCTACTAGAAGTAACGGACACTGTCGAATTCACTTCCATGCCACCCAAATCAGGACTCGACGTGCTTCAAGCACGTCATTAGCGGAGGGCATATCCAAAAGGCATTACTTCCATCCTCTACGAAGGCTCTCTATCAGCATAAACCCTCCGTGGGCCCAGAGATGTCAACCCTGATGTCCCTGCAGAGCACCTGAACTCTCCGCGGGCATTAAACATAATCCAACGGCGCAACTAAATGGCCCAATTGTTAAGGAAGGACTATGGGGTGCATTAGGCCAGGCCAAATAATGCCGATGACATGCGATATTCGCCGGGGTAACAAAGTGGTCTGAGCGATGCGTTATTTGATGTTTCGGTCATTAGTCGGTACCGATAGCGTGTTTGAGCATGAATGTTAATGCGATGGTTTAATTGAGATGGGGGGGGGCAATACTTATCTTACTGAGGATATCAGTTGTTTGTGAGTGGAAGGTAGCAAATGAGAAGCATGCTGGGTCACGAATGTCGGGGGGATTTGACCTGATGTCCATTTTATCGTGTCCCCTTATGACGGCCTATTAAATTGTTTTAAATTATAACTTAGTAGAATTCCGTTTGGGGTTTTTATTTTTAATAACTTTTATTAAAAATCTGAAGAAGCTAATATATTTTATATTGCGTGCTAACAACAGTTCAGTCTTATAAACCTTGAATATAAAAATATTTACCCTTCTCACTTCTAACAAAACAATGTTACTTAAAGTGTGTGATTTATCACCTGTTTTTTTTTTCTGGAAGTTAAAAAGAATATGCGTAATAATGAAGATTCAAAAGTCAAAATAAACCTTTTACTGCATTTCTAGGAAAACTGCACCTTGAGTTGTTTTAAGTTTTCAGCAAATAAAAGTCAATATGAAAGGAAAAGAAATGAATGTTACACAATGCGACATTTTTGGCAAGTTTATCTTTTGATTAGATACTTTTATATTATATCTTAATCACAAAAATATCAACATTGCAACAAGCTTGTATTTCAAAAATACAATTTGATCCTTTTGTAAACAATTACAGTAAAACCGATTTGATTTAAAGGTGAGGCGACCTCTTAAAAATTTGAACAATTCCAAACTTAGAATTAAAAATGTAGTTACATCTTAAACTTAATATCTGGCTTATTAAATGCTGGAAAAGATTATTCGACAAATAAGCAAATATTTACTCAGGGAGATCCTGGCTGGGAAGACTTAGTTCCTATATACTAGGACAAACAAAAGGTTCGCTATGCTTAAGCCCTAGTCCCAATATTAATTTGTATACAAAAATTTTTATTTTTCTGATACCTTATTTGGTACATCAGTTGCACGATTTAAGTCATGTTTCGTAAGAATAAAAATAACATTTTCACTACCTATTATGAGATTATAATGCTAAATTGTTTATAAAGCAAATGAATTTTCGCATATGCTTGATTTCTCTATGACGTCTATGATAACGGCCAAAAAATCATTGTGTAGTTTGAAAGTTTTTATGAAGGACTTCAAATTATCCGCAATTTTTAATTGATTTTATAGGGATTTCAAAAGTTTGAGAGAAACCATCCATGGTTTTGAATCAGAAACATTCCGAGTTACCTATGTTGCATTGTGTTCTTTTTAAACTTTGCTTTTCCATCATAACACAATAATACAAAAAAACCATGTAAATGTTGCTTTTCCTATAGGGCCTATCAATTGCAGTGAAACCACTCTTCTAGTATAAACCAATTGCAATTGCAGTGAAACCACTCTTCTAGTAAAAACCAAATGGCTGCAGTGAAAGCGAAACTAATGTCAGTTAGTTGTACTTGTTCAAGTAAATGTAAAGACTCATTTAGACTTTTCCCTTTCCATCTTCATTTTGGGGGAATCATCCAAAATGACAAGAGTAAATTATCGTTCCACTCTTCGATTCTACGCCTCCTCATGCATGTGATTTCTCGGTAAGGATTACTCATGATGAACATTGAAAGTGAAACAGTGTAAATGAGCCTTAAACCCTCGTGTTAGCACCTTTTCCCACTAATCAGATTCTGCATTCTTAGTCAATATTATTGGTACACACGCAGAAGAAAAAACTTTCGGAGTTTCTGTAAAATACTTTTCATACTAAAATACTTTCCTTTAAAATTTTCCCGAATTCGTTCTGTTTAAAAAACATTTATTAACTATAGAATAGTTCGTGCTTTTTTAAAGTTTTATGTATGAATTATTTTTATTAATGAATAAATTGCACTTGCACCAGAAAATTTCTAAATTACGTAGAGCTGATCCCGTTACCTTGACAACTGCCTCCAGGGCTTGAAAATGACTAAATTAAGATGAAGAGTCAATCTCCTCATAACCCCAAGGTATCAACAGGAAAGATAACTGTTTAATAAACTTGCAGAAACTATTTTATGTGCGCATGAAGTTTTTGATTTTATTCTACTATTATTTTCATTATATCTACTATAATTCAAGAACCATCCATTATAACTATCATCCCAGACCAAAAACTATCAAAATGGGTATAGAAGTAGGATAATAATCTTGCTAAAAAATATTAAAAAAAATAAATAAAATTAGAATTACTAAGTATTTTAATGAACTCCCTATTTTTATGACACCCCGTGATGAATAACTTGTTTAAAAAATTATACTTCTCTATAGATTTTGAGTTCTTTCAAGGATTTGGTTTGGATACAGACTTAGGTTTTAAGGATTAGCTATTACACCCAATTTATGATCGCATTTTTTTATTAACTAAAATTTATCTAAAGTACGAGTATAATAAATACACTTAAGAATATATACTAAGTTAAAACGAAAATATATTATTTATAGTCCCACCTTCTTTACTATTTAAGTTCGGCCAAATGTTCCTAGCCTCCAAAAAATCAGCAGCTTTAAGTTTTTTTTTCTCAGTTCTTATTTTACAATTTAGCAAATGCTTTTCGAAAAGAGATAGAGGATATACGTTTAGTGGTCATAAAAGTATCTTGAATTTCTGTGAGGCTTACAGGAAAAATATTGCTTCTTTAATAAAGGTTCGGTGCTTAAAATTATCTGGAGTATTAAACTGAATTACCATAACGTTAACGTAGCCACAGTTAATCCACAGATAAAAGAACATTATACAACTAATAAAAGTTTTTATATACCATAAGTAATATGATAACTAAAGGTTTACAGAGCATAAACTCTTTATTATCTTAAAGATATATATAATATACCTCCATTACGATCGTAAAACGTTTATTGCAATAGAAGTACTGATTGTTATATGATTCGTTAAGGATGAAATATTCAAAATATCCTTTTCAATACTAAGTTACGACACTTAATAACATACAACATACAGATATAGTCCTATTTATCAAAAGATGACACTGACTTTGAAACACATAACTTGATAAAAAATAAGAAAAAGACACTGAACAAAATTTATGAATTTAACTGACACAAAAAATGCTTATAAGAAGGTTACGACCATATCATCCGTCGTAACAAACTATTTATCAGAAATACTAGTTCCTCCCTTTTAAATAGTGTACGAATAGTTTTGTACACTATTTTAAAATTAGTGTATAATAGTTTTAAAATAGAGTACAAATATAAAAAAATGAGATTATACTAAATTCAATAGAAAACTTGGTGTCATTTTAATTTGACTGACTAACTCCTTTTTTTTATTACTTTTTTACAGATACGTTTACGGAGTATTCGAGAAGGAAATGAAGGGATTGGTTTTAAAAAAAAATACCCTTGAATTATTTCTCTATTTTATACACTTCCCGCGTAAACTTCAAACACAGTTTTAAGAAAACGTTGGTTCAGCGACCTGAGTATTCGAAGTATCCAAATACGTTCACATCCTCACGTTTCAAGCGACATTATTAAATATTATGGAAAAGGGTTTCCACCGGTTCTAATAGATGTATCCCATAATAATAATAATGGAAGAGATGATAAAATTATTATTGTAAGGATGGTTTTTCTCCCCCAAGACGTACGTGTTTCGAATGGGGTCGTGACACCGGTGGCTTAGAGAACTTTTTGAGTAGGGAAGCTTTTAGATTTCATTACAAAAGTTTTATTGAACATGTGCTTCGTTGTAAGCAAAATATTAATCAGTACATTATGGCAGGGGTTCCCAAACTTTTCCAAGTCACGGCACCCTTTGGAGAACTAAAACTTTCTCACAGCACCTCAGCCGTATAATATCTATTAATTGTATTATTATTTATAGTTTTTAATATACATGGTCGTATTAAAGACATATTCCACCCTTTTTCGGAAGGAAATTTTATGCTCTCCTTCTAAACTACTTTTTAGTTAGGTGTTTCTCAAAGGCAAAGGAAATATTTTTCCAATTGGCACTTTATCTTAGCATTTAATTAATCTTAGCACTTAAGAAAAAAAACCGGGTATATTTTTCTGAAAATTTGATTGGTCAGGATTGAAAAACTTCATTCTTCTAAAGGCTGCGTAGGATTTAAAAAATGTGATATTTTGTGCTATGAACTGATTAAAGATAAACATTTATAAATAGCTGCCTTCTCCAAGAAATTTGCTCTCTAAGGGACCATTCATAATCACATAAAATTTTTTTCAAGGATTTCAGACACCCCTCCTCTTTCAGTATCCTCTCCTCCCGAGTTGTTACTTCTCAATTTGGAAATTGAAAGAAAACCTTAATGATAGAAAAACGGAAATTCGTGAAAATTCAAAAGTGCGATTTTACGAAGTTTGAAACCCCTTCCCCATTGTCACAATTTGTCACATCTCAATGGCTCCCCCTAAACCCGTTACTTTATTTCTGAATGGTCCCTAAGCTTTAAGGGCACAAATGGGTGTATAAATAGTTTCGTAAAATCAGGATTGCTTGAGAAACTTAGAGATTATATTCGCAACATTAGTTTTGGAATTAACAATTTATTTTCAATTTTTGACTTCTCACTCCAATGACATTTCTGAAAATCTAGTTCTGTCCAGACATGAATAGTCACAAAGGTGTAAAATTACTTATAATTTTTGCAGCTGAAATTGGATCATTTTTAAGGCATTCTAAAAATTTGCTCTATCCTATTATTATTATTATACTCCCCTAGTCAGCCCTGGCATGTCCGGCACCCAGTTTGGGAATCACCGTCTTATGGTGAAAGTAAATAATGGGCAACTTTTAAAAATTTACAAAATCAAAGTCAGTGTATAAAAAGTTAGGCTCTAATTATTTGAATATTAAGTCCTTTTTATCTCTTTCTTTCTTTCTGAATTTAATTTGTAAAATTTATTAACTAAAGTTATGATAAAAAAGCTCTACTTTTTTAAGCATAACACTTATGTGTCAACATTTTGCTCCAAAATATTTATTTATCAATTATAAGTTGTTAATTTGGGTTCCATGGTAGATGTAATCGTTCACTTAGGTAGTTATAAGCCTTATGAGTTAACAATTTATACTACACAAATATAATAAAATCCAAAAGAATTGCATGTTGAACAGGTTATTTTTCTCACGGAACATCAGTCTCCCTCAACTCTAATAACCTGACAATCACAATCCCAACAAACACCATCGCCCACCGAAGGTCCGCCTCCTCTCCACTAATTTCTCCGGCGTCAAAAGAGATCCCGAATGCGACGACATTTCCACAAACCCACGACCGAATTTCGACCAAGACCGCACAATGGCCCGGGCATTGATTATGGGAAAGCAATTCGTTTCCGAAGGGAGTTAAGCGGCTTTGAGGCCGGATGACTTATGAATTGCGGGATATTGTTCATCCCGAGTTACCAGGTAATCGCCTCGGAGTTTAAAGATCGGAGGGCTCTGCGGTGGATTTGGAATGCGGAGGTGATATACGATTTTGAGGTATGCGGCGAAGTGAGGATGAGTTATGTTAAATAGGAAACTATGCCGGTGTGGGGTATTTAACTACTTAACCTGGCGAGCTCGAGTGAGAAGTGATAATTTGGAAGCAGGGCGTAATTCTATTGTTTGCTGAAAATACAGTATTTGGATTTAGGTCAAACAAGGGAGAATATACGATTTAAAATACTTGTATGTGAACGGCCTTGCCGTATGGATGGATAATAATCAGATATGCTGTTATATTAGGAATTTTTACCCAAAAGTTTGCAATACAATACAGATAGAAGAAACAATACAGATAGAAGAACAATGCATAGAAAAATACTACTCACAGATCAAATTAAAAATGGTGAAAAAATATATAATTTTATTAAGTCTATCGATTTACTTAAAGAAAAATACTTTTATTCCTTAAAAATTAAAATAAATTATTTCCATAAGTTGGAACAACTTTACTGGCAATTTTTTATTTTAGTATTTTACTTTGAAAACAAAAAGCGTCTACTTTCAAAAAAGTGCAAGCTTTTAAATAATCCACATATTATGAGATAACCCATCAAAGTTATTCTTTATTTATTTTATAAAAATCTTTACATTAAAAATGAAAGTTTTGCACTTTTTCTGTTGAAAAATGAAATTTTTTGTTTTGACTGAAAATCAAAAAGTAAAATTATTTCCAAGAAGATAAAAGCTCCATTATTTCATCTTAGCTCACGTTAGAAATAAAATATAACAATCTTACCACAGTAATCCTAGTAGTTAATGGGAAGTAATATCCATCATTAAATATATCTCGGTTCTTACAGAACAAAAATTTTAAACAAAAAAAATTCTTAACCATATCCAGTATAATATTTATCTGAGAAAGAACAGTTTATTACTAATTTTCTACTTTCTTATGTCATAGTCTGTTTCTTCTAAGCAAAAATGTAATAATACATAGTTTTTTTTTCCATATTATAACTTTAAATCATGGCAATGCTGGACCAAGATAGAAATTATAAATTTGTGGATGAGTGCTCTCTTTTATGATGGAAATATTTTCAGGCTTTTAAAAGGTTAAAGCCGATTTATGTTCCAATTCTGATACATATTTCACCAAAGGAAAAACTTTTTCACGCTTCAAGCTATAACTGAAAAATATACGTCCTTAATTATAATCCTTACATCCTTAATTAATAATACTTACATAATCTAACTTTGCGTAATAAGAAATACAAAAAAATAAAAAATAAAACTTCAATTAACGGGTTATATAATTAAAAAAAATATTAAAATAGAATGAATACCAGTTTTGATGGTAGAAAGCACTCAGCTTGTAATTTTTATTTCATGCTTATTAACAACCATAATATTTCATGGGTGCTTGGTTTGAAAGCTGTGTGATATATAAATTTAACTTTTCAGGAAAAGAAAAAGTATTGATAATGCATGAAGACAGACTAAATGCTATTCAGTATTTTAGAGTTCTGTAAATAATTAATATTTTCTTCAACATTTCAAAGTTATTTTAAAAATTTAATATTCCTTAAATTTTTTTTTGGCTTAAAGTGAAAGACTCCAGTTGTGAAGTGACTAAACTGTTTTGAATTATGAAATCGAGGGAACACCTGAAAGTCTAAATTTATATTGAGCATTTGGATGTAGATGGAAAACTATTTAAATTACAAGTTATCAAGCAATTATATTGTTTTAATAAATTAAGCGTTTGATCAGCTTTTATTAAAATCCCTTTCTGATAAGTGAAACTTGTTCTTTTAGATATTTTTGAAAAACTGATTGCTCGCTGTTTAAAGAGAAAACTTGTTAAAATTATTTGTAAATTTTTTCAAAGGTAATAAAACAAAGAAAAAAATAATATTGTTCAAAATAAATATGAAGGAAATATTTAATTACACTTTAATATTGTTGGAGAGTGGGACACATTGGGACATGACCTACCTTGGGACACTCCACTTTTGAGACACAATTTTTTAGTTATATAATTTCGTGTTTATAGGTAATACTATATTTAATATATTATTAGCTGTAAAAGGAAATATTCATTAAAAAATTTAACAAGAAGCAAAAAATAGATTCCGGTTTTGTATTAAAGGTCTTTCTGTTCTTGGATCAACTTATTTTAAAATGTGTGTTTCTTTAATGCTTTATTTCTACTTTGAATATCTCAGTTTTCACATTATCTCGAAAAAAGACAAAAATCTTTCTTATGTAGCCTATATTAAATTCAAGTATTCATTTGTATTTTATTCTTCAAAATGGACGATTATAAAAAAGAAAGAAAAACTACACAGAAAATCCCCATAAGAGAATAGGAGAGCAGTTCCCCAAAAATCCATTTTTTATTCTTTTATTTACATATTTTGCATCGTGAAATATTTTGTTATAAAAATATCTAAGATTTAAAAATTATTCAGGATTCTTATGATAATTAGCGCTGAAGTCATTACTTTGAATAACTCAGGTTTCTCTAACGCAATTCTTCTCAAATCAACACCCTTTACTTGTAGACTAAAAATCATATTTATTGTAGCAAAATATATTTGTCAAAGAGTTAAAAAATAACCTCCCATAGCTCATTAAAAAAACGTACCTGAAGAAATCCTTTTAGTTTTTAGTTCAACACAAACGATACTAATAGATACTAAGTAACTCAATGCCCCGAAGCCGTTCTTGTAACATCTGTACGAAGAAATCGAGAAAAAGAAAGAAAGACGCTAGATGCATTTGATTGCACATCCTAATTTGTCCATCGCATATCACATTTTGTGACTTTTCTTTCAGCGAAATTGCACACTTAAGAAAGAAACGAAGATCCGGTTTTTACTCGGGAAAGAAATGTTTTCAACCGTTAATGATTTAAGGAGTAAGAAAATCCAGAAAATTCTAAAGAAATGGCTTAATAACTAGAAATGCAATATCCACCGATGTAATGAAACTTATTTCTTCTCTTTTATTGAATCCTTCTTGGAGTTCCAATTGTTGAATGGGCAGTAAATATAGAAAAAAAACCGTTGCTTTGTTTCTGAATGCCCCAATAAGGCTACACTTAGCATCTAGATAACATGCAAATAAGTAAAAAATGGTGGATGGAGAACCTATTGTATAAAAAAATGAAAGGAATGATTGAATAATAGCAGTCGTCTTAGATAGCATTTAAGCTAAAACTTTTTTAGATGCTAAATACAAAAGAAATGGTGAATTTTAATTATAAATTCCTTTCAAATGTAACTATCAATGTTTCTCTTCATGTATTAAAAAAAAATACTAGGATTGAAAATATTAATCCAGCTTATACCTTATTTTTTGTTATTATCCTTTTTCAATGCTTTCAATTTATATTTTGAAAAAGTTAATACAGTATTATTAAATTTAAATTACTTGTTCTAACGTGAGTTTGAATGGGATTAGTTAAGTTGACGAGAAATATTTTAGGATAATGATAGTTTCCTTCGTGACAAATTTTATAAATCGTACTTAGAGTGAAAGCAAAGAAATGATTGAAAATTTAATCTTTCATCTCCAAAATAATTATATTTTTCCTAAAGAATTAGGTACGTATAATAGAAGCGTTTGATTGCAATACTCTGGGTAGATAGCGATATGGAATTTCTTGTTTTTGTCCGTTTATGAAACTTGAAACATAATACAATAATACACTTTCCATTTATATAGTCATTCATTGGAGTAAAGCGACAGTGCCGCTTCACGTACTAAACCAAACCTTAATTTACTCATAATATTATAGAGCCTACCTACAATTTCACTATTTTTTAGGTATATTACTTTTGAAACTTACTACGTCTGTGTATGTAGGGAAAGAAGGTCTGAAGATAACAGTCGATGGAATGATCATGAGCAAGACAGAATGAATGATGAGAGAGACGACCAGGTTCCTGTGGACACGCAGACGAGAGCATTGAAGAGACCTGGAAAAAACAAACGAAAAGAAATAAAAATTCATAGGGGTACTGCAAGTTACTTTGGACTAGTATATGTCTTTTAAGTGTATCTTGTACTCTTCAGAGAATAAACTGTTTGTTGAACGGGTCCTATAACCGTCTCTGTTTTATACTCTGTTTCTTGATTATTCGCATTATATTGTAGCAAAAGAAGACATAAGGTGCGTAATTGAGGCTCTCTCAGTAACAACGAGCTAACTGAAACAAGTTTACACTGAAATTAGTTCGTTGTTGTTGTAAACGCCTAAATTCTGTAACAGGTGCTATGTAAATTAATAAATTTGATTAGCAATAGTTCGTAGAAATTATTTACTTTTGTAAGGGAAAATGTTATAAAAATACAAAGTATAAATAACTTTTAAACGGTTCTCAGATTTTATCAGTCATATCCGCAGTATTATTGTTTAACAAAATTTAAAATTAATAAAAATATGATTTTTGTATTTTTTTTTGTCATTTAGATATTTCTAAAACTTCAAGATAATTAGAACTTGTAAGGTGAGAACAAAAAGTAAATGTATAGGAGGGCATAAAGGTGAAATTACAGATTTTACTATACATAAAAAAATGCTTTCCTAAACAAATAACACAAATGCTTCCCTGAAATCTTTCAATAGAAATCATCCTAACTCCTAACCCTCGTAGTATTATTCTGTGAATCTTGATTCGAACCTAAGAGGATTAAGAATAAAAGTCAAATTTACATGAGAAATTCCTCAGAGATTATATTACGTTACGTTATGAATGTTAAGGATTCAAAACATTAGACAGTTTAATCCATCTCTTGGTAATTGAAGCATGGGTTATAGATTGAAGGATAAAATATTTTGTCACAAGTGTTTGTCTCCCCGCTTTACGTTTTCACAGTTAAATGGATACAAAAATCCCTTCATAAACAGTTACACCTGAAACAATTTTAAATTATAACCGATTTTCTATGCTTAACCAAAATACAAATACTAAACTTGGGCTAAGAATTTCTTATTTACTACACAGTGAACTTCAAATCTGTACTTTTAGTTTAAAGTGAGTTATTCTAAACGATGATGAGTCTAAAGAGAGTTCTGTGTGTTAAATTAAAATAATTAACTGCGTTAAAACTAAGAAGATAAGCTTTGTAATATGCACATAAGTTTATTTAGATACATCTGAAGAGGGGGATCCATGCATCCCCGAAACGATCATCTTTATCGTAATAAACTTATGTGCATATTACAAACGTTGTTTTTTGCTTAATTTATCTTATTTGCACAGTTAAATTTTAATTAAGATAATCTTTATTCAGCGAAATTCTTCCAGCGGATATTGCATACTCTAAGGATCACTATGGACTCTGGACATTATTTATCTAAAGATGCTTTTAAGCACTTTATTTTAATACAAATAACGAACATATTCTGTGTAAAATTTTTTAGTATTTCTCTGGTGGCAGGATGATATTTATATCTCTCCCAACACACTAAAAGGTGAGATTGATACTTCTAATATCTAGTATCTACAGGCGAGAGGGGAAATCTATTCATTCTTTACGTAATAAAAATGTCAAGAAATAATTTACACTCATGTGTGTCATTAGATCTAGTACCGTTTTATACAGCCAAACCTAAAAGACAGTCTCTATGCAAGACCGTTATCTGCCTGATACATTCGTGACATGCGAGATATTCACTCTTGATGACCTGTCCGTTGTGTGTCGTCAGAAGCGTTGAAATGATCGGGGATATTCGTTTCTAGAAGAGCCTCTTGAAGTAAGAAAAATAGGCTTCATTGCGTCAAGAATAAGGGTCGTGAAAAAGCAAGCAGCGATGTCCAATCATCTCTTCTTGTTATAGAGCACACTGGAATAGACACCTCTTGCATTTTTCGGTTGGTTATGGGTATTTATTCATACACCAATAAAATGATGCTTTGCGAACCTTGTAGAATATTTTAGATTTATAAAGATCTATTTCGGAGAGCAAAAATAAATTGGCATATTTTGCAGAAGTTCTTTTTTATGTTTTCAAAGAGAAAAAGTGAAAACTAAATTGTTGTTACAAAAATAGATGCATTAGATGATTATTGGATTTTTATGAAATATGCTTCATTTTTCAGCTACAAAACATAATGATGCAACGAGTTTTTACAATTAAGGTTATAAAACGCTAAAATATTCTTAGAATTTATGATAAAAGCAGAAAATATTTTAAAAATGGTATTACTTCTGTAGTGTCTGACAGTGGAGTTAGGGGTCACCACCTCCGCCCAGGGTCGGTACTCCTTGAAGCCCCTCTGCGAGGAGAGATAACGGGAGAGGAACGGAACTGAGCGGAGGAGGGACAAGTTGATAAAAGGGGACGACCCCTGATAACGAGAAGAACCTGTTAAGACACGCTGGGGAACGCGTGTGGTTCAGGAGTGATTTCTCGGAGTGTAGTGTGTGTCGCGTGATTTTGGTGGTGTTTTTTTTCCGGAAGTGGATATTGTCTTATTATAATCCAGAGTGTAGTGAAGAAAGAAGTCTCCCAATAAAATTTATTTATTTGGGACTTGTGTGGTAGTTCTTCTGTGGTGTTGTGGTGCATTCAAGTTTCTACACGCTCTCGTACGAGAACCAGAGCATCGACGGAAATCGACTGGATTGATAATCGGAAAACATCGGCACTGGAGGTGAGTTTTCCTTTGGTTTTTTTATCTCTTTGGTGACTGGGGTCAGGAGTCGTTTAATTCTATAGGTTAGTTTTTTTGTATGGTGTATTTTTATATTTGTATGTAGAAATGGCTTTCTTGGGTCAGGGAAAGAAGGTTGACCTGATTGAATTGGCGGAGGAATTAACTATTGAAATCCCCGATGAGTCTACGAACACAGAAATTAGAAATATATTAAAAGCGCATAAAAATTTTAAGGCCGAAGAGGCAGAGGTAATCTTTCGGAGGATTGTGTCCGATAGGAAAGAGCAAGAGCGGGAGAAAGTGAGGGAAAAGGAGAGAGAACAGGATAGAGAACAGCAAATAAGGTTAAAAGCGATGGAATTAGAAGATGGGAGAACAAGGGAGAGGGAGCGGAAGGATAAGCTTAGTCAGGAAAGCATAGGTCCTAAAAGCAAAAACTCTTTTATTGAGTATGTTAAATTGATGAATGGAATGTTGCCTGATATTCCTAATAGGGCAGAAGAATGGCCCTTTTTCTTTCACGAAATGGAAGAAAGGTTTAGTTTGTATGAGATACCGGAAGAGTATCAAGGGAAGATAGTTGTGCACTCGCTGAAGGGGCAAGTGAAAAGTTTAAGTTCGGGGTTAGGTAATCAAAACCTAGAGAGATATGATTACATAAAGGATTTGGTACTGCAGGAATTTAGGATAACCCCCATACAGCATAAAAAGAACCTAGATTCGATAACAATTAAACATAACGAGACCTACATCCAATATGCAATTGAAATAGAGGCCGCGTTGGATTTATATCTAAAATCTAGAGGAGTAAAATCATTTGAGGCCTTTAAGAATTTAATTGTAGCAGATAAGATAAAGGATAGTTTACCCCCTAATTTGAAAATGTACATACAGCTAAAAGAAACGGAGACTTGGTTCAAACCGACCGATTTAGCAAGGGAAATAGATAATTACAAGAGTGCGGTAGTGGACGGTGATATGGGAGGAATGATTCTTAAAGAGGAAAATAGGAATTGGAGAGAAAGAAAATATCCGAATGGAGATAAAGGGTTGAGCTATCCCCAAAAGCGGGAGGGCAATTCTAAAAGTGCGAATGGTTGGGATCAAAAAAACCCCCGTGAAGAGGGCTGCTTTATATGCAAGTCAAAATATCACCGAAGGCGTGATTGCCCTCAAAATAGAGGACGGGATGGAGAGCCCAGGAGCCCGAAAAGAATCAACCAAGTGGCAGTACCGGAAGCCATAGAGGACCCCTTGGTAGCAAGGGTGGAATGGGTAGGAAAAGGTAAAGGAAGGTTACAACCTCTAAAGGAGATACATATTTGGATAGAGGGTAAGGAAATACCAGCAATTATTGATTCTGGCACCGAGATTTCGGTGCTACAGTCCTCTTTAGTTCCCGGGTCAGTAGGAAATGGAAGGGGAGTGATAACTTTGAGGTCGGCTTTCGGAGAAGAGGTGAGGGCCCAGTTATGTACCATTCCGGTGCATTTGAGGGAGGAGAAGGGCAGCTTATACTCCCGGGTGGATACATTGATGGCGGTGACAGACAAATTGAGCCCCCCTTGTTTATTAACTCCCGAAGCATATGAAATGCTGATTCAGGCTGGGTCTACGGTTCCCTTAGCGGAGGAAACGGGAGGTACGGTAGAAGAGGAGTTATCAGACTCACCGGTAGTGTTCGAGGTAGAGACGGGAGAGGGGGAAGAATCGGGAAAGGACGATGAGACTTTGAGAGTTGAAGGGGAATTCACAGAGGCTGCCTGTGTTAGGGAGGAGCAAGAAAACTGTGAGGCATTGGTGGAGCGAGTTCCACCCCACTTGTGTAGAGTGAAGTTGCCTGATAGCAGGATGCAACATGTTCACGCGGATAAAGTTAAGAGGTTTTACCCTCGGGTTCAGACGATGGGGATCAATTTTGAGAATGATAGGGACTTAGGGGAAATATTTCCCACCCCGTGGAAAGGGAAAAGGTTACCAGGGGAGATAACGAAGAGTCTCATCCACTTAGAAAATGGGAAGAGAAGGGGACTCCTGAACGCGGTCACCAAAAGTGATGAAAGTTGTCCAATGGAGAACTCCGTTGACGTGGTCAATTCCATTGGGCAGTATACTCCACAGCCAGGGCAGCCCTTCGCGGTCCAGACGGACGCGAGTGCAACGGGCATTGCTGCTAGTCCCAGCGGTACAAAGAGGGTAAGCTTCGTCCCATCAGCTTCGTCAGCCAAAAAGCTGACGAAGGTTCAACAGGCCTGGGCCACCGTGGAGCGGGAGGCTTCCGCCATGGTTTGGGCCCTCAAGAACTTTGAGACCTGGATCCAGACTGGTATGACTTTTGGACCAGTATTCCGTGTAATAATGATTTGGTGCATGGTCGTTAGTAATTCGTTCATATTGTATCCCGGAGAGCAGCCATACGTCTGTTTGATTTTTCTTGTTGTGTGTACTGTATTGTATTTTGAAGTGTATGTATGCTATATGGGATTTGGTATATCTAACTGTCAGACATTTTCTTTTGTCAGATTAATAATTAGGGTAATTAAAATCTTGCCCGGGAGGTGTAGTGTCTGACAGTGGAGTTAGGGGTCACCACCTCCGCCCAGGGTCGGTACTCCTTGAAGCCCCTCTGCGAGGAGAGATAACGGGAGAGGAACGGAACTGAGCGGAGGAGGGACAAGTTGATAAAAGGGGACGACCCCTGATAACGAGAAGAACCTGTTAAGACACGCTGGGGAACGCGTGTGGTTCAGGAGTGATTTCTCGGAGTGTAGTGTGTGTCGCGTGATTTTGGTGGTGTTTTTTTTCCGGAAGTGGATATTGTCTTATTATAATCCAGAGTGTAGTGAAGAAAGAAGTCTCCCAATAAAATTTATTTATTTGGGACTTGTGTGGTAGTTCTTCTGTGGTGTTGTGGTGCATTCAAGTTTCTACAACTTCTATGATTGAATTCATTATTGAGAAATGATTGTTCTAAAGCTGGAATGAAAAAGATATTTTTATAAGGTAATTCCTCATTCCTTTAATTTACTTTAAAGTTTGAATAATAGAAAACTAAACGCAAAAATTATAATAACTAAGAGATTTTATATTCTTTAAAATAACAGTAGGTAAGTCATGAAAATCCACCAACAAGTTTAAGTATTGTATACAATTGTAATTAAGGGTTTCATAGAAAAAATCACAATTCCTTAAATCACTGGAGAATAATCTAGTCTAAAATATGTATGGCATTATGTTGCCGAAAATGTGCCAACGAAAAATCCCAATAAAGTTTGGCCACTGTAAAATGCAAACCACTCATGCGCGATATATGCACGTCAGCGTCTCAGAGAATATGACGTGCTAAAATTTTCGTCGTTTACCGCCTGAACCCGGTCTTTATTACTTTATTGAGTTTTCTGGTGGAAGAGGAACAGTTGTCGCTTTATTAATGCTCGAAAGAATGCGAGTAGTTTACAACAGCAGTGCTATACAGGGAGGGAAGATATGTAAGGAAGGGTGTTTATAAACTCTACATAACTTTTATTAAATGAAAGTAAGGGTGTTATAAATTCTGTCATATAAATACTTGCACTGGTTTTATAACATAATTTAGGATATAGTATACATTTTAACTAAAATGAAATTTAACCTTCTACCTTTTATGAGAATGGACCTGAATGATTTTAACAGTGATACTTTTTATTTTAAAAATTTTAAGTTTCCCTTGTAGAGACAATGTGCTTCAAAGCATGGTGACAATGAATCCTGTCTTCTCGGGACGGGAAAGTTTAAAAAACCCAGATGATCAGCGTCGCGTTGCCAGAAATGAAAGTTGAATATGCGATCTAATATACTCTCGTGTTTGTTGGAATGAAAGCTAATAATAAATTTCTGATACATGAACAACAATACAGATAAAAGTTATTTTTAGTACCTACCTACAAAATTTATACAAGTTAAGATTATTGGAGGAACTGAACTTCTATCAAAAGGAAATGTTTCAAAATATATTTATATTATTACTGTAAAGACAATTAAAAATAATTTTAACTGCAAGTTTTTTTAATATTGAAATCGATGGAAATCTCATGGTTTATTTTGAATCAAGCATTTGAATATAATGTCGTAAATTAAAATATTTAATCCTACATATTAAAACTAAATGAGGATTTCTTATACTTACTTAAAATAGCAGAAAATACCAAGTGTGACTATCAAAGCGATGAGAGATATAAATGAACAGATAAATAGTATGTAGCTGACCGTCAGATGTCCAACTGCAGTTCCCTAAAAATACAAAAAGTAACTAAAACAACAAATGTAAAATATAAAATAGTCATTGGATTGAATGTAAAAATAAATAAATTTATTTTACATTCAATCATTCATTTTGTCACGTCTTTTCTAATGAAAGCACATAATAATATCTTAGAATAAATTCGTATATTTAAGTGCAAAGTAATACTATAAAAAGGAGATGACCGTAATAATAAAATTCTAATCTCTACAAAATATACTTCTGACCAAAGTTACTATAAAACTAATTATTCACGTAATATACCAACTTTATAACCATCAAGGAATGAGGAATGCATTGAGTAGTTTTGAATCTACTCACATAAAAGACTTGCACGTAGGATTTTCAAAATATTATACATAAACTTAGATTCTGAAACTCCGGCTTAGGAAATAAACACAGAATAAATTGAGAAGGCAGAATAATAACTTTCTCCAAGAAGAGATCTGAAGCCATGATATGGGGGTAAGAGAAAAGGTTTCTGAGGAGATACAATTCAAAGAAAGCGACCGGGTACTTCGGGGAAACCGCGAGCTTAGTTTCGAGAACATTTTAAAGAGGCGTTTGCTACCTTCCCACTCTCGGGAAGAATCTTTGACTTATATTCTAAGAATGTAAATGAGGTGTTTCAAAAGTGTTCCAAAGTGATTTAAGGTGTGAAGGACTCGTTTTTCTTTCTATATGTCGACTTTCAAAAATGTTTACGTGACACAAGGTTTGAAAGTTTTACATAGGGAATGAAACTCGCTCAACTACACCAACGACAACTTTCGAGTTTAGTTTTCAGAACTTTATGAGATTTAAGTGGGATAATAACAAAACTTTAAAATGTTGTAGTGGGCTAAAATGTTTAAAAAGAAAAATAAAAACATGACCCAACTTAGAAACCCGAGCATAAAAATAGGTAATAGAAAGTTTTACATTTTCTGACCTCTTGAACGCAATTAAATATTGGCTGAAATATAATACCAAAGGTATGGGAAAAATTGATGCTTACTTTTCAACTTTCAAAAATGGGTAATTAATAACCAACAGCTGTAACAGGAATTGTTTTGGAACACTGTGACTACAGTTATTGTGGGAAAACATTGAATTTTCAACTACCACATGTGTTTGTGTAATTTTCTGAATAAATCCTCCTAAATCTATACAAGATTACAACCTTTCTTGACGAAGAAAAACTTAGTTAACAGATCGTCTGTGAGCTCTTATTGGATGGCTCGTTCGATTATGTTGTTTTTGTTACCCATCCCCCCTGTGTATAATTCTAAATGAATGTACTACACTGCGAAATCGAAAATACTTAACATTTTACGAAAATTATTACTCAAAAACTCGATATATGCATGGATTTAACAAACTAATTATATTTCTAAAATTAAGTGCCTAATTTCACTCGGCATTTGGACATCACGCTGGGAACTACTTCCTTCGTTTGCTCTCAGCTTATTTCTCCATTGTAAAAGACACATTGTAGTTTAGTTTAGAGACTTTCTAATCTAGAGTCTCATATCTCCTTACAGTTAGGTTATTTCCTACGTTTTTTTTAAGGTTCCAATGCATTTATCACGCAGCAGAACAATACTCATAGCTTTAAACTAACACAAAAAAAAATCCTTCATTAACTTGATTTTGCACGTTTTTAGAAACATTAGCGGTGTGTTTCAAAACCAGAATAAAAAAGATTGGGTGAAAATCTCAAAAGAAAATAGAAGACATCCTAGTTCCTTACAGTAGATTTAGTATAGCCAGAAGAAAGGCTAGGATTTGACCAGATTGAAGAAATCCTTCACCCTTCCTTCCTCGTCTGCTGGTTTCCGGCAATCGTTCGATTTCAAGGAGTTTTCCCCCCTTGCAATCTCCGTGAAAGATGACATCGGTAACAAAGCCTGCCATGTTTACACCAGGGGAAGACAGGACTGTTGATATTTCGAAGGAAATTCCCTGTTCTGTTACTTGGAGTGATAAGATGGCATTGTTCGTCTTATTTCTATGCCTCTTTGAAACATCTTATGTTGGCCAGTTTTTGATGTATATTTCTGCTTTTGTTTGCTGAAATGTTCAGACTGTTCATGTTCATTTAAAAGAATTTTTTTTTTCAGTGAGTGAGAGTGTTGTTAAATGATGTGTTTTACAACAATAATTTGAATTTTTCTTACATTCACAAACTACTCAAAAGATTTACCGTTTTTTAAAAGTCAGAACTACATAATTTCATTAAAATATACTAATCATCTTGAAAAATCAATCAAGAGGCCATTCAAATATTACGTAAGCATGTTTTGGGTAATTTATAACCCCCCTCCCCTTTGTCAGCAAAGATAAGCAAACCGCAACCCCCCATAATTACATAAAGAAAACTGCTCGATCCCCCTTTTGTTATTTGTGTACAAAATGTGTAGCAGTGCCTAAAAAAATTAACATTTCTCGTAAAATTTATTTTCGGTTGAATTTTGAAATTATTTATGTAAGAAACAAGAGATTTTCGAAAATTCAGTGTTTGTTACATCTTACGTAAGCATCACTCATACCCCCCTCTTCCCCCTTGTCAGGAAAAATAAGCAAGGAGCAAACCTCCTCCCTCTCTTACTTAGATGCCTGCCTAAGTAATATTTGAACGGCCCCAACGAGTGCTAAAAACTTCATTACAAATTTCATAATATAAAAAGTTTTATAATTTCCTACGCATATCTTCCTTTGTTATATGTTTCAAATTAACAGTAAAAGAAAAGGTACTTTTTAAACCATATATTATAAAACCTACCTCCCACTTTTCCACTGCTCTAAGAAATTAGTGATTCTCCATATTCTCTATTCGTAGATTCGTAAATTTTTCAAGTAGGATTAAGAATTTTAATCAAATCATCCAACAGCAAATACTACATTGCTTATAGTACAAGAAGACTGGCGTTTCGATCATCAAAACAAGTTGAAAAGATATACTTTTCAAATCTAAATCAATCGCCTCATTAATTATGCAAAACACTGATTAACCATTAAAATACAAATCTTTACAGCATAAATTTTGTTTTAGATTAAGTATTTTTATTATTAACAAATACGTAATAATACTGCCCCCTCAGAAACTACGTACTTCCTATCCTGGCAGCTCGTTTAACGAAATTCTCATTTTTGCAATCTTTTTAAATCGTTGAAATATTAATAAGAATTTCTGAATAATTTATGTTTACTTGAATTTAAGGATCCTAAGAATATAAAATCCCTATAATTTTTAAGTATGTGCACTACATTTTATTAGCCATCCATCATAAAGTACTTTGTTGAGACCATGGAACTCCCCTGAATTTCATAGGTCTCAGGACTCAACTCAAAGTGGACCAGACTGACCAATGGTCAGTCGGAACCAAAGACACATGTTATAACAATAGAGATTACAAAATATAAGTCAGCAACTCCAACATTTATTTTGTTATGAATTTTAGCCATCTTGACCAGTGGTCAAATGGGGTTTCCAAAGATCAGGGAACCTCAAAACAACCACTAGACAGAAATAGATGGTCAGAAAGGTTACATATAGCGAGAAAGAATGGATTGACCACTGGTCAAGACCAAAATGTTGCACGTCCTAAGTCCCAAGGCGTTTGGTTTGAGCCTCCACAGCATTGACGATATTTCGACAATATATTGAAATTGACGATATATCGATATTTTGACGATATATCGATATTTGGCTATATATCGATATTTTGACGAAATATCGATATATCGTGAAATATCGATACTTGATCGACGATATAACGCGATATCGAAATTCCAATATCGCCGAGTCTTATACTTATAATTTAAACACTCCTTTGGGGATTTTTCCGTTAAATAAAATTTCAAGGTGAGAGATTTCTTAATGAGAAAAAATCCCTCATTTGAGAATTGTTGTGGTGAGATATGGACTCAGAGTGTTTGTAATATGGGACTTGACTTTTGGCGTATTAAATTCAATAGTGCCATAGTAATTGTTTAATTAATTTATCTAAATAAAATCGATAGCTAGCTAAAATTGGCATAAGTTTCGTTTTTGAACGCCGCAGAAATATCAATATGAGCTCATGTAATTCACATTAAGATTTTTAGTGAATGGTAATACCGCCCACCTGTCTAAGGGCGGGTTTACATGCAGCGATTCGAGCGAAACTTCCCTACATAAATTCCCTACTAATGATGACGTAACTACTACGTCATAGCACTGAAGACCAATGGCAGGGCAAGATTCTAAAGGAAAAAGAGACTAATGGTGTAATTGGCCGACTCATAAGTAGGAAGAAATACTTTAAAATAATTTTAAACAAGTAAAATACAAGCAAAGCTTGGAAAAACAGGAGCAAAATACCACCTCTTAAGACGCTTTTCCGGAGTAAGCTGAAAAAAAAAGACAATGAACTATCTCTGATGATACTAAGTTTACTTCATACTTTTTTTTTCCAAATTTCTGCACATGACATCTTCTCTTTTCCTCTATCCCTTTATTATAGTCCAGTAATATAATATTAACGTATTAAGCTTAATTACTTATAAATTTACCATAAATAATATTTACATACTGTATTTTTAACACATATCGGGTCTTAGACATGTAATTCATTTTGATATGGTTTCAGTAATAATTAAAACCTTAGATACCCTAAACGAAAATCTACAAAAAGCATATTTTTAATGTATTCGTTTTAGTTAATGTTTAAAAAAATATAGTTTTCTCTTTTAAAAGAGTAGTATTAACATGAAATATTTTTTTACTATAGACATAGATAATGGACAATCTGAATACCTTCCCACAACTTAGTTACTAATTGCAGTCTGAAAAAAGTAATTACGTGAAAAAATTATTAATTTACGTTGAGAGATGGTGTGTTAACAAACAAAAATAAATATTTAACAAGATTTTTTGTACTGTTTACAAAGTATTTGCAAAGTTAATGATAAAATTATTTTTCTTACTTTCAGCGTGTCTTCTCAAAAAGGAAAACACTTTATGAATGAATTCACTTACGAAGATAATTTTGCTTACTATATTTAAAAAATAGTCAAAGAAGGGAAAAAAATTTTGCTGATGCGGAAAGTAAGAAACCCCCGAGAAAACGTTTTTATATAAAGTCACATAAATATTTTTTTAAAAGAAAAGGAGTTGTTAAAAAAAGCTCTATCCTTAAAGAAATTTGAATTAACAACCAGAAGTAAACTATGGCTTGGGGGTTGATAGTAAAATGGAGGATTAATGACAAAATTGTATCCGAGCTTTCAATAATGTTTAATTAAGTTCTTGTTTAGAAATGGTAATAAATTTAACGAGTTTCTTTCATACAGAAACAATACCTGTACCCCTGAAGCAATTAGAATTTGACGAAAGGATACACACACTTTTTCTTTTAGATACTGTTGTAGATGGGAGTATGTGGGACAAAATGTTAACTAAGTTTTTTTTTAGTACTCACCATATGCTTCATAAGTTGGTACTACAATAGGAGTTTAATGGAATTTTCGTTTATGGTTTGAATCGTAAAACATTTATGGAGGGTGAGAATTAAGCATTCAATTTAATTCCTTTTAAAAATAAATTAGTTTTTTTCTTTCACAGTAATTGTTGTTAAGTTTAAGTGTTAGGTATGTTGAGGGTAGAATTTGGAAGCCTAATTCCCCTCTAGTTTACTTACTTGTTTTCTATCAAAAATGACCGATATAGTCTGTGTGCTTCAAGAACGTGGTGAAATACTAAAAGAATTTATGCTTATTTAAAATATCTTAATTAAATTCTACCTATCCCCATGTTCTTTTCAAATGCTTAACACGCTTTAAAATGCAAATAATCATTTACAGTGATGATTCATTCTAATACTGAAGTAGTTATGAAGAAGAATATCTGAATTAAAACGAGTCATTTAAAAAAAGATGGAACTTGGAACTAAAAGTATAGAATTTACTCAATCTGTGATAATTAAGACCTTAAAGGACAAACACGCTTGTATTGTATAAATTAATATAAAATCCTCAATGTCTTCATGGAATGATATCTACAACTTCAACCACAATTAAAGAAAAAAAATCCTAAAATATTTGCAATGATACAAGAGTATACTAATCCTACCACTAGTTGGTTTCATGCTCTAGAAAGAACAATACATTCATGATAAATCTTCCGTTAGAACAAATGACTTCCATCTGCCAATTCCCACAAAAAACCTATTCCTAGATCCCTTCTCCAGCAATTGATGGAAAAATCACATAAGTTCCCGAAAGCACAGTCTTTCTTTCGCCTCTTAATCCTGAGAGTTAGGGAAACAGTGTGCTTTTAATTATGGATTAGATCCGTATAGATGCGAAGAGGCACTTTATTCTTTCGGAAGGAAATGGATAGTACGACTTCCACATGCACTTACCTCTTCCTGTGGTAGTAAATCCAAACACTGTGTGTAGTTGGTCCAGTTGCCCCACAACCATTGGCCATTTTCTCCGCACACGCGGAAAGCTTCACCTGAGAAAACATAGGTTTCGATGAGTGTTTCGGATAGTATGAGTGTTCGGATGAGTGTTTATAGTACAGCCATGATGAAAATAATCCTTTTAGTTGCGGGAAAGCAATGATCAGGAAAATTCAAAATTTGTCAAGGACTTGATAGAAGTGTGGTCTTTTATTCAGAAAATTCGAGAATTAATTTGAAATATATATATATATAATATTACAGATAAAAATATATTTGGTTGCATTAAAATGACTGTTTTTGTATTAACCATTGAAAATAAACAGTAAATAATGAAATAATTAAATGAATAATAAATAAATGAAACTTTATTATCCTTTTGAAAAGGTAAATTAAATGAATAATAAATAAATGAAACCTTATTATCCTTTTGAAAAGGTAGGTAATCTTTATTGAAGCAATAATTACAAATCAATATTGCTTACAATCAAATATTGATTAGGAAGAAGTGATAATCAAGCCAATTATTTTACCTTTACTACTTGTTAAATACCCCATATCAACATTCAATATGGCGTGCTTTCCTAAATTACTTTATTCGACGTTTGATTTCCTTCTGTCAAACTGTGTTTGGGATCGATTCTCGTTTGTTTCACAAGGACGACACCACTTATCGCTTTCACCGAGTTAAAACTTGACGGTTATACAATTAGCTTTAATTACGGAAGCGCCGGTTCTCAACAAGAAGATAGAATAGAACACTAATCAACATTTGCATTTGCTGGTGTTGGGGATGTATTGGAAAAGACTTATCAACGAGAGTTAGAATGTGCTTGAGGAACTATTTACATTAGATTATTCATTCGTGTATATGCCCTGCATTAGTATTGTTCTGTTCTGTGTTGTGTAATATAATAGTATATTTGATAACATTATAACTAATAAAATAAAACCAGATTTCCCTTCACCTACCTATATTAATATAGAGTTCCTCAGAAATGTATTCAAGGTGCGTGTTATACTAGGGTGTTTCAAAAATTTTTTTTTTGAATTTCCCAGATGCCCCCCCCCTCAAGTTGTTACAAATACTAAAACATTATTACGTGCAAATTTTCAGGTCTCTAGGACGATTTTTGACCCCCGCGCCCTTCAAAAGTATGTTTCCCATGTTAAAGTATAGGGAAAATATTGAAAATATCGTCATTTTTGGTTCTTTTCAATTTTACGAGCCTGAACGCAGTCAATATCGAATTAAAACCTATGCATCATCTTTGGGACATCATTGCCTCAAGATCCTATCGGAAAAATATTCCATGACACCTACTGGGGGGTAGTTACAAGGGGTGAAAAGCGAGGATGCTTGCCGGCGCTTGCGGCGGGAGCTGGATGGAGGCCTCTCATGGGGGGTCCTGACACAACTCCCGCCAGATAGGTTCCAAATGACCAGGTACCTTGGGAAAAAGGTTTAATAAACACTTAAATAGGCTTTTATCCAGGTCCCTCCGCAAACGCCGGCGAGCATAACCAGCACCCGCGGCAAGCATCCTCGTTTTTCGGTGAAAGTTCGCTTTTCACCCCCGTGTAACTACCCCCCAATAGGTGCCATGGAATATTTTTCCGATAGGATCTTGAGGCAATGATGTCCCAAAGATGATGTATAGGTTTTAATTCGATATTGACTGCGTTCAGGCTCGTAAAATTGAAAAGAACCAAAAATGACGATATTTTCAATATTTTCCCTATACTACTTTAACATGGGAAACATACTTTTGAAGGGCGCGGGGGTCAAAAATCGTCCTAGAGACCTGAAAATTTGCAGGTAATAATGTTTTAATATTTGTAACAACTTGAGGGGGGGGGGGCATCTGGGAAATTCGAAAAAAAAAAAAAAATTACCATAGACTTTCGAAACACCCTAGTGTTATACCCATCTCAGAATAAGTTTAAAATGAACTAAATTAATTTACTCGTAAACAATTCCAAAAGTAATTTGTAAAAAGAAAATTGCTTATCCTGCTGTGACTTGAAATTTGGATCAATATAAATCTTTACTTTATAATTAGAAATCTTTACATTTTATTACATTACATTGCGACGGAATCTTTATGTTTGGAAACTCCAACTTTCCAACTCCTTTTCCCTCAACAACTCTTCCTTTTCTAACTCCAACTCCTTTTTCTTTAAACTATTTAGTTTTTAAAGTGAATAAAAAACAATTAAAAAAAAGCCATATTTTATATTTATAGTATTTAAAACCTTCTCGTTAATTTTATTTTGTAAACATGCACATTTGGGTTCTTCCGATTAATTTTGTCACAATATATTCTAGCTCGAAAAATTTAATTCATGGTTCTGATTTACACTGGTACTGAAGTACAATTTAAATCACAAGTCTGAGAGATTCGGAATAGGAATATTTATAATGCAATAAACTTTTATACGATGAAACTTGGCTTATTTTGAAATTCAAGATTTAATGAAGGATATAAAAAGAAGTAACAAAAATTGAGAATGGGATAGAAAAGATAATTTATTATGTAAGAGTTGGAAGACTTGGAAGTTGTTTATTTTTCCATTGTCTTTTGAACTCTTTTACTCTCTCTCTTTTTCGTAAAAAAGAACCCCAACCTTTAATAGATTTTTGATAAGGACTTTCTGACTTCTACAAAGAAATAAAATGACCAGGAACACATCATTATTTTAATCAGAAATCTTGATCAGACTATGGTCATTTTTTTCAATTTAAGGGAAAGGATAAAAATATAAAATACTTGTATGATCTGAATTCGAAATTGGGCTCCCCCCAGATAAAAGGACTTTAAATTATAGAAGTAAAATAGATTAAAAATCCTTGTAATCAATATTTTTTTAATGACAAATGTAGTCGTAGAAGGTTGATAATTTTAACAAAAATTTATATTAATAAAGGGTAAATCTTTCAAAAGATTCAGGGACTTATCTATAGTTTTCCAATAGCTTTTATTATTATGTTCCTCAAAAAGATGTTCAAGTAAAATTTTTATTATTTTGACGTTTTTTTAATAGTAACATAATCTCTCATCTTTCCACTAAAATGCTATTTGTAAGGATCCAGTTACTTTTACCACCAATATGGCAACATCTTTTCATCTTCAGCATTTAGCCTAACAAAAACTCCCACTTCTTGGGCTTATATGAATAGTTTGGCACTCACCGTTTTCTTTTGACTGCGATCCTTGAAAACGGACATCGAAGGACGCGAAAATCATTGAACAGGGTCTGGAGACCTTGGTGCCCCCTTGAGTGGAAGGCCAGCAATAGAAGGAGTCCCAAATCGCCTTGCAGAAGGGTTCTGGAAAAAAAAAGAGAAAAAGAAGTGCTTTGGTCGGGAATCGAAAAAGAATCGAATGAATGAGATACTTGATGCATCGTTTCCTCTTGGGCAAAAAAGGCCCCAGCCTCCTCAAAGGGAGATTGCAGTTGCCCCCATTCGTCGGTAAGCTTGGTTTGGTGCTGTTTTATGAATGGTAAACGTGTTTTGGCGAGCGCCCCAAATAAAATTTTATGAGATATCGCTGAATTAATGAGGGTGATGAATAGTGATTGAGTGCTGGTATTTTGTGGGGAAAATGAAAAGCTGTGTTGTGAATTGGAGAGAAGGATGACTATCTACTTAGTTTTATGATGGTTACTTGAAAACCTATTTGTACAGAGAGTTTAGAACAGGGACTTAAAGATTAGATTTTAATGTTAAGTCAATGAATTTAATCCATTAATCACAGTACTAAAAAGCTAAATCCTCTCCTTGGTGTATTATGTTTAATAAAAAAGGAATTTTTACCATTTATTTTCTTAGACATTTGTTACTTTTAAAATTAATTTTCTGTAAAATGTGGTTAATGCTAAAAATGTTAAAAATTAATAAAATAATGTTAAAAAAATATTAATATATTTTTTTTGCCAAATACTGACGAAATAGTTAATAAGTATATGCACTGTAAATTATTTCTTCACATAACAGAAATTAACCGACAGCACTGTTGCAGGTTAGTTTATGTATATTTTGAAAAAATTTGTTATTTTTTTTTTCAAATGAGAGAAACTTTCCGTTGTTTGAAGAAACATCAGAGTTCTTATAGATTAGATACAGGAGGAGGCCTTTATAACACTCAATGTAATTATAATTAATTTTATACACCCGAATGACATTATGAAAAAGAAGATTGGCTTAGTTTTAAGCAGGGTTTGAATTTGATGATAATACATGATTACCGAACCACTTTTTTCCAATTATTAAGTTTTGAGCAAAATCGTAAAAATCGAGCTTGGTTTGAGGCAAAAAACTTTGACTCTTGAAAGAAAAACTCTTGATCGGATTTTGAGTTTTATTGGTTTTGATTAAAAATCATATTTTTTTTTTGAGCGATACGGTTTTACTCAGAAATAACAATTAATTCATGATGAAAAATATTTAGATCAAAAAACAAAACTAATATAGTGCTAAAATATATCGTTCTCACCTCTCCAAAACCGCCAATATAATTTTTGAGGATAGGTGTTCTCTTCAGTATTTTTCAAATCAATCGAGGTCCATTGGCGATTTGGCGATCTTTCGTGCGGCAAAAATGATTTTTATTTTTTGGTAAAAAAAAATGATGATTACAGATAATCATTAGAATTATGATCATCAGTAATGATTATGACGCGTGTTTTATATTTTCTGATCGTCAAACGATGATACGTGTTTGATGAAAAACTGTGCCTGATTTTTAAAAGTGAAAAATAAAAATTTTGATCTGATTTTGAGTTTTTTCTCCGTTTTCATATCTATCACACACACACACAATTTCAAACCCTGGTTTTAACAAAACGATTACGAGCCATTTTGACTTACTTGTATACATACTTACTATTTATTGTCAAAATTTATTCTTTCAGTGGTGATTTTAATAAATCTAAATTATTTTTGTGGAAGAATTCCCTGAAAAAGGCACGTTTTCTAGGCATACGGAAAAGTTTCGTCAAAATACAACGTAAGATTTAGTGTAAAAAGACGAAACTTTTACAGTGCGGACAAAGGTTAATTACGATAATGATGTATAATCCCCAAATTTGTAAACAGTTTAACTTTTTTAACTCGAGCAAAACAATTATTTGAGTAAAACTTTCCCTTTTTTAACTACCTATATAACACCCAGATTAATACAGTGCACTTAAGAATAAATCATAAATCTGTTACAGCTATTGTCTTAAACTTACAAGCAAGGATCACATATATCATAGAATAAAAAAATATAATTAAATGTAGAAAATAAGAAAAAATAGAATTAAAAGGTAAGAATTTTGTGAAAACATTAGAGATTTAGCTTTTTTTTTAATAGCATATTGACATTAAAACTTAAGCAAAGACTAAGGTTAAATAAAAAAGTGTGAGACGTATACCTCCTTCCTCTTTTAAAATAAAAATTATTTTAGCACCATGTTTTTTTAAACTGTAAATAGCTTTAGGGTAGTTCCAAAACTCAAATGAGGAAATGAAAAGAGAGTAATTTCTTGAATTTATGGACTTAATTAATGAGTCAGAATGTATGTTATCTCGAATTTCACAAAAAATGCACTCAAATAAGAAACCCTGCTTTTTCAGTATTTGTCCACCTTATAAATTCAGCAATATTACAAAAATTTGTCAGTTACCTGCCTACACTATCTGAAAAGTAGGAAAAACTTTTAATTAAAATGTTAAACTGTCGGACATGTCAAGTTTTTGGAATCCTCTGTAATTGTTTCCAGATTAAAATGAACCCCTATCTTATAAGTTTTTTTTTTAGGAAAGAAAACTTTAATTTATGAAAAGGTTTGGGGTAACAAGCCATAAGTTTAATCTTCCCTGATGATTAAAGTACTCATTAATATAGAAACTAATTTTGTGTGAAAAATTTACTTTGCGTTAATACTGATCTTGATAATTAAAAATTAAGCTAGTTTATGTTTTGATAATTTTTTCAATTATGTTTTACACTAATATGAATATATAGTTATGAAATCCACACTGGAATGTAAAAATAAAGAGAACAGAAGGGTAAACTATTATGTGTTTAAATGCTTATAGGAATTATACAATTAAAATTGGTTCAAAACAATATCAGGTTCAAATTATTGTTTCATGCATTGAGATTGAGGCATTATTTTTTAGTAAAATTGAAAGGTAGTTGTAAATTAAACGATCAAATTAACATGCTTGTCTGATATGAAGTATTTAGTAATTAAAATAAACCATTATGTCTAAAACTCATTTAATTTTCAACAGACATTTTAGTTTCAACAGATGGAAGATAGAACGTTACAGAGTAAATGAAGACAAGACAAAATAAAATAAAATAAAATGAAAACAAAGACAAAATAAAATAATTAATTAAGAGTTTTGAGATATAATAGTGCTGAAAGATATCATTATCAAAATAAGTTTGCTTTTTAAATCACTGGCTGAAAATAGTCATAATGAATTGATGAAATATCAATTAAGAATTCAATTATACTTTTGAAAATAGCATCAAAGTAAAAGATAACACTAAAATAAATATACTATTTTAACCTAGACAAAATAAACGTTTCTTTTAAACCCTGTTCAGTTCTAATCAACAACGTATAAAATAAATATGACAAAAATCTACTTTTCGTGCCGTATCTTTATAATGTGCTGTTCTTTGAAATTGCAAGCATGTTATAAAGTTAAAAATAAAACACTTTCTTAAGAAGAATATCCTGTAATTTTGTTTGAAGTTATGAGACAATTTTTGCGAAACTTGTTAGTTATGTTTCTAAAGTTATGCATCGTAAACAGATATACTAGGAAGAATTTTTCAAGAAAAGTATTTTATAAAGTTTATTCAAGAGACAAAATTTAAGGAAGGCTTGTATATGTAGTGATCTTTGTGGAATACGTATATTTAAGATAAGAGGGAAACACAAGAAAGATATTCAATATAAGCTTTCAGAAATCATCTTTAAATGTTTACTTCTTAAGTTATATACACTTAAATGTAGTGAAATTGTCTGTAATGGGGCATAAAAGTATTTTTATATGAATTGTTAGAAACTATAAAAACAAAAGATCATATTGTTTGCTTTTTATATGCAAGAAAAACTAATAGCACATTAAGGTTATTAAACCAGATAAGATTTTACAAGAGAAAAATCATTCTTAGTATTAAGAAAGGAGTAATTTTTACATTGGTTGGAATATTCACGGACATCAAAATTTCCATTTTTACAAGGAGCTGTGCGTTCCGCTTTTACGGACAAATACATTATTCCATGGTGAATTTTGGTTAGTTTAAGCAAAATAGGGCCAAGAGTTTACTTATTGATAGCTTTTGTGTAACTATTTAACTAAATTTTTTTAACATGGTATTTATTTTAGCTTATATTAATCCCACCAACGCAAAGGTTTTGTAACAAAATAATTTAGAGTCTATAAATATTTCTAAAAATACGAAAGCAACTCTTTCACCGATTTAGAGCAGTTTTATATTCCTAAGAGCCCCCCCAAAAACTATTTAGAAGAGGAAAAAACTGTCCTCTTTCCCTACATGTCATCTGATCTTCAAACTGAAGGTCAAATGCAAGCAGAAAATTGAGATAAAGCCAACTTTGCACAGTATGGGATATTGGCTTCTTTATTGCAATTCAGATCGGCCGGTTGCAGTTATGAGAGCATAACGCAACAATTTCTGAGAGAGGATCAGATAAAGGGCTTTAACCGTATTTCCTTCTGGTCAAGTTTTCTGGAAGACTGGAGAGCTTTTCTTTTGTGTCAAGAACCGCTGATTCTGGGGCTTAGGGGGGAGAATTAATGGATTTGTATGAAGAACTACAGAGTAGTAAAAAGGATTAAGCCGTTAAATTACGCTCTTTTAACTTTTAATTAAGAGCACATTGTTTAAAAGGAACAATTGCGCTGTTAATAAGATACCCTTAACTGTTTTAGATTCCTATTTCAACTCATTAAAAATCATACAAAAGTCATTAAAAATATACTTGGTTTAAAACGTAAAGGAAATTATACTTTTCAGGAAAAAAGTACTCGAAGAAAAAACAAAGAAGTCTAATATTCCAAGAAACTAAATTGATTTCCCTATTTCCCTTATTTTTTTATTTGTGCTTAGAAGCGTTATGAGACATGAGAGAAAGGTTTACACTCAAAGAAAAGGATAACAATATACCGTTCAATGTTAACTACACTCAAGGGGTAGATTCTTCTTTCTAACACGAGGGTATTCCATTGAAGAATGTTCTGAAAGGTCGCAAAGGGATGCCATACGCGCATCTAATGTTTTCTTTTTATTGCATCGCTGCTCAACAATTATGTGGAATTATTTTGTTATGAGCATTCCTATGTGTTTTTCATCCTAATTCTTTTGAATATTCTCGGGGAAAAACTTTTTAATGTGTTTAACAAGCCTAAAAAATCCCTCTTAGAGGTGTCGTCAGCATTGAGAAAAACTCACCTTTTGTATTTTTTACGAAAAACAAGAATGAAGGGATGTTTTCCCCCATTAAACTTTTTTCTAGTTTAAGAAACCCTTTTTATTAATGCAGTGAAAAATATACCGCAGATTCTAAATGGTCGATTTTTGTGGTTCCATGAAAAATAATGAGAAAAATGTAATTACATAGACATGACGGTCTTCTATTGGGACAAATAAAAACCCCTAAAACCACCTAATGTGAAATTAAAGAAAACTGAAGGAAAAACACACACAGTGATTAGGAAGTAATTAAGGTATAATATGGGAAGAAAAACTTTTTAAATATCGTAGTAAAACTATAATACTACAATAATAAGCCTTTAAAAGCGTTGATATTTTATTGTTATTATGGTTAAAAGAACAATGTAAAAGAAAGTTACAATGTATACCTTTAACTAAACGCAATTTCACTAAAATGTTCAAAAATAGAAAAGCATTTCTTATCATAAATATAAGAAATATTTCTTTTGCAAATAATTTGGGACTTCTAAAAGAAAAGCCTTTTAGGTGAAACGATGTTTTAAGTGAGAAAGAAAAACTGATTAGTTTAATAAAACAGACCCAGAACAAAAATCTGGAAGTAAAAACGTTGTTTTGAGATCTATGTTTTCTGATTATTTCTTTAGGCAGTATGTTAAGCAGAAATAAGTATGCATACTTCCTTTTGCTTTATGATGTTTTGCTTTTATGATTAATATTTTGTTTTTCTGTACCAAACAAAACCTGTAAGTGACATAAAAGAAAGATAAACGAGATGGATGGGAAGAGGGCAAAATTTTCATTTCTTTACTGGCAAAAAAGATTAACACATACTCATATTTCAGATTTTTTTGCAGAAGAATTATATAAGGTATAAAATTTGAATAGCAGAATATAAGAATAACGTGAAAATTTTATGCTCACATCCATTACAGAAGTTTACGTCAAACCTAAATTTTTGAATTTAAGCAGTTATAACAAGGAATTTTTTTTAGAATTTAAGGAATGAATGAAATAAGTTCCTATTTTTAAGTCTAACGACTCACTCCAAAGTCACTCGGGAAAACTGTCACTTCAAATACATTGAAAGACACAAAAAAGTAGAATATATTCACCTTCAGTCAAAAAAAGCTTGAAGGGTTGTAAAAAAACTATAAAATTTCGTTTTTGAAACTACACAGATGAAATGGAAAGGTTTATGGCTTTTTTGGTAGCCCTTTTTACAAAAAGAAAAAGAGTTGGGTTTATAACAGATATAAAATTGCGTCCATCATTGAACACTTTTTACCACACATGTATTTAAATATCATGAAATATATACATTGTACATTCCATGACATATTTTATTGCCATGTGTGGTCCTATATATTTAGTCTAGTGAAATTCACGGTTCACTTTCTACACTGTCTTTCCTTTCCTTATAGGGTCACTTGGGGTAAGTGGGTCCCTGGGGTAAGTGGGTCACCCCCCTCAAACTAAACTATGTAAAGGACATTTCACACTTATTCACATTGATCATGTTACATTTTGTCACACTGATGGGTTTTGCATATATTAGAGTTTTGTGTCATTTCTTTTTAAGATTATAGAACTATTGTAATAAAATTTCCATAATTTTTTTTTTGGAGAGTTCAAGATGCATTTTTCCAAGAAGTGTTTCCAGGAAAGTTTTCACTATATTTTAATGTTTTTTCAACTGTTGTGCCAGGTTTGACTTAAAATACATACTGCAATTTGAATTTTCACAAAATCTCTTATTTAAAAATTTTTAAGAGGGGGGTCCCACTTACCCCGTAATTTAAGCAAAGTAGGGGTAAGTGGGTCCCCTCATTATGGGGTAAGTGGGACACCCTAGACTCACCATTTTAATGTTTATTGAAACATTTATAAGTAATTTATTGAAATTTTATATTAATTTTGCGTTTTAATGTAAGCTGTGGTAAGTAAAGAAAACTATTAAGTTGGGTTTTTTTTATTCACGTTGCCGAGAAATTAATTAAAACACACAGTGGGGTGGGGGAATAGTTTCGAGGGTTTCTTTATAAGTCTCCCGAACCATTCGAACCTGAAGAAAACATTCTGTAATTGTAGTGATCCAAAAAGGGGTCACACTTACTCCAACCAACCCTATTAATTTAAATGTGAGTAGATATCTCGTACATGGATTAAGTTACAATAAAATATTTTGTACCTAAAACTTCTATACTTTATCAAGTAAGACCCACTTACTCCCTCTTAAGTTTTGCTTGCTTTCAATCAAAATAAAAAGGGGGTGACCCACTTACCCCTTCCTATGGGGTAAGTGGGACCCCTGTCTCATTTTTTACAAAAAGACCAGTTAAGAAAAATGTAGAACATTATTTTAGAACCTAATTATAAATTTTTGTTTATTAATAGTGTCTTAAATAGAATATGTCATCAAGTTCAAACTGAACCTCTTCAAAAAAATTTTATGAACCTTCAAAAATGTACTGTTCCAAAAAGGGGTCCCACTTACCCCAAGTGACCCTACTTATAACATTATCTTTCCAATGCTGCTGTTTTATCTTTGGACATTTGAGGAGGAATCCAGTTTTTTGGACCATGTCACTTAGCATTAATCATACATTTGACATCTCTGTTAAGTAAACAAAAGTTCTTTTACGCTTTCATTTATTTTGTTGAAATCATAGAATTTATCGACACTGATGAACTTCTATCATATAAAAAAGATAAAAAATAGATCATGTTCTATTTTTCTTCGTTTTTGAAATAAGGATTTCAAAAAATAAGGAGACTATTATGTGGTTTTCCAAAAATTAAGATTGTGAGTATGTAATTTTTTCAAAATCAAATACTTTCACTTGATAGATTCACTCTTATTGAAAAACTGACGGTAGTCTTTGTTATGGTTAGTTATGCTTCAACCGTGCTTTTGGAAAAAAAATCAACATTAAGTAAAATAACAGAGTAAATGTTACTTATCATGCAAATAGTGCAACACAAAATTTTAATTCATTAGAACTACATTCAACGTTCTTCAAATCATGTAAATTTTATTCAACTACAATAAACTATTATTAACTAGTTATTATTACCAAAACTATTAATGTTTATTAACTAGCTAAATTAAAGGCAGCTTCAGAGGAAAAGCCCATCCAGCATTATTCACAATGTGTCTCCTGTGTCCCAAGGTTTCCCCAACAGTCACCGCTATTAATACCCTCTGGCCTAAACAAATTAACAGCCCTGTGTGCTGCAAAGTGAATAATTATAGCATCTAATAAACGCGCCAGTTAGAGCCAGAAGCGGCAGGATTAAATGTGAACCTCGACCAATTTTGTCTCGCTTCCATTGTTTACGCTTGTCTTGTACCCCTTGCTACTGGGTTTATATGGAGCAGTTTACGCAATGTTCTGGCGAGTGGGTTAAGTGATAGAGCAAATACTGAATTTCATCTATTTTTGATATCAATGAATCGCTGAATAAGATATTCGGTTTTATGTCACATTAAGATATACGTTATTGGCAAAGGGATAAACCGGGTATTATTAATAATGTCCAATCAGTAGTAATAATGCCCGGCCTGAAATTCCAGGGCATTACTAATGTTGATTGGACATTATTAATAATGCTCAGATTTATCACATTGCCCGTAATAATTCTGAACAGTTTCTTTAGTGTCTGTAATATCCACCTTTTAGGACACCAATTCTCAAAAGTTTTGGCTATCATAGCATTTCCTAAGCACAAAAAAAAAACTTGTCATGGAGGGTGAGAAAAATTTTTGGGTAAGAAAAATTCTCCTATCGAGTGTGTTTGGATTTTACAGAGATAAGATAGAAAAAACACCTTTGAGGAGTATAAATGGGGAAAGGCTGTTTTAGAAGATAGTGAACTAACACAAGAAGTAAAATAGTAGTAGCTAAATAATTTAATACAGAAAGCAAAGGCATGGAAATATACGTATAAGGTTTAAAAACAATATTAATTTTACCTCGATTTTCGTAAGTATAGTATTAAAACATAACAGAGAAGTCTAAAGTCTATTTTTAGCAGTTCTGCCAATCGCTTTTCCTTCCCTCTTGCATTAAATCTCTCGGGAAAGGGAGTAAAGCAAACAAAGATTGAATCAAAAGTTCCAATAATGAAATTGCAATCAATTCAATACATCGAAAAGCTCACGAAGGGAAGTTCCTAGTTTGAGAAAACCTTTTTGTCATTTGAAGTGAAATGATGACTCTGGAGAATATTATGGATCAGTTCTTTTAGATTGAAGTATTCAAATTTATTTCAGGTAAAATCCAAGAAGTTTACTTGCACGAAAAACACCCACTTCTACCAAAACCCTCTATATACAAAGCCTGACAACTACGTCACTGTGACGTCAAAGGTGGCGGAAAATCGCTAAATTTCCCATGTTAAGTCTATGGAGCATAAAAACTTACTTTCTTAACTCCTCGCGTTATGTATGCCTTCAAGGCTGATAATACTGTTCTGTAAACTCAAAATCTTTCGTTTAGAATCAAAATTTTGTCCCTTTTGTACAGTTTTTTTGTATTTTCATTCAGTTTTTTAGCCTTAGGACTAACATGACTTTTAGTTCAGTTTGCAAATAATGAATGCATGTCATGTAGGTTTTTCTCAGAATATTAAGTTTATCAAAGAAATTTTAAAAAAATCACTAGTAAAATAAAAAGTAAAATCTATTAAAAATTAAAACAAATCATTGAATTTTAGAATTCTTCCAACAGTAAACAATTTATTTAATTACACTAAATTCTTTAATTAATTATAAGATTAAACTGATGAGAATCAAGCATTATATTTATTATTGCGGGAAATGCACTAGTAGCACTAAGTTCTAGTTAATTCTTGTATTTATACATTTTTCTCAGATGGCATCACGTTTTTGTTTGTTGTTTCATCAATTTTGTTAAATTAAAAGACATTTTTGATACTTTATGCTTATTTCAGATTTCTACTTATTAAACTCTGGTTTGAATAGCGATAGCCATTAAAAATTAATATCACGGCGTATGTTTTTACATCGACACATTAATGTTAATAACAAAAACACGAATATTCCTTGTTCAGTGTTAAGAAGTCAAAACATATAAAACATGGCGTCGTTTTGCATGTGACGTCAAAGGTGGCGGAAAGTGTGACGTCACCCGTCCGAGTTGTGAGGCCATTATATAGAGGGTCTTGCTTCTACCAAGTTTCTCATCTCAAGTTTTGATTTTTTTTTTCATTCTGCATTACAGGCTTCTTATATTAGATGATTCAAGTTTAACTGTAAATAATAACATATTTTGTATTTGAAGAACAAATATTATAATGCTCGTAATTTTGATTAAAATAGTTCTTTTATTCAATGATTGGTTATGGTGATGGGGAGATTTGCTACAACTTCTAAAAAAATAGGGGTCACCTATAAAAATTATTTAAATTAAATTTAATAAGATATTCGTGAAAGAAGCCATGCATGGGTGTAAGTAAAAGTTAATAAAAAATCATCGAGGTCAAAAGTGTAAAAATCAAATGGATGCTTAAGAGCAAGAGATGTTTAAAAGCAGAGAGTGACTCAAGAGAAAAAAGAAAAAAGTCAAAGAGCAAAGTGATGTTACGGGGCAAAGATATACTGATGGGAGCAAAGAGAGATCTCCTAAAGGGGTGATCAAGAGCAAATATATGCTGAGGAGTAAAGATATTTTAAAGAGCAATAGAGGTGATCAAGAGCAAGGAAGCTATGGAGCAAAAGATAATATTAAAGTTGGATAGAACCTTTTGTGAGTTTTATCTGTGGCCTATCATTTGCAGTTTTTTTAAATTTTATATGCTTATGTATTTTACCATGAAATTTTTACTTAATGGTGTACAATTTATTGACCAACACAGTTTAAATCATTCGTAGGATCTACAAATGAAAGAAAGTTCTCCTCGTGTATCCAGCCAAAAAAAACCCCCTACTTATCCTGATTTAAATCTGATGGTTTTCTTAATAATTAAAGCACATGATAAAAAACAAAACAAATAACAGAATCTGAAAAATTTACAAAACATAGATTTTCGCTAAGGCATGCAGAAGGTATTGAAACGCAACCAATCAAAAACTGCTTTTAACGTTTTCATTCACTAAAACACAAAAATACCTCTCACATAACCACAAATGGTTTTTCGATGCGACATCTGCTCCGAACGGCAGATTTTAAAAACCAATCCATGCGGACCACTTCCCCAGAAATGCACTACTAATTCGATAACAAGAAAGGCTTGCTTGGAATCTGTCAACAGTTTTCCCTTGATGGAGATTTATGTTCCCCCAGTATTACTGGAGTGAGCAAAAAGGGGGTCATGGGTTCCTTGGGCGATTCTGTTGCTGTATACGTTGAATTAATTAGTGACCGCGTATGCATTGTAAATATTCGGGAAATGGCTTTATTGTTCAATATTTGCAGGGGATATTTCGACCCGGAAGCGCTTTTCTGCTGTCGTTTATGGTTTTTGCTGCCTTCTTGGTAAAAATTAGAATTCAGGGCGGAGAAAGTTAAACAAAGGTGATTTAGACGGTTTCCTGTTAATGGATTTGAGTAGATTCAACTTTTTTAGGAAAGCATTTTAATGAATAATTTCTATTACCGTATCAGATAACATGAAACATCGTCTGTTTCTTATTCATTTATTTTATATCAGAAATACTAATGAAAGATGAAGCCTTTAACGTGCGTCTGCAATTTGTTAAATACTCAGGACGCGATTACTTTATTGTCTCACAGTCTCATGTTAATAGCTTTGGTTTCGGATTCCAATTAATCATTTGTCATTTTTCATTTTATTCCCCTCCTACTTTTTTAAAACTAATTTAGAGTGAGCTATTTGTGTGTTACTCAGTTTTAAAATAACTCTCTTATTAATGATGTTTATTGTTTAATGATAAGTTATGTACTTCAAGCCACTATACAAACAATGAAGGCTTATTACAAGCTAAAAATTATCAATTGTGGTACGACACTTTTAAAATGGGGAACTCCTTTCTTCAAATTTCAATTGGAATGAACTGCTTTTTTAAATCAGAACACCATTATCAGCAATATTAATGATATATTTCCAAATTTATAATAATGTATTATGCTTTAATCTTCTTGGGATTTAAAGGTTTCTTTAAAGAATCGTTGACTTTCTGTTAGTATTTTTCTACTGGCCATTTTAAACGGTTATTAACAAGTTATATTGAAAATAACATCTAAATTTATATTACTTAAAAGTTACGTGATTAATAAGTTTCAATAGAGAATCAAGTTTTCAAATATGCTTTCCCAAATTTATCCTTTTTTTTAAAATCTGACATTGAGAATTGATTGCATTTTAACAAAATGAGGGACATATGCTATAGTGGATACATTTAGTAAACCTATCTATTCTAAACGCAATAAATGAAACATTTCAATTTGAAAATCCAACAGGACCCCCTCTTTAAAAACAAAAACAAGCTTTAATTCCGATTAATGTGTTTTCGAAGGTTAGGAATGCTTCGCAGGTAGTTAACAGGTGGATATTCCCTTAAGCATGCAATTAAAGCTCCGAGTTGATTGAGGGTTTAACCATCCGAAGACCTTCGAATGGATTGGTTGATGGCGGTACCAAATACTGAGAATGCTATTTAATTCCAACGGATTCCAGAAGGGAACGGAACAGCAGATAGCTGATTGATGTGCCATGGTACACTTACCTAATTCGTGCAGCGCATTTCGTCTTACGACGTTTACTTTTGAAATTTCAAATGGAAATGGATATTTTGTTATTTCTATATAGAAAGATGGAGAAATGGAAAATTTAAAGAACATATACAGAATAGGTATATTTATGTTGTTTAAAAATAGAGATAGTTTAGAAAATTTAAAACTTATTTATACCGTATAACTAATTTTCGTGTGTTTTGGTATTTTTAAGATGGCAGGTAGTAAAAAAGGCAAAATATTTATTACTTGAACAATGTTTTGACGAGAATACAATTTAATAAGTTGTAGTATAGGTTTAATTTCAAAAATAAAACCCACTCATAATATACTAACACATATTAAGGCCCGATTTCAGAAAAAGGTTAACTCATTTTAGCAATACAAATGTCTTTTAATTTAAAAAAAATATATAAATTTTTTTTTAAGATTTAAATTTTACTAAAGAAAAGAGCCGTATTACCCCCAGCTAATAAAAGAGTAATGGTAGATATGCATAGAAGAAGTTGTAATTCAGCTTATTACAAAATACTAAATTCATAGACCTATGCACCGAAAAAAACCGGTTATAGTATCATACGTGATAAAAAAAATCATTAAATTAATTGTTAAAACACAATAAATATTTAATATTAATTAAATACTTAATATAAAATTATTATTAATGGTTAACTATTATGGATCTTATTACATTTTATTGAACTTTAAGGGGAATAACGCTTTTACACAAAAGAAGTAGGATTAAAAAAAAATGACATTTTAAAATTTAACTTCAAGTGAACTGATAGGGAGAAATCAACACAATCGTTTATAAAGAAACCCTACCGGCATCATTTAAAAAAAAAAAATGAACATTCTTATCAATGAACGTTATTTTCGATAGATATAATCAAAACCCGTAGTTTGAGAATTCTAAGACACCCACCCCACTAATGATAAAAAAAAAGATCACTTCTTTCTAAAGATCGTGACAGACTTCAAGTGAGCACTTAAAGATTTCTTTTGCCCCCTAAAAAGTAACCAGGGCGATTTCCTGTACAAGTCTGGTTTGATTCCTGAGGGAAAGCGAGTTTGACTTGGGTCTTCGTAATTCAAAGCATATCATTAGGCACGGAATGAGGTTTTTCTTTTCTTTTTGCTTGTAACGGAAATTTCTTGAAAATCGGAGCAATTATCCATTGTTTTCTTTTTTTTAGTGGCGGTGAGGAGGAAGACATGAAGAATTTTAAGTTCGAAAGAAGGAAATGACAAAAAAAAAAAAAAAGATGGAAGAAAAAATCTTTTAAAGTAAGTCTGATGTATTATAAAAAGCAGGGATTTCTAAGTTCATTTTACCTACTAAAGCTTATTAATTTTGCGCTAAGCATCCAATAAATTTATTTAACGTAAAAACATGAGTTATATAAAAGTACTTTAATGGAATTTTACGAATTTTCTTTACACCATACTTTGATATTCCACATATTTTGGTACTTAACATGCATTTTTGGCCGATCAAGGTTTAATCAAAGTTCATTCAACCAAATAATTTCATAAGTGGTGTTCTTCTTAATAGCTAAGGTGGTTGCATGTTGGGTACCTTGTTTTCTAGACGAATATTTAACAAAAAGAATGCTGCGTCAGAAAATTTTTTATGCATTCATTTGTATTGAAAAGAAAAGTAATATTTTGAGGGATAATCTCTATCAAGGCACTTTGCATTAAAAATTATGAAGAATGAAAAATCTAAGAATATTATATTATTTGCGTAAGTTAAAGTCTAATGCAAGTTATAGAAAATAATGAAATATATGGAAAATATATAAAATTGTTGTCAATAGTTCAATACATTTATTTCAAAACAAGTTTTCCCTTAATTTCTTTAGCATCAAAAAGTTTTCAACGCCACACTCAGGTATAAAAAAAATATACTAGATAAATTTTAAATCACTTTCATTACAAGGTAGTTCATTATAAACATATACATATTCATATTCGTATAAACATATACAAGTTTAGATTATAATCTTATCTTTTATCTTAACACTACTTTTTATACTACTCATTTACTTGACTAAGTTTTTATATAAAATATTTTGTACTAAAGGTTATCAAATAATCTAGCCTGGTGGTCAAGATACGGGGAATCAAATCCAAAGGTTGCGTGATCTGTTCCCCCCCCCCCCAACCAAGAGCAATAATTATTATTAGTTTCTAAATTTTTAAGCGCATTGAAATCGCATGACGGAAAAGGAAAACCGGACATTCCCTAAAATCGTGGAAATAACCCGTCAATAACGCTTCTGGGCAATTTACATTTTTTAAAGAAAATATTATTTGCAGTTTATGTTAGGTAAAAGCTTGAAGTTGAAAACTTAGATGTTTAACAAGCACACACTTATCCCCCCCCCCATTTTCAATATTCTTGTGAGCCTGCCGGCACTGCAGACACCTACGACTATGAATAATAAAATCTCCTTAAGGCACACGAAGTTTCTTTAGGGAAAGTTCGATTGAAACCAATACAATCTAATGAGAAATCGAAATGTTTTCCACTGGATATCAGTTTGATTTTCACCTATGTACTTATGCCATCTCTAACAGCCCCCAGCGGCACATTTGAAACTGAATAGAGGATAAACCCTACATTCCCACTGTTCAAAATGAAACACGATGCAGCTTAGCCTAAATTTTTGTCATTTCCACTTACTTAAAGAAGTGTCTCAAGAGTCGAACGAAATCGCCGCTGGAAATTGGCTTAAAGCTCGATCCTTCCAAAAAATAAATGGGAATCACGGAGAGAAAACTTTCAGCTATTTCTCCAAACCCGTGACGCAATAATCTGAATCACTGCCAATGCGAATATCTGGGGGAGAGAAAATGGCGTCAGACTGAAAAAAATGCGGGAATGAGATCCAACAAAATAAGTTCGAAATCAAATGGGTTTGGGAAAACGAATCGTCGAATATATATTTTTACAAATAAGGCACAGGTTTTCTTTAAAGATGGCAGTTTCAGGTGAAAATTTGAATGACAAGCATCTCTCCTAACAGCGTTTGTGTTTTGAAGAGTTCATTTCAAACAGAAGTTATAGGTTTATGAAAATTTGGATGCTTTCAATCTTTTATGAAAAATTAAATGTGGACATATATATGTTACGGGCAATATGATTAATCGGGCATTATTAATAATGCCCGAAGTGGAGGCGGGCAAAGGGATAAATTTCATTCATAAATGCCATTAAATTTATCATATTGCCCGTCTTACATCGGGCATTAAATGCCCGGATTTATCACATTGCCCGTAACATATATATGTATACATGTGTGTACATGAATGTTGGAGTTTGTCTTCTAAACATATTTACAGTTTTCTTTCTATTTACATAAAAAATGGTACACATAATATGTGTCGAAAATTTTTAACACATCGGTATTACATATAAAAAGTCAAGAAAAACATAAACTACGTTTTTAGAGTGTCTAAATATGACCCCTTGACCCTCTTTTGACCATTTTTAGATATAACACAGCACTTCTATTTAGTAGCATTAACATTCATTTTATTATTTTTAGCTGAACTTGTTTTCTTATTTTTTATGTTCTTTGAGGAAACATTTTCCATGCGAACTAATATCTACTTTATTCTTAATACTTTAAAAGAATAAGAGTGAAACTTAATTAGAATAATATATTTTGAAAGTTTTAGATCCTAGTGAAATTTATATTTTGATTAAAGTAAGTGATCGTAAATCTTGCGCCAGGCGTTTAAATTATAAATTAGATGATAAAACCGTTTAAAAACTGGGATTTATGGAAATAAAATCTGAAAAATGAACTTATAATATACATCCTATATGGGATTTTAATAATGGAAAAGTTTGAAAAACTATACTTAAAAGAACTCAAATGTTTTCTTTTTGAAACATTTCTAAACTTTCTGAAAAGTTAGTTTAACTACTTAGATCAAATCATTTTAATATTTATTTAAAATTAGAAAATTATCACCACTGCAAACTTTTTTAGTAAGTTATAAAACATGCTTTACCCTAATTGGTCGAGTAAGCAGAAAAGGATGTAAAGTTAAATATGGATTACCAATAAACTGTCATATAAAAGCTCAAACATTACACTATAGGCTAAAAACTAAAAATGTCTCTCGAAGAGCTGTCAGAAACAAGAGCAAAAGGGGATTGTGAGATCAATACAGCCTGTTTACGATGCTGACTGCCCCGAGCAGTAAAAAAGGGTAAAACATTCATGCAGAAAATATGACTGCCATACGCTTCTTCTCACGAGAAAACTTGGATTTAATATCAAGCTTTAGAACACGGTTTAGTGCTAAGATCCGACATACCAACATACTTATTGTACCATGTTTTAATAGAACTTATATCAGCTTAACAATGAAATAGGGGTGGAAATTCATTCTTGAAATCTCTAGCATACAGTTTTGGATTTCTCAAAGATTTATTAGCATTTTTTAAAAACACGCAATAAGTTTGGGAAAATATGTACCTAATCTTTTTCCTACTCTAGTACTCTCCCTAATGCACTACATCTTCTACTCATTACATTAAAATAATACGTGCATTTAACTTTTCAAGGATAATAATCACTCATTAAAATAGACTGGTAAGGAGAACTACTCAATTTGAAAAACGTTTATTATATTTATAAAAAATTTTAAATATTGAAACTTAATATTTTTTATTAGAGGGAAAATGTGTTAAACTCCACATTTTTCTCTTCAACCGACACATCATTCCAAATGTGGATTAATAGTTTAAATGGTATGCTTTTCTCAATAGCATAACCCTTTTTGAAATACCCTTAATCAGCAGGACGTTTTACAGAAAAATATTTCATTGTAACGAAAATCGTTAAGATAGGAGTTCTTAGTAAACTTCCCATCGTAGTAAATGATGTTTGAAAAATTTGATCAAGCTGGATAAAAAAAACTCCTGATAACTCCAAGCTCATTCATTTCCTCCTCAAACCACTCTTTGCATCCGATCGATCGGATGGAGTTTAAGAGTTCAAGATTTTTCTGAATGGAACGAAATCGATCTACCATATTTATAACTTGCCGAGTCTTTCCAACGTAGTTCGTGTTCAGCATGGTGTTTTCCATACCGAATGGGCCAATGCCCTATTTTTTGGTATCGTTCGAAGGAAAAGGTATTTACGTTCCCCTCTCCCCATCCTCGAAGAGAGGAATCCAATTATGTATATTTCTTTCGATTTTCTTGGACCTGGATGCAAGATGCAGATTACTTCCCAAATCCACGTCTTCGCGTTAGACGTCATTTATTGAATCGTTTCAGAGCTGGGGTTGGTTTAATGAACGAGTATTCGGGACTTTCAGGGATATTGTGGTATTTTTTCAGGGACTTGTTTATTCCGCATTTAGGATCATTAGCGTTTTTTGGAAGGGAGGTTGATTTCGTTCGCATGAATATTTCATAAGCTGGAGGTTTGATTAATATTTCTTAGCTTGATTAATGCAAAGAGGATGAATGGTTTCCGGGTTCGATGAATACTCAGACAATGGAATGGTTTTACTCATAATTTTCACTTGAAAGGTTTTGTAAATGCTGTTTTTGTTAACCTTAAACCCCGATAGCATTCGTTTTAAATTCAATTTGATTGCGCGATTTCAAAAAAGAACTAATATTAATAACGTTCTTGTTAACCGGGCCTAATATGATAACAAACATATTGAGAAAGTTCTAATTTTAATATAATCTATAGCAGCAATAGAGAAAAACATATTTTAAATATATATCAATTACAAATGGAACGATAGTTAAATTCGAAGATCAACAAGAAGAATTGCTACATTAAAAAGGACATAGTAGAATCAGTATTTAAAAACTTTCGGCTTTTTAGAGGATTATATTCTATAAAAAACAAAAGTGAGAAAAAATTAAAATAATAATATTCACATTTAAATTACTTTAAAAGGAAGGAATTCCTTTATTTATCTCGCTTCACAGAGTTTATAATTTTTTTTCTAAATAAAGTAGTTTCGAAAGTAAATTTTAAGTAATAGAAGGAAAGCTGATTTTTTAATGATATCAATTATTCAAAAATAAGTTATGAAGTGTTGAAAAAAAGTTCTAATATGTTATTACGTTTTAGAGTCTAACCTAAATGATAAAATATGCCGTATTTTTATATATTCAGATCTTATGAATACAAATAGTTACAAGAAACCGTGAAACTTTTATTGATTACAACGAAAGTTTTAAAAAATTACTACTGGACAAACAGTATATTTTAGTTTGAAGGGCATATTAAAAGGGAAACATACAAATAAATGCTTCAAGTACTCAAATTATTTTATTACTTATTTATCTACTTTTTAAGTTAAACGATTGTAAAATTTTAAAACATCTGTGCATTAAAATATCAGAAGAAAAACCCATTCTAAGTTTAAAAAAAAAGAAAGTTTAGCCATAATGATATTAGTTTCTAGAGACTCGTAAGAGATTATGAATAAATGTATAAGATTGCTTATGAAAGCATGATAAATTCGTTTGAAAGCTTTTTTCATTTAGTTATGTTTTTACTGGAAGTTTATCTTGTTATGCATTATTTATCAAACATCAGGTACTACGAGATGTCCCTCATCATTTGTTACGCCATTTATCTTACTCGATATATTATATACATTAGGTTTAAATTTTTCTTATTTATAAAAAGAAAATTATTCTACAACCTTTTTTGAGTTTCTTTAAGCAACTCAAGATCCAAAAAAAGATAAGACAAGTTTATTCGTCAGACTGATCCATCGAGGTTGGTTAAAAAAGTGGTTTACATGGTTAGGTTTTTTAGGGGAGTTTAAGGTATGTCTTTATGTACGCTTCTACCAACCTAAAAAAACTGGAAGTGGATGAAGGAAGGAGTTTGGCCCACTTCAGTGATTGAATTATGCTGTCCCATGCATTTAAATTCTCCAGAAACGTTCGTTTGATACAGTCTGTACAATTAGTTTCTTTTACATGGATGGCGTGGCAATATAGTATTGCAAAGAAGTCAGAAAAAAGATATTACTGAAAGTTGTGGTAACTTTCTAACTGGCATATTTTAATGTTTTTTAATAAAAAGCATATTTTTCTCAAGCATACATGGATTGGTTGTCATATTTGACCTGTATCACAAGTGTAAGTGTGTTTGACATGCTTTTAAAAAATTATTAAATTTGGATATGGAAATGAGATGATTGTTACTTGGAATGGTATGATTCGGCGCGAAACCATATTTTCTTTCTACTTTTTGGATGAATGATCAAGGAATTTTATTTCCTTTAATTTTATTTCTCGCGCGCCGAAATGGCCGCGCCGAATGCCGAATAGTAGCAGACCGATTGTTGCTTTATTTAAATCTTTTAATAATTAAAGTGTTAAAGTGTGTAAATTTTTTAGTGTTAGTTTTCTTTGTTTGTACTGGTGTTTTCAACATACATGCTTTAGATTTTTGTTTATTGGTGACTGTTATATGTTGCAAGAACGGAACTCTTTTTAGGATCTATCACTTCATTAAGGAAAGGCTACCACTGATGAGTTCTGTTTCACTGTTCAATACTTTAAATTATTTCACAGTTAAATATTATTATAATGTATTCATACATAAACTCTTTCCTTTTATTCTTTCATGGCATTTGATATCTTTTTATGGTCGAAAATGGTTATTTCTGTAAAAATTGAAACTCCACTTCTTATACAATAAGTGGAACTAAACAAAAAAGCAACTTCTTTAGAAATTTTACAGCTTATACTTATTTTACAATGAAATATTTTGAGTTATTTTTTATCTTTTTAAATTTTTTTTTATGCATGAGGATTTTAAGATTATAATTTCTTGTTTTTTAAGTTTAAGCAGTTACAATGTGAGATACTGTAAAATAATTTTGCTTCTATAGGAATACGGGAGGTTAATTAGAATGATTCCCAAGGAAGCCAAGGAAAAATTTAAACTGATAATTTCAAGGAACAGCCCATTCTTATGGTGTATGAAACGTAAGAAAGAAAAATGTGCAGTAAAATAATACTAAGTTTATCAGTTACATAATGGTGAAGCATGATTTGAACCAAACATTTTGTTCACATAATGCGGGTCCTCTCTAACATCAGTATTGAAAACTCTATCTTTTACAAATAATTTGATTCTTTCTTCTACTCTCTTAAACCGAGTTTTCGCTACATCCCAGTTGCAAGTTTGACAGTATGTCCGATTAACTTCTGAATATTATAGTTATACGTATTGTTGGACTTTACAAAACACTTAGTTAGAGTAAACAAAATTAGCGAAAGAAAAAAGTATATTCACTATGTATGGGACTTATCAAATACTTTAAAGGACCATTACCTCCTGGCCAATACCTTGCGAGATCAATACTTCCAGTGATCGAACGGTCTTTAAAACCTCCCACCGATAGTGATACTTTTATTTCTTTTTTTATAAAATGTCGTAAAGGAGGTAGTTAATCTCGGTTTTGTCTAAGGTCCTTTCAGCCTCCAGACTGTTCGGGGAGACCACAGAATGAAAGTAATGGTCTTCATTCTGAGGGGAGAAAGAAAACGTCCCATTCGATTTTGGGAGGCGTGGATGGACTTGATTGCATCTCCATTAACAATTTTTACCGCCGTTTGCCGAGGGCTTTTATAGATACCATCATCGGTAAAAGGATTGGATTGATTCACTTCGGGCATTGGCCTACTCTGAACGAATTGAAAAAGGTCTTGGTTCATTCGTATTCTTTGGTGTTTGTAAAGTAGTATCCCCTTCGTTTAATCCGATGTTATTTTCCCCTTAAAGAAATGCTTTTACGTTAGCTGATAGGTGCTTGTTACTTTGGTTTACGGAGTAGCACGATGTAATAAACCTACCGAATCGTGCGAAATAAATATAATAAGAGACCAATCATGAAATTTTCATCGAGACAGAACAAAATAGTGGAATTAATAAAGGGGTAAATGTTTACCATTTAAACATTTCCATAAAGCAGTGGTTCTTCACTCGAAGAATTCAACAAACTAATTGACCTCAAATTGTACCATTTACTTGCAACACCCTTACACTGTGTCTTAAAACCCTTCAAAATGACAAAATATGACAAGACACCATAATCAAAGTTCATTTACACTACTTAAATTATTCTGAATATAATTAAATACTGCATTTTAATTATGTGCCACTTTAATAGATAGTTGTGTTAACTTTAGGTACAATCGGTTTTCATGATTGAAATGGTTTAAAAAGCTGCCAAAAGTGCCAAGAATTAATTAGATTGAAGGGAAATAATTGAATGTTAAGGAAGTAATCTATCAAAAACTTTCAAAAACCCTTTTTGGGAGATAATCATAAACAAGAACTCCATGTTAAAAAATTCCCTGAATTTTCCGCTTCAATAAACGATTTCTTTACAATGGTTAAAGTTTATTCCTGTAAATATTTTCTTTAAATCTACACTGTAAAAAATTCCCGTAAAATTTATAGTTTTAAACTGGCAGCTGGGTTGGTTGTGGAAAACCGTAAAAATTACGAAGTAAATCCGTAAAAGCAACGGCGATTAACCATTTTAATCCATGTAAATCCGTAAAAACAAAGGCTTTTTACCATTTTAACCCATGATTTTGGTTTTGCAAGGTAAAAACACCGTTGTTTTTACGGATTTACTCCGTAAATTTAACGGTGTTCCACAACCAACCCAGCTGCCAGTTTAAAACCGTAAATATTACGGGATTTTTTTTACAGTGTATAAATATTTAAGGGTATCATGGTAATTAAGTGAACTAACTTTATCACTTCATATTTTGCTTTTGGAATTGGAGTTATACTGAAGTTTATCAACAGTGATTCAGTTTTGTTTTTACACTGTCATTTAGTTGAAAATCATCATAATGTCAATAATCAATAATGTCAATAATGTTCAGTTGAAAAAAATTTTGGACCCTCGCCTGCCTTTCATATCAGGGACATCGAGCTATCGGCTACAATTAGCCGGACGCTCGTAGCAAGAAGTAAGAAGTAAGTAAGTAAGTATTTAGTTGAAACATCGTGAATACTACTATATTTTTTATGCTGACAGAAATTAAATTAGTAATGATAAACGCTTAGAAATTTTTCAAATGTTTTTAATTGAAAGGTTTTTCTTAACAGTTACTTAATCAATTCTTTAATAGAACCTCAAGTACACATTTTTTTCAACGTTAATACACGTAATACATGTCTAGTTTTAAATATCTATATTTGAAAGTTATTACTTACTTCAAAATTAAATTATGGTCAGGTTTATTATGGTTTAGCGTTTTATCGAATGTAAACAACTTAAGATAACTTAAATACAACCCATTCGCTCTAAACCTTTAATTAGATGCATCAAATTTTCGTTTACTTAAGCAATAGAACCAAATGTAATCTTATACATACTTTTATTAGAATGTTTACGTATCGTATAACTATGGTCCTCACAAAGTAAACCATCTACAATGAATGAATGAATACCCCCTTACCGTCCGATTTGAAAGATAAAATGCTTTTAATACAATTCTCCAAATGATTACATGCTTGAATTAATACAAGCTTCATTATCAGATAATAGAAATTTGTAACCCGTATGACAATTCATGGAAATTCTGATTCACTTAGCTTGGGTTTGAAAATTCCAAATATTTGACCATCTATTGCGTATGACAAATTACTCCCTGCTCATTAAAATGCCCATAAACTTTCAATTACGTCACGTTTCCTTAACCATCATTTAGGGGAGAAAAGTTATCATTTCATCATGGCCGCAAACCCAATAAATTGTTCTCGTCTCGCCAGATGCGGATAACCATTAGACCTGATTGCTTCTCACTGCTGCGGATAGTATAACAGCTTTGTCTAATACTTCGATTTTCTGCGGTAGAGTGAGAGAAGCATTAGATTACTCAGATAAGAGAGATTCTACGGCGGAAATGCTCTGTTAATATGCGAGAAGTTTGTCCCTTGTTTCTTCATGGATAGCGTTTAACGTTGATGATATTGTTCTATGTTGGGTAAAGTGTGTTTTAAGTGTGTCCCTTTCAGAAAGTTCAGTGCTTAGGGAGACATAAAGAATGATTTTATGGGTATTTTATACTGGGTTAAACTGACAATTTTGAATGTATTGTAATTTTATCGCCAACAATCTCATTCACGGAAGGTATTTTTTTCTGAAACAGTTTTAACAGCGTTTATTTCTTTTTATTAATTTTGATGATTAAACATAAGAGATAAAGCTAGTTTTACTGCATACTTCTTAATTTATACGTAACACTATGAAAAACTGGTATGAAAACGCTCAAAATATCTAGGAGGTCATTTTAAGATTTTAAAAATAATCTTTACGTACTTCCTTATTTAATTGGGAAAATTAGTTTACATTTCATAATTTTTAATAAAATAACGGTACTGCACCAAAAACAATCCATAAACGCAATTCTCGATACAGACTCCACAGCTTTCTGCGGTTTAACATCTATATTCAAGGTTTTCACTCGGGAAATCAATAATCTTCAAACATTGAGATCGATTAAGGTGTGGGGGGATGTGTGTGTGTGTTTATATTAATACATAAACACCGTACTTAATTTTCAAGTTTATCACATTCTTGAAGATGGAGTGATCAGATTCACTTGAATTATGCAGCAGTCGATTAGTATGTCAAGGATACTGATAGCCGTATTTCGTACAACATACCCCAAAGATAATCAAGAATTTGCAATTTTTATGTCAAAAGCTAATGTTTGAGAGATACTAAGAATATTTATAAGGATAGAAAATGAAAAGAAAAATATATATAGTATTCAACAGATTTTAGTTAAAAGTTTCAATACAAATTTTCAATTTATATTAAACAACTTGTACCTAACATTATTAAGGGCAATTAAGTTTTTTTTAGATGAGTACGAACACTAAAGAGGGATTTATAGGTTTCAGTGTTTTGGTGTTGTATTTTCACTAATTTAGACCTGTGTTATTCTTTATGAATGTGCGTGTTTCAGCTATTTTTATTTTACACTCGTGGTTTTAAAACATAATGTTTCACTGTGTAGAAACATTTATCGTTCTACTTTTGATATGCATTATTTGGTTACAGCTTGAATTTGAAAATTATCAAAAATATGCTATGATCGTTCTGTTTTTCCAAAATACTTATTTTTAAGTAATAATTTCATTAATAGCTTTAAAAATTCTTAAAAAAAAGGCTTTACTTTTACCTAATTTTAAACTTTCCTTCATAAAAATCTAAACTAAAATATTTTTCTATTAGTGTCAAAGAATAAGCAACTTAAGTTTAAGCATCCATGAATTGCGATGTTATGAAATAATTATTAATTTTAACTTATGGGAAGAAATAAATAGTCTACAGTAGAGTAAATAGAACTCAATAGATAGGATATGAAATTGTTACAGTATCCAATTTCTCGAATAAAGGACTTAAAAAACTTTTCATGAGCGAAAATTGAACTAAAATCATTATAAATTCAAATATAAAATTTGAAATAGTTAAAGAAACGACTACTTATAATTTAGCAGTAGTATAGTAAGAAATCTAGTTTTCAAAGTTTTAAGTGAAAATGTGACTAATGTTACTATGGATATTAGAGAGTATACCTTAGATACCTAGCAAGAGTATATATTCTAAAACACTATATAATTTAACTCTAGGTAAATGTTAAGAGCTTATAGAAAGAACAAATAGGTACTTATGGTCTGTAACATAAACTTTGAAAGTTAAAAGCTCACACTGAACGTTTGTCACGGGTATTTTGCTCCAATAAGAATATTCTGGAATGTTTCCCAAAAAGTAGCTACCCTAAAAAAGGGTTTTTATCTTTACGATTTTTAACCTTTAAGGTTTTTTTTTTACCTTCTGCTATTCATAAGAATAGTTTATGTTGTAAAAAGTTTTATTCGAATGTATCGAAGAGCATTCTCATGAAAAGATATTTATGAAAGAAAGTTCTTTCATGGTAACTGATTTTTTCAGAGAAATGAGGAACATCCATGCCGTAAATGGTATATTTCCAACAAGTTCTCTCTTTTTCACTCTTACACACAAAAATTGTTTTATTCTAAATGGAAATAGTAAGATTTTTAGAGCTACGTACCTCAATTTTTTTAATATGTTTTAATAATAACTGAATCTTTAATTTTAAGATATTATAAAAATGTATTAATTAATGAAAACACAAAACTATTATCATGAAGTGGAATATCATTCAACATTTTTCGTAGAGTTATCCTAAGATTCAATATATTACACAGATTAAAACTATGAAAGGGAAAATTTCAAAGTCAAAATCTACTCTAAATATTGTTCTATTCATTTACGGATAGCATTATTCAGAAGCACGTAATCTCAATTGAGAATAATCTTAAGTTGTTCCAAAGTGTTGGAAGCAAAATTTCATTGAATTCCTCCATACCATTCAAGGAAGGGGAGAGCCTAAGAGTAGGTAATCTGAAGAATGCAATTTAAAAAGATGTTGAAAACAGCAGTAACTGCACATTCAAATCGTCCAATTCCACAGTTATGGTTACAACATCAAAGCTTCAAAAACTTTGAATGGCAACTTATATTTTTTCTAGACTATGGTGTGCAGGGTAATGAAAAGAAATAAACAACACATTCAGACTGAAAACTACCTTTGGTGGGCGGAGAACATGAAAAAAGGGGGAGGGGAAAGAAATAAATAGGGGAAAATACAAAGTTGAACGACCGTATGTCACTTATAAAGTGTCATCATATGTGAAAATTGGAGTGCTTGAAACACAATAAAATGTTTTGCTTAACTGTTTCTATTTTCAATTTTTTTCTCCTTCCTGTCACATATTTTCCGAGTTATCCTCCATTCAAAGATTCAGAGCTCTTACTGGTGAAGACGCCATTCTAATATAAGACGGAAGGTCTTGTTTATTGATCTCTTTCTATTTTATCTCTATAACATGGCATTGAGTGGAAGGGAATATTAATTAAAATTTCTTTCCAAGTGGTATATTTTCAGCCGTTTGAAGTTTTAAAAGGAGTTTTTGAAAACACTCGATAAATTAAATTGATTGGAATTATCTAAATCTAGAGCTCAGTTTCATTGATAATTTAAATGCATGCATGTATTGTATGTACATTATTATTATCGATCCTTTCTCAATTATTTAATAATTAGGAGAGTGGGGCACCTTGGGACACTTTTTTCTCTCTTCTCTCTTAGGGACATCTCTTTTAGGGACTTCATAATAACAATTTTAAAAAGCCTCTTTTAATGTCCCAAGATGCCCCACTAGTGGCCCACCTTGGGACACTTCCAATAATAACATAAAAACTTTTGTTATTTTGAAAAATAAAAAAATAACACATTAAATTATGATAAAGCTATGCTTAAGAATCTTAAATTGGCTATCAATAATAAGTTACATTCAAAATTTTCGCTCATTTCTTCATTTTTGTCATGATGTAAATCACTAATTTTTTTTATTCCTTCCAGAAACTTTTTTGCACCAATTTCTAAATTATAATCCTCTAAATTCTTAAATTATTTAATTTTTTAATAAAAACAATTTTGTTTTATTCTTGAAAATTTTGGGGTATCTTTTAACATGTCCCAAGGTGCCCCACACCTGAGTGTCCCAAGGTGCCCCACCTTGACACTTTGGGTATTAATCTTAATTACTCTTTTGGGTTTAGAAATAAATTTTCGTTTTCTTTTCTAAAATATCAATGGATACACATACTTTAGTCTAAGCATAATTATAACATAAATATGTTTTTTTTTTATTTCAAAAAGGCTTTTCAAACTACAGATGAATCTTACTTCAGACCACGAAAAACAAGAAAAGTGAAGTAAATAATTTTGTAGACGCACCAAATATTCCAAAACACGTTGAGGAGTAGATTTTAGTCTAATTTATTAGTACCTAGAAGCAAGAGTTCATAACTATAAAATTGCGTCCGAAAATTCGAGTGTCCCAAGGTGGGCCATGTCCCAAGGTGCCCCACTCTCCCCTCTTATAGTTAATTAGGAAGTCATTATGTTTATTTAATTGAGAGTATTTAACAATTTGTAATTTTCTTGGGTGGAGTCATTTGAATCGTACATACAGAGAGATAAATTTATTATTTCCTAGCTACAATACCCAATAAATTTTTAGATTTAAAGTATCCCTATTTTAGATCCCAATTTTCAGAAATACCTGTAATATCAATTTATATTGTTTAAAACATAGAAATCTTCCTAAAAAGGTTAAAGAATTTTTTTTTTGTAAATTTGAAATTTATTCTTTTCCTTCAAATAAAATTAAAATTAAATGTGTGATAGTTTTCTTTAAGGATTCATATGGAACCTTGCACTTTATTTAAAAAGAATTTGTACCTTGGAGCTAACTGTACCTCCGTCCTACACTATTTTTATCTTAACTTTTTGTAGCATAGCAACACTATCCATGTAGTTAGAATCTTTACAACCAGAGCTCTCAGTCTAGCTAAATTACTGTAAAAAAAATTCAACAAGTTTGAGATAATATAGTTTAAAAACTATTTTCACCCATCAAAAGTAAATTTTTAAGTTTGGTTTCTAAGTTATAAATACAGATTCTCTTTTACAATGAATTTTACATCTTAAAGTATATTGCTTCAGCTTTAATATTAAGTTCTTAAAAGGGGGCTGGGGGTAAACTGAACATGGTGAAGATAATTTATTCTGAAAATTATCAAGTAGTGTACCTGCCTGTCCAAGGTATGATTTAGTTTCATGACTAAAAACAATTTTAAGTAAAAACTATAATTTTGTGATAATCAGTGATTTAAAACGTTTTTGCTGAAAAGTGCTCGAACTAAATCTATAATTTAAGCTAATATATCTGAGTATTTTAATATAAACACTTGCTCCATGCGTTTTTCACAAACATTTGATTAAGTTTAGAGGTGAAACTAAAGATGCTCCAACACTACTCATGGTTGACCATGAAAGTCATATCTCTGTGAACACAATTAATTTTTCTACAGAAAATAGTGACACTGGTAATATTTCATCCCCATACTAACTACAAAAATAGCAACCCCTCGACAAAGATGTTTTAAAACCATTAAAAACTGACTACTACGATAGTTCTATGAAACATTTAATAAGTACATTCGAAAATGTTTGAAAGCAAGCAACCAAATACGAGTATGATTAGGCTCAATCAGTTCGGAGAGCAATTGGCCTTCACAACATTAAATATCATCAGGTTATTCTTAAAAGAAGGCTTTAAATAAGAAAAAAAAACCTAAGATTTTTTGACACATAATTTATTTGAAATACTGTGTGCAAAAAATAAGGTTATTTATGATTTCAATTATATTTCTTTCCCTATATTACGCACTTATTCAAACCCTTAGTATACAGCATTTACTAAAACAATAATACATCTATAATAACTTTAGTGCATTGATTCCCTTTTATTCTTTTTAGTAAGGTTTTTGTACGGTTGGTGGTAAAATGGTTATGGCTGGTGTAATAACAATTTATTAAGTAGAAAATTTTCTTTATACAAAGAGGGAGGCTTAAAATATCATTAATATTTTTTTATGAGAGAAAATTATAAAATAGGGATATTTTATGAAAAATAATAAATACCTACTAAAAAATGGTAAGATCGTTTTTTTAAAAAGTACACCAGAAGGTAAAAACTGAGGAAGTAAAATTCTTCCTTTAGAAGATGAGATAAAATATGAGATCTACTTAAGATAAATGGTGTTACATCTAACTATAAGATTTATAACATTTCTAGGACCTAAGAGTTGTCTTTGGAAAAAGTATGAGAGTAAACTTATATCCATCATATTCTATGGCAATATTAAAACGTATCAATTCATAACGTTAATCCGTTAATAAATGAAATATCAAAACTTTAATGTAGTTTTTTGTGTAACTTTAAATAAAATGTGCACGTTAAAAACTACTATTTTTTTTTTCAAAATTCAAAATGGAAGAGTGTTAGAAAGTTATAAATGAAAAGAGTTCTGATGTCAAACCTCATCGTTTCAACATGCCTTTTTTCACTAAAAGTTGTCAAAATCATCAGTCAAGGTTTTCTGGGAGAGTTAACAGACCATTGCCAAAAAGAGAAAGAACTACTATAATTAATTAATTCTTTTTTGTAATTTAAAAGAAATGTCGAAATAATAATTTCTAATCGCTATATTTAAAAAGGGAAATATTCAATGACCATATCAGTTGTTTTTTCTCGGAATTCAGGACTGTTCTGAACAATTTTGAATTCCTTGTATCGTAAAACCTCCATTAAAGCTCCATTACCCCACCATTTTGTTCGTCTCTAACACCATCACATTTGAGTTAGTGTTGAAGTGATCTTCCTCTATAAGCGCTTCGATTTATCTTCTGAATGCAGACTGTTAAAAGCATCCATGTGTTATGAACGCAACCTTATCAAACCCCAGAACATTAATGCCTGACAGATTGATGGGGGTACCATGCTATTTATCGGGTTTTCTATTCTTTTATTCCTCCAGGATAACAGATGGCCTCTGGATCTGATTTAATTGGGATCAAGTAGGTATTATTTGGATTTTCTTTATCATCATGTTATTGTAATAACATTTAGTGAAAAAGGAGGAATTGGTTGAATAGGTAGGTGTGATTAATAAAAGGATTGTAGAATTAATAAAGGCGAAAATACTTTTATTTTCACGTTTTGATAACTTAATCATGAAAACATGAAAAATTCATTTTTAAAATAATCCTTTTCATTATGTATTTACGCTTTTAGCAACAATTTTTATCTTACAGCATATTTTTTTTTTCAATTTCTGTCTTTTAAACTATCAAAATTTATTCTAACCTTTAAAAAGAAATTCAAAATTTCTATTAAAGTCTTTTAACCTTAACCTTTATTCTAAGCTTTAATAAATAAATACTGAATTTCGTTTGAACCAATCCTGTAAATAGTATTTAATAAGAAAACATGCATATTTTAGTTTGTAAAGTGTAAGGAAAGAGTGTTAGCAATTTAATGCTAACGCTGCGAAACTATCAAAACCTTTTACCAGAAATACTTTTTTCTGAGGATAAACAAACCAGGTGCTTTAATGTATCAAGTACTAAAACATATAAGGTAGTATGTGCTTAAAAAATAATCTACCAGGGAAAGGGATCCAGAAATACCATTGGAACATGTACTCACATGTTTATACAATGCATATTTATCACATGGAATAATTTGAAATCCCTTCGGAATGTTCCCAAAAGGTAACGTGAAATAATATTAAGACCTATTTTCTCCAGGGGATGGAACGTAGTGCTCCCAAGAAGATTTTCCTCAAGGAAAAAAATTTTATCCTTACTTTTACATTAGAAAATTGCTTAAATTTCCGAAAAACAGCCAAATGTGATTTTTAAAAATACCTCCTTTTTACATGAAATGAACTAAATTTGTAAGTTACAATCTGACCACAATTTGTAAAGAAAGCACACATAGTGAAAGGATTTAATTAGCCAAACAATCCCCTGTTTCAAAGGATATCGCAAGGTCTCCCATTTAGAGGGTGATAAAACCATTCCCCAGACATCGTATCCACTGAAAAGACCTCTCAACCCGGGTGGGCATTCATCACACCTATCTCCATCCTTCAATTGGTCGTCACCCTTATCTTCTGTCTCGAAGATGTACTCCTCCCTTTTCAATTAACCTTAGAATTGGCAACACTGTCCGTCCAGCCCAAATCCCGAGTAGGGGATATCTTTTCCCTTTCCATCCCATTAGAAACAATGCTATCTATTAGTGAATTCGCTTCTGGACCAATGAAATACCAATTCAATAGAGCCATCCTGATTTTGAGGAATAGACCCATATTGTTGAATCTATTACTTAACTGATTGATTGCTTAAATGGGCTTGTGTACAGCCGAATCCAGAAGTTTTTGGCATAATTCATGTAAAACGTTTTGCAATTTATATATACAGGGTGCTTCACAAGTTTGAAGCACGGTTTTTTTTTTAAAATATATTTAAGTGGCCATGCTGAATTCATTAAAGATTTCGTTCCATCTCCTTTGATTTTAAAAATATTTTTCTAAACTTTTGAAATTTTTTAAGCTTTCTTAATAGATTAAGCTTGGTTATTTTACAATGGGTACACTTTACTTTCATGACTCTAAAATAGACGTTGTTTCCAAATAAAAAGTCATTAAACGAGATTTTGAAGCACTCTGCATATAAATATTCTAATCTTACTTTCTTTGTCGTTCTGTTTCTTTTATGGATTACATAAAGCTCTAAATTATTTGAATAATTTTGTTGTTTTTATTTTGCACACTTATTGAGCACTAAACCTTTTCAAATGCATTCAAAAAAGCAAACATTTTTTTGTGATTCCATATTGAAAGGAAAATTGTTTTTACATTAACTCCTCTGACATTTAACTGAATAAATAAAAATAATTTTATGGTTTTAGGTTGTTGAAAAGGAACTATGATTTCCTTTCATAACTTCATATGTTTTTCGGAGTTAAGAATTTTTTTGAAAGAAATATTATTAAAATAGTTTCAATGATTAAAAGAAGAATTTACACTTTTATGCCATCAATGTAAATTTAAATTGTAAATGAGAAAGTCAGAATTATTCTTTAGTTTAAAGGTTTTTTGAAATGTAAATTAAAACTGAATTAAATTACATACTTCCACTTACAATTTATGATTTAACTGACATAAAACTTCTTTAAATAACCCCTAAAGCAATATTCCAATTTATAAGTACTCGTATATTTTATACTTGAATAAATTTATTTCTGATGTAATAAGTTGAAAGAAATATTACATTATTTAACTAAAGCTACAAAATAAAAAATACTTTCAACATATGTTTTTTTTTCGTGCATAAATATTGATCAAATTTATGAAAGTAGTTAAAAACACACTCAAAGAATGCGAATTAAGTCGTTTTATGAATAAAACATCAGCAATGGATTTCGAAAGAAAAAGACTGAGTTACGTGGTCATTTTTTATACAAACAAACAGGTTTTCAACTTAACTTTTACTTATTTATATCAACTAAATTTTGTTAGACGTCTATGACGCCTGATGAAGAACGAATCTGCTACTATTCGGTGCCAGATATTTCCATTTTTAGAGCAAATTAATATATTTTTTAAACAATGCAAAATAATAAGTCACAAATTATTGATTAAAAATTTATTATATTTTTAAAATAATTTTTAAAGAAATCTTCTAACTATTAATGAAAATTTTATTAATAACCTGAACAACCTTCATCACCGAACAGATTTTCGCCTTGCCGAAAAGGCCACGCTGAATAGTCCCATTCCGGATAAAGAATTATTTTATTACCACAAAAACTTTAATTTAATTTTAATATACCTACTCGAAATATTTAAGTTGAATTTTAGTTTATTTTAAGAAATTCTGTTTTATAATTAAATTCATCTTATTTAGTTATAATACTCACTTTATACAGGGATACTCTGCACTACACTACAGCAACGTTCGGCGGATCGCGTAAGGTTCCTGGGTGGAACTCTAAAATCTGTCAATTTGAATAAAAAAATTAATAATGGTATTTACACATAATAGATACGTTTAGCTATAGCCTTTTTAATGTGTTTTACATTTTATGCATAATAGCGTGACTAATTTAATTAAATATAGTTGCTGTGATGAGAAAAGGTTTAATGGCAGATAACAACAGCCTTAAGATCAAAATGAATTTTGGGATGCCCACCGCAGATGGTGACTAAACGTTTGTCAAAAGTTTCTCTGGAACACGGCCCACCTGCTAGAAAATTCATAGTGATCTTAATGACACCGACCGTGAAACTCTTATCCCGGTCTGCAGGATACTTTTTATCGAACAGACACACCATTATTATATTACCATTTCAGATAAAATTATGATAGTAACTGATTTTTGGATTAAATGAATATTTTCTCCGTTCAAAAAATATCGTGAATGCATTTTTTCATCCAATGGTTTAAACTTATAACTAGGTAATTTCTTTCCATACTTAAATGAAATTCCTATTTCGTTACAAACATCTAATACTTTTTTTTTTCAATGAAATGAACAAATTATGACTGGAAATAAAAAAGCCTTAAAAAATTCACTAATTAAAGAATCTGAATCACGAAATCGAATTGAAGCAGAGACATAAGACAATAAAATGTGAGACGGATAGAAAATTCACGAGACGAATTGGAAATACCAGCTTAATCTTTCTATACCAAACATATTTCTATTTATAGATCTCATGAATATTTCATAAGTCGTGGTTAAAACTCATGTGGAACAAATTTTATCCGAAAAAGATCTTTCTTAAACCTTTTTGAATCAAGAAAAATATAAACTAAGGAAATACTTTTATGGTTTAATAATTTTGAGCTAAGGTTATTAGAAAATGTAACACATGTACACTGTAAAAAAAAGTTTCTTCAAAAAACGGAAATTTCCCGGCAGCACTGCTGCCGGATTATTTCCATCATTTGAGAAGGTGTCCGTATTTTCTTTTTCCATCATTTGAGGGAATGTCCGTTTTGTTTCTTTTCTGTCAAAGGAGGGAAAACTACCGTTATTTTAGGGAACGTCCGTTTTATCTTTTTCCGTCAAATGAGTGAAACTTTCCGTTATTTTAGGGAACGTCCGTTTTATCTTTTTCCGTTAAATGAGAGAAACTTTCCGTTATTTTAGGGAACGTCCGTTTTATCTTATTCCGTTAAATGAGAGAAACTTTCCGTTATTTTATGGAACGTTAGTTTAATATTTTTTCGTCATTGGAGTGAAACTTTCCGTTATTTTAGGGAACGTTCATTTTAACTTTTTACGTCAAAGGAAAGAAACTTTCCATTATTTTATAGAACATTCGTTTAATATCTTTTCGTCATTGGAGGGAAACTTTCTGTTATCTGATTCTATTGCGTCTGATATTTTTTCTTCAAAAATTAGAATTTTTCCCTAATTTGAAGAAAACGTTTGTACCTTTATTTTTCCTATACTCTATAATAATTAAAGATATTCCTCGAGGAAAAAAATATTCATTCTTTATTTCAATTGAACTAATCAACAAGCTTATTTCTATTTTTATGAAATACGCTTATTTTACTCGTCATTTTTTTACATTTTTACTTTCTTTACCCTGCCTCCCTGTAGCTTAACCAGCCTGAAAATTTGATAAATTTCTAGTAATATTAAAATATACTTTAATAAGAGAAATACTAGAGATTATACGTTTGTTACGTGCAATGTAATAAATCCGGACATTATTACTAATGCCCGCGTATTTCGGACAAAGTGATAAATACCATTGAATTTATCACATACCCCGTCTCAACTTCGGGCATTAATAATCCACAGTTTATCATATTTCCCATAAAAAATTTTGAGTTATACTTTGATTTGTCTAATCAAGCTAAAAAAGTAACGTTCATTAATACCTTTCTAAGTAAAATTTTAAGATCCAGTTTTATTTTCCTGTTTTAGCATAGGAATTAGGAATTATATTAAATACTTCAATGTGGATACATACACTATATTGTGGGACGTTGGACGGACCCCCTGATGTGAGTCCAGCCTCTCAAACCTTAATTTAATTTACATATTTACTTCATGTTTGGCTATACAAATCATGTCAATTTATTAAAAAAATACAGTCTGTAATATAATTTTCCCAAGTAGCATAGTGAATTGAAGAGAAATTAAGATAATTTTCAATGGATCTCTAAATATTTTCTTTATAGGGTAGTGGATTTTCATTATATAATTCACAACTTTGGTTGATTAATAAAATATTTTAATATGAGATGAAAATATAGAATCAAACATAACTAACTAATCAAACCGAAAATTTTTATTTCTTTCAGAAATGAGTATTGGGTTTTACAATCATGATAAAAAAAGTAATTTAAACACAGTAATGGTATTTTAAAAATATTGAATCACATCAATATTTCATTATTCAGCAGCAGGATTTATTTCAGCAAAGACTCTGAAATGAAAATGTTCTTTATTGCAGTACATGAATTTATTGTGACTAATGTTTGCAGGATTTGTTTGCCAACCACACAATTTGGCAGGCACGTCAAGCTATCATATACTATAAAACAAAATCATTAATGCTTCTATTTCTCTAATGTTACAGTTCTTTGATTCTCTAGGTACCAATGCAACAATGAATAAAAGTGAAGTATTCACTGATTATCGTAACTGAGAAATTAAGTCCTTTTCTAGGGTTGATTTTGTATTTTTCCAAACCCAAGATTGGTTGGATTTTGCCTGGATTTTCTGGTTGGATTTTGCCTTTAACCCAAAGGAGAGTTCTGTGTGCTCGCAAAATTGTATCGTTGGAAAATAAATCAATTCAATAATAAATAATTCAATCTTGATTTAATCAATTGCAACCGAAGGTAATTTAAATAATTTACAACACCGATCACAGTATCACAAAGTTAAATCAAAAGTTACAAGTTATCACAAGTATTTAGACCATATTTTTGCGATCTAATATATTTTTTATTTCCAATGGCCAAGGTTACAGAAAGTCCACTACGCCATAGGCGTACGTGACCTAAAATGTTGGGGGGGGGGCACTGCTGAAAAGTTTTTAAAGACTCGAATTTGCATTTGAACCTAATAAACGGCCTATCGATGTAGAAAAAACTCTAGTCTTAACCTCAGGTAAAAGAACTACTATAGTTGCAGTGGCGTATATATAGAAATTTATTTCAGGAGGGGCCCAATATATCCTAAAAGAAATTTTTTTAAAAAGCCAACAGCTAGAAGTTTGCACCGGGGGAGAGGACCAAAAATATTCCTAAGCCCCCCCCACCATGCACATTTAATAGATTCAATGTATTCTTTGTTAACATATTTCCAAGTATGATTTGCATCTTGAGGAAGTTAATATTTAAAAATTGTGAATAATATAGTTCCAAGCACAAAAGGGGGGTCTGGGGGCCCTCCCCGAGAAAATTTTTGGAAATTTGACCCTTAAAGACAGGGTTTTAACTCATTTTAGTACACCTAGTCAGAATCTCGGGGGGGGGGCACGACTAGTTGCAGTAAATATATAGAAATACTTAGTGCAAACTAAATCTGATGTAAAAACAAGCATATAATAAGCACAAATAAAATGGACGTGAAAGCTGGAATACTGCTGTTTCGGAGACACCAAGCATCTCCTTCGTCTGTACCTAGAAATTTGGGTCAGCTTCTTTGCCCCCCCCTCTTATATACACCCTTAGTACCAAGAGATATACTATCATTACCGCCGAACTCAATTGTTATAGCTCTTTCATAAATTCTTATGACAGTTTTACCTCCTCAAAGAGCTTAAAAGATCTGAAATGAAGGAACTTGAAAATTAACGTTTTTAGCATTCTGATTTTTCGTTGATTTCAGAATTTTTAGTTGACCGACCGGTTGGGGGGGGGCACATGCCCCCCCTGTGCCCCCCCCCCGACGTTACGCCTATGCACTACGCCACAAAGAGGTATAAACAGAAACAACAAACAAATGAAATGTGGCGAGAAAAGTCTAGGAACCCAATAAGTCCCTAGCGTGCCACGATCTAATATATTCAGTATATTCCCGATTATAATTTTTAAGCAAAAATGACAAACCATCCATAAAATCTAAATAGACGATTTTTTTAAATAAGTTATAATACCGATCACAGGTATTACAAGTCTAATCAAAAGTTACATGTTATCACAAGTATTTAAAACATATTATTGCGATCTAATATACTTGAATTGTGGTTCAGTATATTCCCGATTATAACTTTGAAAAAAATATTGACAAACAATCCGTAAAATCCAAATAGACAATTCTTTTAAATAATTACAATACCGATCACAGTATTACAAGTGTAATCAAAAGTTAGTAGTTATCACAACTATTTAGAACATATTTTTGCGATCTAATAAGACTAGTTAGCTATGCAATATTTTAAGACTTGAGCTACGTGGCGAAAAAAGCGATCGTACGATGTTTAAATATCTGTTTTATCAGAGTATTTCTATTTTAAAGCATTATCATTTACAGCCAATAATGAAAAAAAATAAGAACAATATATTTTACTTACACATAATAAAATAGCTGAAGGTTCGTTAGGCCTGAAGACGCTGGCACAAACTCCCATTACTTATTTACAAGTCGTTGCTTTGAATCTCACCAAAACAAGTGGAGAAATAGCACAATACGCATGCGTGAGGAGAGAGAAATTAAATAACGGAAATTTTCACGATAAAAATTCCGTTTTGAAGTTTACGGAATTAATCCATGAAATATTCACGGAAAAGAATACGTAAAAAGACGTTTTTTTTTACAGTGTAATACTTAGAAAAGAAACTAAATTTTTTACACGTACAAAATAAAATTATAAAATAATCACATACCTGAAAAAGTTTACTAATAAATTTTACATTTCACGACTTGTTCCGAAATATTTTATTGGATTTATTCAAATTCAGAACTTGATTTCCCTCAAAATATTTTTCCTCATTCTATAAAAACATTTCCAATTCAAATAAAGTTAGTTTGCAAAAGTCATATCACTCCAAACTGCTCTTTCAAGTCGCATAACATTATTCAAGTTACAAAGAATTTTAGTATTTATCTCCCTTCACTGGTGATCTGCCTTCATTACAGAAACGTAGGCTTCAAGCAAATAAAAAAAAAGAACAAAAATACCTTGACTTTAAGCTTCAACTTATAAGATCGTTATTTCACCTTCCAAGAAAGTTATTTTTATTCAGTGTAAGCGTACCAAGTCTCCCAGGATCATTTAAACCTTACGTAATGAGTCTCTCAGATCCGGCAGCCAGTCAACATTATTTTAGTTTTCTCTTACTCATCTTTAACTCAATAAAATGTTAACCTCTTCAAGTAAAATTTACATTAAATGAGGAGAATTTATTGTCATTTTAAGTGGTTTAGTTCAATATTTATTCTGAGAAAGTAATGAAATTTATTCCATTAATTAGTTTTTCAAAATCAGTCCTTATTATGTTCGAAGAAAAAGACTCGAGTTTTTAAAACCTCTGTATTATGCGCATTCATTCAAAGTGATTGGTCCATTTGTAGGGGAATGAAACACCTAAATAATGAAAACATAGTACCCCCCCTTGTATAGGCACCACTCATACATACTAAATATTTTTAAGTTTACGTAACTGATACTAGAAGTAAACGAAATTTATACATACATGACAAAAATTGTACGAATATTAAAGGTTTGTGCTACTTGGGTTGTAATTACATTAGTTGTAAAGTTCCCATTTGTAATCCAAAATACGTATATTTTAAAAACTTGAAACACATAAATTAAAATATTAAACTGCTGTTTAGGTTCTTAAAAATTGCAAAAACAAGGTTCTCTAAAACTTGCTTTCCAAACTTAACTATATATTTTGTAATAGAAAGCAATATATTGCACATTTTACTGCTGAGAATACGATTTTTTGAATCAGTGCTTTTGGCTGAAAAGATGAATGCCGAGTTTCCGAATGGGATAATATTTTTTAAAACATAACTTATTGAAAGGAAGCAAATACGTCTTGAAAGGAAATTCGAGTGAAATATTGGTTCACAGTTTCACCAAGAAGTCCTCGACACTCTACAGTTAAAACTGGATACATCATTATAAAAAGTTTCAGGTCAGTCGACAAAACTTTGATATAAAAAATAAGGTTTTATTAACTTAAAATTTGGAAATGAGAATAAGATGAATTGCACAAGGGACTTATTAAAATATACCCTTCTAAACTAAAGGCTGAAATAACTATAATGAAGGAAACCTGCAGTTTCTGCTAGCATCGATAGGACTTCTTCTTCATCGATGGATAGATTAACTTCCTCTTAAAATTAACAGTGTATGTTATTTACTAAAAGTCATGAAAAGGGTTACATTATGAACTGAGTATTGAAGAGAAACAGACGAATAGGTAGTTATTTTCATCAAACGAGATCGTAAAAAATTGGTGATAAATCAATATTTTTAAAAATCTATATTACTGTATGTATAAGGTTTTTATAATTTAGAATATATAGTTTTAATAGACTTAAAATGTAAGAGTGTAATCCTTAGAATCTCTTATAAAAGAATATTTAAAGGATGAATGCTGATGTAATCAGTTAAACAGTTAAGTGGTTAAAGGGTAGGATTAAATTGGGGATTGAATAATAAATGTATTACATTGCATTTGATAAAAAGGAGAAAATCTTCAAAGGGAAACGGATTCTTCTGTTTGTTCGAATCCACTGAATAAAAACTTCTTTCCCAATAAACCATTCTGTGCAGTTGGTTAACAACAGTTTCTTAAATTAAAATCTCGGAGGATTTCGATCCAATGAAACAACTTTTCAACATCTCTGGCTTTTTAATGAAAATATCTTTTTCCAACTTCTGCTTCCAAAGAAAACTTTCCTCGTCCATCAAAAGTTTCGTGCATTACTGCAAGAGAGAACGGCGTCTGTCTTTATTTTTGTCTTCGGCAGCGAAAGCTTTAATATTTTGGATTCAGGAAGGGAATGAGATAGCAAATTATTGAGTAAAAATATTGATCTCTGGCTTTTCTGGGCTGTATTAAATGAACTTTGCTGCATCTTTTTCTATTCCAAGAATATTCATTAGTTATTTGGAAGAACTAGAATCGGCGGTTTTACTTATTTTGTGTCTTGATGTATATAAAAAAAGTAATCTTGCTTTGTTTAACTCAGACTTCACAAGCTAGTACCATAAAGGATTATGATGTTGATAAGACATGTGGAAAAATCTCTTGTCCCTAGCGACCAGTTGTTTCGATTGAACTTAAAAATAGAGTACCAAGATTTGTTTGTACCCGTAAATAAATTCTAAAACTCCCAGATTCTAAAGAATTTGTAATTTCAATTTTTAATTAAGTTTAAGCAGTACAACCTAATTATTAAAAGTTACTTAATTCATTCAGTTCTTTTCCTGTACGTGATTAAAGATGGTTTTCCGTATATGACTGGTGAAACTAGAGTATTTGGTCAAGAGAGAAATTTTCTATTAACCATTTTTTATTTTCCTCAATTATTATTTTGAAGAAAAAAAAATAATAATTATATAGAACAGTCTTTTCCAGCCGGGGTCCGAGGACCATACATGGCACGTTAGAGTTTTGTAAATGGTTCGTCAGTAGCACCCATAAAATGTTGCCAATAAGAAGGAATTTAAAAATTTTACACACATTTTTGAATAAAGTGTTAAATACTCATTTAATCTTTCTGTATACTTAGATCAATTTGAGCCAAAAATATTTTTAAATACATTTTACATTGAATTGACGCTATAATAAAATCACATGATAGCCTATTAACTCTATGAAGTATTTTTAAAATCGTAATTGATTTAGGAGAAATGTTTTATAAGTTACCGCTTTAATCATGCTTGTTTTAATGTGTTGTTTGTAAGGATGAAATTCATTTGTGATATAAGTTGAATGGTTACAAACCATTACTAAACTGCTCTTCACGTACAGATTGAGGAAAACGAAATAAACAAAGAATAAAATAATGGATAAACGTGCTTCAAGGGAAAAGAATTTCGTTGAAGTTAATTCCAAACTAAGGAACATTTATTTTATCTGCACTAGAGTTTTAAAAGTGCATCGGAAGAAAATGAGACGTGTCTCAAGTTGTTGTTAGATTACTGTTGCTTTGATGGAAAGGAAATCATCAGGATTATATTAGGCTTAAAGTTTCCGTGTTATAATTCCTTTGAGATGGAATACCGTATATTAGGACTTGATCTTAGCCAAACTGTAATAGAGAGTATTATGAAATTTAATGAAAATATTTTCTCATAACTTAACTAAAATTAGCAAATATTTTCGCAACATTATTAACAAATATCTGAAAGAAATTTTCATGAATTTTGACTTCCTTACCTTCTTTCCCTTAAGATGCAGTAAAGTTAGTGTTTTAGTTCCAATTGAGTAAGTTCTCTATATACCTTCAAAGCTCACTGTTTTTTTTTCAAGTACATCCCTATTTTGTTTTTAGAAACTAAGAAATCTAGGCTTACAAATGTTGTAAAATAAATATGTTGTACACATATTAACTGGCAAATTTTTTTTTCTGATTTTATAGAAAAAACTTTTTAACTAAGAATCACGTTTTTAGAAAAAGATATTTATAACCGTAAAATTAATAAACTGCAATTCTTGTCCAATAAAAAGATCCTTAATTAAAATACTTCAGATATTTAACATGTTCTTTCGGAAAAATCAATAAGTTTGGTATTTTCGAAAAAGACACGTAGAGTTTTTCAAAAGAAAAACAAGAAAAAAAGTTTTGATATAAATAGGTATTAGATGTACGATTTTATATTAATGATTATTTATTAGTTTTATTGTAAAAAAAGAAAGTAAACCAAAAAATTTTAGATGATTGTTTTTCTAAAAATGTGTATTATATTACGAAACAAAACAAACGTTCACAAAAGATTCTATGATTCTTTGAAAAAATAATCCTAAAATAATGAAATACATGAAAATTCATTTAACTTTGCATCATACTTTTAATCTTACACATTTGAATAAACAAAAACCACATTCGTAAGCTATCCGAAACTTTTCTGTAAACAATAAAATCAGACCGACTCAGACTTTATTATAAAATTCAAAAAAAAAATATACACAATAGGAAACCACGCATTTTTCAAATCATTTTATAAAAACGAGTCTAAAAACAATCTGGAAATGTCGAGATGTTTATTTCCTCTCCTTTTAATAAATTCTATCCCCAACTCTTAAAAGTGCTTGTTTATTTATGCATGACGCATTTCACACTTTTAAAAAATGGAGCGGGCTCTCTCTTGAAATTCACGCTACATTCCCCTCAGATGGATAAAAAATTCAGCCGGCTATTGTTCCGCATACCGTATGAGAATGTCACCGTTTGACACAGGATGATAAAATGTGGAGTGGTGTTTGGGGTGAATAGTTGACGGCTGCTCTTGTACTATTTAGATTTTGAATGCCATGATTATTCATATTTTCTACTTTTTAACTTTTATAGTGGTTTATTTAGATGCTTGTTTTGACGTGTGTGAACGTTTTAGTTTTAAATATTTATATTCTTGCAATGTTTGAGGATCTCTTTCAGCAGATTGTTGCCATACATTTCTCATATAAATAAAGAATAAACTGTTTTATAAACATAAAAAATGTGTTATCAATGCCCGTTAGTTAAACCACGGCTGACTAAATACTATACAGGCTAGCCTACTAAGCTCTACTACTCGTTACTCAAAACAAAATATAATTTAATTCCCTTTATTTCGTTATTCAGTCAGTTTTCAACTGCCACAAAAATAAGTCACGAATGCTCTTGCAATAGCTGCTGCAGAATTTCAGAAATCGTAACTGATACTTTAATATTATCAAACGAAGTTTCATATTTTTGAGCGAAATTGACTCTCTTAAACCAAACAGTTTAAGATGCAGAACAAGCCGTAACTCAATAACGTGAAACCCGGGTTTTACGCAACCAGGAGTCTGCATGATTTCTCAGCGAAGTTGATTCGAGAACTCTTTGCCTTAAGGCAAGGAGGGGAGATTGGGGAATTTTTGAACTTCAGTTGAGAGTGGAAAGATTTGATTTTGAATGTTAAGTTACCCGGTTTCTGGGTTTTACTGGTAATCAAATTGTTATAATTTATCAAGAAATAGAAACTGCTACTTTTCCGATTTTTTTTTTTTAGTTCTGGCAATGTGAAGAACGCAGACTTGAACTACGATGTATCAAAATAATATTTTTTAAAGAGACTCCAGAAAAATTTCATAAGTATTATAAAATTTGAAGCGAAGGATGAAAGGAAACCAACTCGTTACGTAAACAAATCTTAAGGTAAAATAAAGAAAATTAAAATTTGTAATTTTACAACTGCAGAGCCAGCGATAGTAAAAGGGTCACGTGGTTTTGAAAGACAAAGCGATTATTTTGGAGGGGAGAAAGGAAGCTGAGATACTAGTTGATTGAACAAATGTCTCTACAAATTGTTCAATCAAGTAGTATCTCAGCTTCCTTTCTCCCATCCAAAATAATCACCTTGTCTTTCAAAACCACGTGAGCCCCTTTTATTATCGTTGGCTCTACAGTATTTAAAAATACTAAATTAAAATTTATAAATCCATTGAATTTAATTAATAAAAAGGTTTATTGAAAATATTTATTTAAAAATCGTTTTAATTAAAAAAGTTAAATAATTAATGAATTTTTCAGGATTATAATTTAAAAATTGGTGCAAAAAAGGATCTGGAAGGAAATAGAAATCAGAGATTTATGTCATGAAGAAAATGAGAAAATCTGTGAAAATTTTGAATTAAAAATACGATTGATGTCCAATTTAAGACTATTAAACATATCTTTTTAATTAGTATTATTTTTGTATTTTCAAAGTAATATTTACAATTTATAGGCTATTTATGAAAGTATCCCAAGTGGGCCACTAGTGGGGCACTTTGGGACATTAAAATAGGTTTTTGAAATGTGTTATTACGAATACCCTAAAATAGATAATTGTTCAGAAAATTTTATTAGAAGTGCAAAGATGTACTATTTTTAATGTTCTAGCTGTTTTTGAATAAATATAATTGTATAAAAAAATTATAAAAATAATTCAACAAAAAGTATCCCAAGGTGGCCACACTCTCCCCCATACCCGATAAAAAACAGCACATTCATTTTTTAATTCTCTTTTGGCTAAACTTTAAGAGGAGATAAATTTTATTCCCTAAAAACTGAAAGAATTAATATCAAATTAGTATCAAATAGCAGGAAAATAAACGTGGGGACGAAGTAATCCAATTTTAATAACGATAAGGGAATTTTTGAAAACTCTCCAAACTTTGAGACTTTATGCTAGGGCGATATAATTTATACTTTATAAATATTTATTTCCTTTATTATATGGATTGAAAAATTTTAATTCAGTATATTATTACTACTACATATATTACAGATACAGATACAAATAATCATGAAAAATAACAGTTTAAGATTTTTTAATGAGACTAAAACTTGATGGTGTTATTGATTTCTACGAAATTATTAGTGCGATTAACCTTAATTAACTATACAAATAGCGCACTCATCTATTTCAACAATATTTTTCGAGTTTCTTTTAGCAATTACAAATAGATTACACAGTGGATTACCAGTACGTTATGACATAAAGCTGTAATCACTATGCAAATGGGGTCACATTATCTGTTTCTTGCGTGTCACAGGAAACTTTCTGGATCTTAATATCTGTTAATCACCTGAACTACTTTTTTAACAAGGGTAGGAATTAAAATCATTCCAAATATTTGTTACTGATAAGAACATTTGATTAAAGATATTTTCCGAATCGATTATTTTTAACTCACTTTGATAAGTTCATTCTTTATTTTATTTTTTGGAAATAAATTATACATAAATATTAACAAACCGAAACATACAAAAATGGCTTCATCATGATTAAATTGCTTTTAAGGTAATAGCTTTTCAGAATAAAATTTTAACTTCTTTTAAATGTTTCAGAAGAGATAATTTTGAGAGATGTGTACATAATCTCAAGGGTCACAATTAAATACTTTTGCTAACCTCATTTTGATTACATTTTTTTAAACTCACGCAATTAGTTTATTTTCAACATTAATAAAAACCAGAGACAAAGGTGGAGATAACAACTTGCAAAGCATTATTCAAATCTTATCGCTGAAAATTTATGGGTTGAATTTCAAATGAATTCTCCTCCATTCATTAACATTTAAAAAAACTAAGAACAGGGAGAATATTTAATCCTTCGAGTTTTCATACACGATAGACAAAAATTTCAAATAAGATTCTTCTGCTCAAATAGGACTAATATCATAAATGATAGCATCTATAACTATCATTTCTTTGATAATATTACTTAAACGAGAGACTCTTCTCTGTTTGCCTCTTCTATATTTTCTATAGTTATAGAAACTTATATTCTTCTATTTGATTGTATTTTTCAACAAATACTTTAATTGAATCCTCTACGACTTTCAAGCAGAAATCGTAAACACATTCCATTTATATTTCTACGCTCTAGAAAACAATACACGTTTTAGGACTAACTTTAAGTTTCGCCTTTCCAATCCCCAGAAAAGAATTCACCACCAAACAGAAAAAAAAAGTTTAACATGTGCGTTAAGGAGAACTTCGAACTCTGATATTGATCTAGAAGTCAGTGAACCTCCTTCCCTCCTCGAGGCTAGGAGGCCTTTAGACGACATCCGACATTCCCCTAATCCACACTCACTCCTTTTCATCAACTGATCGTCATCCTCATCATCCGCCCTCCAGTCATCCAGGATGATTATCGATGAATGGAACGAATCCGAAGGGGCATCAAAGGATTCGCGTGCGGACTTTTCAGACACCCACGTGATTTATACGTTCTAAATCCTATCCGGGGTCGTATTCATTCATGATGATTCTCTCTGGAGAACCCTGTCATACGTATGCTACCGATATGGTCTTAATTAAGGCCTCTGATTACACAGGGAGATAGAAGGCTTAGGAAATTAACATTGTCTTGCAGAGAGGGGGTGATTTTTACGTTCGAATGCGCAGTAATTATGTTGGAAAAGGGGGAGTTCGGAGGAAAAATTTCGGGTTCGTTGTGTGTTCTTTTTGGGGGTAATTGCTCGTTGGGTACGTATTATTATTTGTTTTCGAGGGGGAGATGAAAAGTGGGTTTAAAGCGAGTGCGATTAGTTATGCATTAAAAGACGATTTTGTCGCAGATGGCGAATGCGGTTGAGAAATGGATTTTGAATGAATATGAGTGTATAAGTTTAAAAAGAACAAACGAAAAATATATATGCACATGAATTTATTAAAATTTATTAAAAGCCATACGGCGTTTCGGGGATTCCTTGGATCCCCTGGGGGATCCAAGGAATCCCCGAAACGCCGTATGGCTTTTAATAAATTTTAATAAATTCATGTGCATATATATTTTTCGTTTGTTCTTTTTAAACTTATAAGTTTTTGCACAGACTGTGGCCCTTTCGTCGTGAATATGAGTGGTATTCGTTTCTTGTGTCGAAGCTGGATTTTTTAGAAGTTTTATGTTCTTCAAAATAAATGTTTGTTTTGACATTTTTCAGTTTGCGGATATGCACGCTGAATGAGTAGAAGCAGTGGTGAGATTTTTTAATGGGTATCAGAAAATGAAGTCCCTTAAGAAATATCAGAATAAATTCAAACATCTTTACAATTAAAATTTACCACTTGTATCAGTCAAATAAAATTTTTAAAAACCACGAAATATTATCACAGAAAGTTTATTGTATTTTTGAAGTATTGTCTATGATTTCATATAAGCTGATATCAGGATCAATTCATCTCATATCTCATATATTGATTAAGACACATATTTTGTAATACTTTAACACAGAAAAGACTTCATTAAAATTTTAAATCTCATAAAGAATAAAGTCAATTCAGACTCGAAGGCATTGGTTCGAAATCAGTACATTTTCCTGTTCAACCAGAAATTCTAAGTAAAGCAACAGTAATTAAACAAAAGCCTCTCAAAGACGTTCCCCGGAAAAAGCGCAACCCACCCACAGAGCCATAAATTACACGGCTGTCTATCCATCTGGCAAGGCAGGTTATATTTTAGCGACATGAGAATGGGGACATAACCCCTTAATTCCGAAGGCTTCGAGTAGAAAGGAGGGAACTGCTCGGAAGGTTCCTTTGTTCAAAACTGTTCGAGAAAAAAAATCTGCGGTATAAATGCTTTATTTATAGTCCCCTACTGTGTAATGATGGAAGAGAGTGACAAAAAGCTCAGACAATTTCGAGGGAGAGCAATTTTGAGAAAGTTTCTTCAGGAAGTACATTCGGTAGTAAATGTACTTCAATGTAATCAATCAATTTTATGGCGGTGAAAGCCATCTTCATGTGGGATGGGGATTACGGACAAGGGATCGAACACACGCTGACAAGTTGGTTGGAAGCAGAAAAAAATAATCTGAGGGTTGCTTTTACGTGCTATTTTGGGGGAGTTGCCTGTGACAAGAGTTGATGATTTTCCCGTTCAAAATCCAAGTCAAAACACGCAGATAAAAGATTTAAGTTTTTCTCTAGAAACCGTTCACCAAAAACTTTTTTTTTTAGAATAGAGAGACTACTCTACATTATCATTATGCCATATTTAATGAGTTACCCACATAAAAAGAGTAGTTTGAAAGTAAAACAGGTAATTAGTCAAATGATGGTATCATCTAACGTTTTAATTGTTTAGCATCGATTTTATAATTACCTTAAATTTACCTCCTTAAATAGTTTTCGGTGTCAAGTTCATAGGTATTGGGTGATGGCTCGTATAGAACAATCCTAATGCGAGTCAAATGATTATTACTACTCTATTAGTGGAAGCCATTACCAAAGTTGTTAGAAGATTGCTAAACGGCCATAAACACGACTTAGAAACTTATCGGGTTTGTTATATGGTCATGCTTTAGTCGTTAATTACATAATGGGTTTTAATGCAACTGTAATTTAAACATTTTGTTAAGAGGGGATGCTAACATGATCTTCTGAGTCTTTTTTTGCTTTAAAAGTATTTATTACTTGATACATCTTTATTATGCCAGTAACTCTGTATTAAATTTTTAAAATTATTTTGTTTTATATCTTATTTAGATGAACAACTCAAAATGAGGATGAAACTTTGTGCTTTTACTTATCTGGTTTCTTAGAAATTCCGATCACAGAGTTGTAGCGTTATAAGAAATGACATGAGAACGTGATAAGATAAATATAAATGATACTTACAACAGGAAAGTAAATTAATAAATAAACTGATACATATACATAACGTTTGAAATGTTTAGTTTCAAAAATTTTAGGTAAAGGCTTTATAGGTAATTTTTTTTCATAGCTTCCGAGTATTTGTCAAAATTTCATCGTTAACTGAGGTTATTAATTACTGAATTATTTTGTATTTGTTATAAAATATCTATAAATGTAGAAATAGATTTAATAAACTATTTAAAAGAGTTTTTAAATTTAAAGTGAAAAAGCGATCAAATTGTCAGATTTATATGATGAACGATTAATTCGCTATAGGAATTAAATATACGAGGGTTGATTCTCGTGATTTCATCTGTTATAAAACTCCTGAAAATGCCTCTTTTAATTCTCTTTTAGAATATAATACAAAAGCTACAAAATACTGTTGAGAATATTAATTTTGAGTTTTACTTTTAAATTGAAGACCTACCATATTAAAGACAAATGCTTTTCATGGTTTTTACAAATTAAAAAAATAAAAATAAGTAATAAAGAATCACCTTTGAATTTATTCCTACCCCTAACTTGAGATAAAATAAAAATATACATAGATAGTATGAATAATTTAAAAACACAAATACGTAGTTCATATTATTGGAATATGGAGCATAGTTCATAAATTTTTGTTTCCCCGCAGACATATTTTACGCGTGGTTTAATTCAAACTTTGGTAGAAACATTGAAACAAGTTTGCATATTCCTTTATAGCTAAACCAAAGTCAATTTTCTTTCTATGAATTTTAAAACATACCTAGAAGGCATGAAATAGTAGTTTAATACAGTATGGATCATATTACCTAGAAAATCAAGAACTTTCTTGAAACTCTAGGAATCTCCTTCCCATTTTTTGTTGTCTAAATATTTGCTCAGGAAATGGACTGTTCCACCAGAAGCTTATACCCATCTAAGAATATAAAGCTATAAAAAAGTGCCTTATAAAAAGGGACGAAAAACCGTTTCCAGGTTTTGTGGAAAAATTGAACTCTAACATTTGCTTTCATCTAAAAGAAATATAAATGTACAAATGTACAGATCTACAACACGCTAGAGTATTTTATTTGAGTTCCCGTGTGTGGTCAAGGATCTAAAACCCTGTTTAATGGTCAAATCATACAAGTTGAGTGTATACTAAAGTTTATTCAAATAGACTGAAAATGTATCCTTAAATATGTTCTCATTTAAGATTATTTGGTGACATAAAAGTATGCTTAAAATTTTTAACTTAAGTTGATATTCTATCTACTTAATCTAACAATCACAATTTAAAAATATAAAAATATTTATAAGTAAAATTCACTTCAAAATCTGAACACTACCAAGTACAGATAATAGTAACCAAATGCCTCGATAGAATGATTTAATAGGAACTGGTTTATTTATTAAATAAATCTTCGTAGTAGAATTTGAAAAATATTTGTAAAAATAATAAAATATTACAAATAACTACTAATAAATATCAAATAAAACGTTTGTATGGCTTTCTTATTGCATCTTCATCCCGAATCAGACCAAATTAAAGAAAAGAAAACTGAAAAACAATTCATCTATTGCAATCTATAGTTGTTCAAATAAATGAAAAGTTCAGATAAAAAACAACTGACTTAAGTGAGAATATTTCTCATGTACTCTTTATACACAAACCGACGGCTTTTTTGAGTAATGGTATGCAACTTATTTATCAACATGACAAACGAAAAAAAAAACCTCATGATCTACTGATGTAGTCTATACAAAATGTTTGTTGGTTTTTAAAACACAATAGGCTGAACTACAATGAGGATAAAAAGAAGAATTATAATAGAAAGAACGAATAATTCAATCACGTTTTTACATACTGTAACTCAGTGTTTTGTTATAGTAGTAATCCAGAAAGACAATTTTAAAATTCTTCATATAATTTTTATTTTCTGATTAAGTGTTCAGATTTTCGATTGGAACAAATGTTTAAATAAATATGTTTTTGTACTACTTTTTTTCTCACGCAACACAATCGCACGCTTTTAATTAGAAGTGTTCCTTTTCAGTGTATTTTTCACTATGGTGATTATTTTTGTATAAAAAATTATTACATTATATTTTCATTAACTTTTAATGATATATGAACTATTAATAGAAATATCACTAATTTTAATTTAATCACAAGTGAGTCTCAGATTTGTGTTCTGAAGTATGTGTGTGTATCGTGGTATTTTCTTACAACAAGGTCCGGCAAAAAAAAAATATAAAATAAAATCTCATTCTTTTACGGTTGTTTTTTCCAGCTGTTAAAATATGCATTGGTTCTGAAAGTTATAGACTTTTGAAAGTGTTACGATTCTCACAGATGGTGGGTCATAACTGTTCAAATCGTTACATAAAACTTTTCTGCAATAAATCTAAAAATGTAATCCATCTTATCATCTGATTAAAAAAATAGTGCCTTAAGTTTAAAAAATTACTAATAACTAGAGTTCAACTAGGATATGGATTAAAATTACTGTTTCCGTTTAATGCGGTAGTTTCCCTAGTGAAATAAATTGACGAATAAATGGAAGCGAAGAGCATCACCAAAAATGCCTACTTAATGAAAAAAAAATATGTTCGGGGATTATATCGTTTTTTGATTCAGTTTCATTTACAAGCATTTTCACAACATTAACAGGTCAAAGTGAGTGTAAAAAAATTAACATCTCTTACTTTTTATGTATTTTTTTAAACTAAAAATAACTTCAAAAAAAGTTCTTTTAAGTGTTTAAGTACCCTTTTAAGAATTAAAAAAAATATTTTTATTGATAAAGCAAACTATTACGTACACTTTATTAGGCTTTCGACACAATTTAAGCTTTTTTAAAGATGATACGGTGAAAAGTATCATTTTTATACTATGCACATAGTATATTATAATAACGACTACTATGTAATAAAATTATGTTATGAAGTTTTTATCATTGACTTAATTTGTAGGTTTCTCGAAGGAACGAGTAAATACCAAGGCCAATAGCAATGGTAAAAGAGCCCTTACCTTGGTTATTTTATTTTTGTGATGACCAAAAGAGGGCAACTCCAATAAATTTGCATATATTTTCAACATTAGATTTTTATACATAGTTTTCCGCCTTTCCTGTAAAATTTTGTGCTTGGTACTAACTCCCATGTTAAAGCTTCAGTTACTAAGATAACTTTATGCAACTTGTAGGTACAATAAATAAAAATATTTTAAAACAAATTATGCATTAAATCTTACTCCTCCCTATATTATAGTTTCAGCATAAAAGCCTATGAGCATTGTTTCTTTTAACGAGTTAAGAATTATACGCAAGAGAAACCACGCAGTTAATTTAGGAAGCAAAAGATTTTATTAAAAAAAGTACCTTTGAGGTTTAAACTTGGAAAGAAACATTTCCTAGAATATCAAAAATCTTACCAGTTTATTTAAACCGTAGCTCTCCTTTTTCCCAAGAAATTGAAAAGAAACGTGTGAATACATTGTTCGTCTTCTTAAAATTCTCATCAAAACTATTAGCATACAGGTGTGATGAATGTGTGGCTTGTAAATATTTCAAGCTGTTATTATTACTAATAAAGAAATTAAACTTTTAAAAGGGTTATAATTTCTTTATGTGAAACCCTTTTTGTTATCACAAAAAAGTAAAAATAAAAACTTTCATGATACGTGAGTGTGAGATTTTTCAAAAGAAATATATGTGACGATTGAGAATTGTTTGAAGAGAATGTTTGTTTGAAAATGTATTATACGTAGTTTATAATGTTTTGTTATGCCTTTGAAGTTCAAATTTTTATATTATTATTTTATTTTATTTTTTAAAGTTTAAATAGATTTCTCACAATTTTTTTAAAAGAATTTACCTTTTTTGCTATGAAGTCAAAAGATAAAGCATTAAATTTCTGAAAATCTTGATAACAGTTGATTTTGACGACATAACTCCCAAGAAAGAAATTAAATTTCCCCCTCTCCCTTCTTTATATTTTTTGCTCCAATGCTGAATATTGCCTTAAAGCAAATTTACGAAAAAAAAAATAAACTTGCAATCTCAGCAACGTTTTTTAATCTTGAAAAGATTAAAAAATATCTAAGTGATGAAAAATTCCAAGTACTACAATGTAATAAAACCAACCAAAATTCTACTAATTGTTAAAATAATTTTATAAATCAATCAAAAATCCCAAACATTCAAATTTTATCACTTAAAATAGCATAAATCTTTCACACCTTCAAACCCACAAAATAGAAAAGTCCCTTCACTAAGCCTCATAAATTTTTCCGACTTGCAGTGTACTACTATTTCTTTCTGATTTATTAGTGTGTTGAATGAATATTCATAACGATAAATGACATCATAACATAAAAAAACAGTCAACGTCAACAGGAAATGGTTTCCTTAAGAAGAGAATTAATGGGCAAGTGTGGAAACGAGAAGTTCAAGAGACATTCTCATAGCGTAGCCTTACAGATCTTCATGAGTATTTTTTCAGTCTCATCCTTTCGTTGCTAAGGAAACGTAGACATTAAAAATAACGGAATGTTTCCCTTTACCATTCACAAACCCACCACTCATATCCCCAAACGATTTTTCCCAACCTTAGAATAAGTGACTTTCTTAATTTATCGACTGCTCTCCTAGACATTAAGATTACGCCAGGCAATTTCTGGATAATGTAAAGTATAAGCGAGCCCCCGGTTTAAGAAGCTTCTAAATTATTTCCTTTTTTCCGGTAGAGGTTTTTGCTCTCGTTATATATCGTCGAGATGTCAGTTTTTCTCGCTTATTTATGTTAGACCAGCGTGATTGTTATCATTCGCTGTATCTCATATCCTGAACTTATGATACTTAGATTGCCCTCAGAGCGTCTAGGAAGTAGGGGATAAATGTATGATTGTTTTAGCTTTACGCAAGTAATACTTCGTTTCCTTTTGGATTATTGGTCATTATTTTTGGTTGGAGATCCACAAGAGCTTTACGATGGCTTTTCTTTTGTTTTATGTTCCGATTTGGAATTTAAGAACTGGAAAAAATAAAGAAAGGGTTATTGCATTTACGCTGTTTAACCATTTAATCTGTAAAATTTAAGTCCAAGTGAATCTAATGTAATTTGAGCGCATTAAATTTGAAACTACAATAAAAATGTAATTGGATTAATTTAAAAAAAGTGGGTCCAATTTTCTCAAAATCTTCCAAAGACACGAAAAATATAAATTAAAATTCTATAATTAGATGTTTATATAAACTTTACCATTGAATTCAAGATTTAAAATATCCACTCTTTTACAAGAAGTATCTACATTCACAGTATTATTGAATTAAGAAAAAAAAATTCCAGCATACTTTTAGTAAACAACTTGGGGGAAAAATCAGTTTTCTGGATTTTATATTATTTTAGGGATATCTACCGCATTAGGTATCGTAAGTTATCACCATTTCACAGGATCACTTTAAGGAAATATATCACATCACTTTATTCAGCTATTAGTCTATCATATTTTCATGAAAGTTTGAATTATATAAGAAAAGGGTTTTTAAATAAGAGGTTATTTAGAATTATTTTACCTGTAGAAAATATCAAAAGTACCTATGTTAAAAATTTGAAATAGTTTTGAAATTAAATTTGATTGTTTCTTTTATGTTTGAGAAAATTTCCTGTTTAATTCTAAAAAACGTAAAATGTGTTAAACAAAAATAGTAGAGAGGAGAAAAATTTTTAAAATTTAATAAGTAAAAACCATCTTTTCTAATCATACTATAATTTCACAAAAGGATAAAGTTTTAAAGGAAAATACTCAACTATTTCTCTAATAAGCTTTAGTTGGTTAATACTAGTAGGTATTAATAGAAAATAATGGGAAGAAATAACACACTTAGGAGAGAGAGAAAGAGAGCGGCTTAAATGCAATACTACAATAATGCTATTTCAGATTTATGATTTCAACATCAATAATGATACTTAAGAATCTTCCATATTTATGATACATAAAAGAAAAGTAATGTGTTGTCGGTTTCTTTGTATACTTTTGTAGCACTTATTAATAGTTAGGGATGTCTAGACCCAACAATATGCTTGCGACAAAATAAGCAACCGGGTTTAGTAGTAAGTCGTAAACATAATTTTTTCTGGTAAATTGATGTTGGAAATACATCTCTTCTGATTCTAACTAAATACAATAATTTCTTACGATTCATGATAATTTTTTTTTAGCTTGAGACGTTTTGAGGTCCTTTTATTGAGTTGATAATTTAAAACGTCGATTTCGTTTATAACAGCTCTATACGGTGCATTTAATACGAATATTATCCAATGCAGAAGTATAAAAACCTTAAAAAAACTATTAAGAGGATGTAAACCTTAATTAAATATGGTTAAAAAAAATTCTGGTTTACTTCTAACGTATTTCATTCGTAATAGGATTCTTCAGAATAAAACTATATCCCTTCCATGTATAAAAACCCAATCTATTAATCAATGACCTAAAATTTCCTCATCGATATAAATGGATGCTCGTAAATTTATGATAAAGAAGGAAATTTTTCAAACTATTTCAACCTAATCTAGAAATGATAAAAGTCTTCCAAAAGCTTTAATTGGTTTTACTTCTTTTCGAGGATATATTTCCATGCCAAAATTAGCTCTGCCTACAACGCTCGCAGTAAGTAAAATTACACAATTACAAATTTATGTGTAAAAATAGATCTTTACATTAAATTAATATCTGTAAAAGGTGTAATTCATGTAGATTATTTCAAGATAGTTAATACCCAAAAAGTATAGATTTATTCTTCAGAGGAATAAAATGAATTCAAATATACATGTTCTTAAAACTTAAGTACATACTAACATACGGAATATTAGATGCAAAGATTTAGAAGCAATCCATTTTTAATAAAAAAAAATTGTTACTAAAGAATTAAATTCCCTTGTATAAATAATAACAGTGTACTCGCCCTAAAAAAAGGTAGGGGTCAGAAAATAATGAGATTTTAAATTTGACACTCTTAAAAAATTTTAATATTTTTCATCTTCAATTGGTATGAATTGAGCGTTTATTTTTTATAATCACAAGTGTTTTTTCTTCCATGAAACCAAAAAACCTCAAAAAACCTAAAAATAATAAATAGGGTTTTTAAGACCTCGATTTTTGTAAAACCTTAAAAATAAATGAATGGTAGAGGTCTACATGCAGGTTCAGCACATCACGGTTTTACACTTAACTCGCCCCTCCACGATATTACTTTTTTTTTATTTATAACCTTTAAATTAATATAGGTTAAAAAGCCATTGAATTATTGAGAGTTGATTTTAAAAATATTTTTTCTTAAACGTTTTACTTTTTTTTGTATTCAGCGAATTGCAAAATATTTACTTTCAAAAATGTGACTTTTTAAAGAGTTACATCAGTTTATAAATATTTCATTTAAATAAGTCCTATTTAATAACATTTTAAAAATAGAATGAATGTTAAATCTTAAAATTTCTGTTTGGTTCTATGAATAAATTTTATAATATTTTGAATTATATTAATTTTTAACTACTATTCCATTTTCTAAGCAAAATATAAATTTTAAGATTTCTAAAGTATTTTGAAATATCGGTGTCATAATTTATATTCATAATTAATTAAAATATATATATCTTTAAAAAAAAACTTCTTAAAATTGTAAATTGGTTGATAATTTTTAAAACAAAGTTTTTTCGGGTTCCCTTAAAGGTTAACATACTTAAATGAGACCTGTGATAATCCGTTTAATCGAAATTTCAGAGGAGAATAAAAAAAATACACGATTGATGGAATTCACTACCTCATTGCATAGTTTCTCTACATAGTTAAAAAGAAGCATTTATTAAATGCGTCAGTTTAACATAAAAGTTACATGCCTTTCGGCCGAATTAAAAAAAAAAAAACTCCCCCAGTTTCTTCATTTTCTGCTTAGCTTTCTCACTTTTGTCTTTAGTTCGTACTTAAATTGATAAATGCCAGCTAAAGCTGAGATCCGATTAAGCAGAGGTTGAGTAAGCGGAAGTCTACTGTACTTGCTCAATTTCTGTTCCTTAAGTTGCTTAAACTGTCTTTATACTACCTTTTTAGTGAAATATAAAAGTCACAATTTCACCAGATAATATTATACGAGAATACATGAAACTAATGTTCCATCCTATAAGGACTCATGTTGAAAATATAAAAGGGTATATTTATTTATTTTTAAAAGATTGAAGTAAAGGAAAGGTGCTTACGATAAATAAAAAAGCGTATGACAATTGGCTCTAGAGAATTTATCCAAAACAAACGCGCTTGTTGTTGCTTTAAACAACTTTGTTTACTATTTGATAGGAGTCACGTTTTCTTACTTAGCATATCTTAATCTCACACACGCTTAAATACATTTAAGCGTATGAAATCACTCTGAATCGTCCCTTGTTGGTTCAGTATATTCTCCAATAAAGAAGGATATGCGTCACACACAAGCGTTCAAAACCTGTAACGCCAAAAATTAAATTAACAACGAAAACCTCTTAGGGCACCGTCTTTATTCTTACACACACACTTCCATAAACAAATTTGTGCTTCTTTTACCGTTTTAAGGTTAAATACCTCATTATTTTATTGAAGCAAAAACACGTTTTAAAACTTTAAATGCAACCAACTTTTTACACGCGTTAGGGCCTAATGTATAAGCACACAGATTTTAATAAATAAAAACTAATTAAAAATTCAAATAAACATCATAATCAATAATCCTAAAGATATATTTAGTAATGACCCAGTTTACTTCATAAACAACAAACATTTGAGTGGTAATTATGCTAAGTTAAATATAGCTCAAAGGATTTTCCTCTTGCGGAGTATAAACTTTAAATATTTTGTGCTGTAATCTTTAAAATCCGTCTAAACAGGCAATGACCAAGACTCATCACTTGGAAGAGAAGCTCGCCACTCACTCCACTGAACTTTGCAAAATCTCGAGACGCTGAATTACTCCATCTCCATGGTTACCACTCTAATGTTGATTTCAAAGGGCAACACTCGATGTCTGAGATTTCTGAAACCTGTCGTCGTGTGGTAATAAACATCACTTTCCCCACACTCTTCAGAAGGTGGATAATAGGATGATGGATGACATGGGTCCGAGGAATAATAGCGATGTGACACTTTTCCTCTCAAAACAAGAATTTAAGAGTTGTAGGGGGAGGGCTGATGTGTAGTGGAAGCTTGGAGAGTTTTTGTTTCGTTATAGTTTCAAATATTACTTTAAAATTTATCATTTTTAATCAGTCTAGCAAGGATCTGATAAACTATGTAGATCATATATCCCTGTACAATGTAAAGAGAAACTTCAGCATTAATAATTGAATCGTCAGTTTGAAAATGTATATCAGTTGTCATGTCAGTTGTTTCTAATGAATAAATAAAAAAAGGGAATAAGTCCAAACATTAAGTTTTGTGAAAATCGAAAAATACTATACAGGGTGTCCCGTAAATGATGTGTCACACTTCTAGGGGGGATAGTAGACACCTAGACGAGTCAGAATCACATAGGACTTAGGGGTCCCAGACCCAATCCCAGGGAGTTAAAAATGGAGCGACACCCCAAAACAATTATTGAAAAATTCAATTTGTAGAAGAACTGCTATTGGTAAAAATGTAATTATGGTCTCAAATTTTGCGGTTTATTATGATCTTCAAAATTATCTTGACAGTTTTCAATTTAAAATTTTTTTTATTACGAAAAAAGTTAAAAAACAGCAAAAAAATGTGAAAAATATGCCAAAACTTTATTTTGTTTTCCGAAATCCTTTCTTTCGATTTGATAATCTGAAAGAGCATAATTAATTAACCTTAAGTCCAAAGTTTCACGTAAATAGCATCAGTATTAAACGCTTGAGAGCCTGTTAAAGTTAGTTTTATGGGAGCAAAAACGGCTTCGGAAAACGAACGTTTAGGGACAATCTACAAGTTACGGATAGATGTCTGCCAACTTTCATTCCTCGCCCGATTTGGCGAGACAGGAGATGAGTATGAAAATATCTGAAATGCGCCAAATGAACAATTTGGCGGGATGAAAATTTCAAAAGCGTAAAATGTTGATTCTTAATTCTTATTATTTTTAGAAAACAAGAGATTAATTAATTTAATTAAAAAATTTTTTGAACATAAAGAACAAACATGATTTTACTACTGATTTTTAGGAACTATCGATCTTAAAAATCAATAGTATGAATTGTTAGAAATTATCTGATAGTATCGATAGTTTTTTATTCAATCGATAGTTGTGTTAGTTTTACAAATGTATCAATCATGCAAACAGCATTACTACTTATTGCGTTTAATGAGAAAAACTGTACATTTGATAACTTAGGTAAAAAAAACAGAAGAATCTATTATTTACAAACATGGTTCGTAAAATATCTTTTGTACATAGTGGGGATACGTCAGTCGGTGGATCCTCAATCGCTAGGTTCCTGATTTCGGGTTGCGATACAAGGGTGGTTCCTATTAATTAAAGAATGATATAATAAGCAAGTGGGTATGCAGGGTCTCCCCTCAACTTCCGATATAAGAAATTTGCAAAATAAAAGAATGCAGGTTATTGAAAGTTATGACAAACCTAAGATATTGCTTATCGGACGGTGAGTGGATAGCCCCCATACACTTTGCTTATTCCCATTGACATTTCTCGATTAATAGAAACCAATCTTGTATCGCAATTCGAAATCACGAACCCAGCGATCGAGGATCCGCCGACTGACCTATCCTAAAGCAGGGGTATAATGAAAAATAACGACAAAAACTGTTTAATAAAAGTGTTCAAAGTTGGCATGGTGGTTCACTTTTTTATGGGATGGGAATTATTTTGAAAAAAATTAGTAAATTAATTAATTTACTTAAATTTTTGCCTTCGATTTCAGACCGTCACAGAAGTCTAGAAGATAAATGTTTATTGAACTTAACAAAACAGAGACTTAAGAAAAAATAAGTTGTAACTATCCCTTTTGCTAAACAAACATTGCTTATTTTCTTAGGTATAGTAACAATTTTTTCTTGAGTGTCTGATTTGATAGCTTGAATACATTTACCTTTTAGACTTCTAGTGACGATCCGAAAACTAAGGCCACACATCGCCAAGGAAGTTTGAACTATCTGAAGAAGCGTAGGTTGGCGAGGAATCTCGTATCGACAATAATGTTGGGAAATTTGGCGAGCATCTATCCGTAACTTGTAGATTGTCCCTGAACGTTCGTTTTCCGAAGCCGTTTTTGCTCCCATAAAACTAACTTTAACAGGCTCTCAAGCGTTTAATACTGATGCTATTTATGTGAAACTTTGGACTTAAGGTTAATTAATTATGCTCTTTCAGATTATCAAATCGAAAGAAAGGATTTCGGAAAACAAAATAAAGTTTTGGCATATTTTTCACATTTTTTTGCTGTTTTTTAACTTTTTTCGTAATAAAAAAAATTTTAAATTGAAAACTGTCAAGGTAATTTTGAGGATCATATTAAACCACAAAATTTGAGACCATAATTACATTTTTACCAATAGTAGTTCTTCTACAAATTGAATTTTTCAATACTTGTTTTGGGGTGTCGCTCCATTTTTAACTCCCAGGGATTGGGTCTGGGACCCCAAATCCTATGTGATTCTGACTCGTCTAGGTGTCTACTATCCCTCCTAGAAGTGTGGCACATCATTTACGGGACACCCTGTATAAGTAATGGAATTTTCATTGTATAACCACCTTATTTGTAATTTAAAGTACATAATAATCGAAAAAAAATATAAGTATATTTAAAAATATTTTACATTTAAAAAGTTGATGGACTTATTCCCTTTTTCAACCTTATGAAATTTCAGTTTAAAAAAATCCTAAAAAATCAATTTAATCGACAACCAAAATATATTTCTGCTTAGTTCACATCACAAAACTGAAAAATAGAAAAACTAAAACAAATAAAATTAGAAACTATTATGAAACTGAGTCATTAAGGCACTATCAATGAGTTAAACATTCATTGTATAAAAAAGGTCAAATTTTAATTTGTTTATTTAAGTTTACAGTATACAAAGAATAAGAAAAGACAAATGAGCGTAAATTTCAAATTTAATAAAGAAAATTCAATGATAGGACATCGATTTCACAAATTCAAGGGGCTTAAACCGGCCGATAGGGGGAGTTATTTTTTACCCACTTTACACTCATGTAAGAGATACAGGTATATAAGAGGGAAGCTTGGAGATTATTTTTTTTGCGCACAAAAAGTCATTTTCCCATATTTTGGATTAATTCCCTTTTTAAACAGGTATTTCAATTAAAAGAATAATTTAGAGAAGATTGAATAATATTTCTAGCTCTGAAAGTAAACGGATTTTTCTGAAGGTAAGGAATGAAATTTTAAAAGATCTACTCTTTCAAACGATTCTTAAAACATATAATTAAAATACTAATGCTTTTGTAAAAGTAGGGAAACATATAATTTAATGCTATTCAATTTCAATCAATGTTCAACTTAATAAATAAGGAATAAGATGGATGAATGTTCATAATCGAAGCAAAACTTAAGTTGTTTTCCTTTTTTTTTTCTAAATGTACGAATTTGTTTCAAGAAATTTTCCTCGTATAAATAATACTTAAGATTATAAACGAGCTACCCAAATCTTTTGATTGTATTTTTAACTAGAACCACTACTACTCTTGTATTTTCCTAAATGTAAATAATAAAAGATTTATGTATAGTTCTTCCATTTGAGAACCAATAATACCAAGATATTGATAAATATATCTTAGAAAACCTTTGATGGAAATGCGAATGAAACTTTTCTTGGTTCCAATAGAATATATCATATATAGTTTCTTTAGCTAATTCCAAGCCTATATTTTCCCATATTATCCTTGTATAAATGCGAAACATTACTATATTGATTTGTTTTATTTTGCACAGAATTCCGGTATGCGTAGATCTATTGAACCAGATGTCGTGATTCATGTATGTCGAATGTTGACATTTATACCATGATATGTGGGGAAATCATTATTTATTGGTCTTACGTTCCCACAACCTGTGAATAATGCGATTCAGTAGGTTTTGGTTTAAATTTATTGATGGAATCATATTTATTGGTAAATGTGATATGAAATATGTGTTTGTAAAGAAAATAGTGGATACAATACTTTATATAACCCATTAGCACCCCCATTTCCTCTATAAATTTAGAATACTCACGAGAATCGAATAATTATTAATGATATAATCAATCAAAGGTAGTACCTAATCTCAGACTTACTCGTATCATTGATTTATCTCTGTATTAACAGTTAAGTTTTCTGGTGAGTTACTAATTGTGTAAAACTAAATTGCTTTTCAGATTGAAAGTTGTGCTTCTTGGTAAGATGAGTATTTTCGTACTCACAAACGAGAAAAGGCATTTCATTGAATAAGTTCAGATTGCAGTTCAAAATAATGTTTAGAATTCTTAAAGAATAAACATTATATTCTGCAGAAAATTGAAACTATGTGCGATTAAGTTTTCATACAGCTGACCCCGAGTTTTGAATAAATAATCAAATTATCTTAAATATTGCGTTAATTTTTAATGATTCAGTCCATTTTAACGGTAAATACTCGAAAGTATGTGTAACTTTTAAAGGTTAGATGAGATAAGCTGTATAAAGTAAACTCAATACCTCTTATATGTTTGTATATTCTCTGCTATTTACCAACAAAAATTCAAATATTGAATAGTCCAAGAAATAATTTAATCATAGCTGCCCTCTTTATTATTATTTGTGTTACTTACCTTTAGTACCTAACTGATTTATATTTTCTAAAAAAAAAAAAACCCTACACTTTCTCTGACAGGGAAAAAACTTATGCGTTGTCTGATACTAGGTGAAGCCGCATTAAGTGTAAAAGGAGTTCTTAAGAACTAAGTTACTTAAAAATGTAGCCCCATAAATTAAACTAAAATCATCGTCGTTATGTCTATAAGTTCATGTTTGGGTCCCATCTCTCACTATTTTTATAATCGCTTGTGTTAGTAAAAAAGGAGCGTCTACTGTACAACAAACATTTTATTTCACAGATAAAAATATTTTCCATGTTCATACAAGTATTTCTACTACATACCTTAATATCAAAAGCAATAACCATGGGTTCCAAAATTATTTCTTCCAAATTAGACAATGTTAGTTTAGTAGCTACATTTTCGAATATGTATCGAATTCTGCAAATAGAGATTAACTCTAACAATCAAACGAATGAATCCAAACTCTACAAATAGATCAACGCTTATTATAGTAAGTAACTACATATTAACTAAATGCTTTTGAAAGATTTGGAACTATTCCAATTAGTTTTTAATTAATCTCTACGACTTTGTCTACCCTCAATGCTTCTTGATCCCAAATTTAAATACAGAGTGTCTGAAACCGGGCAGGTCCAAAGCTATTGTCTCCACAGCAAATCGTTGTCAGTATGACCACATTAGGGGGAAGTGAGTTCCCAGATGCTACCTCCTCTCGGTTCAGCCCCTTTTGTGACTGCAAAGGGAATGAATCCATACATGGAGAGAAGCATTTCTGTTCGTATTCCAATGTACGGAGTGCTAAAGCGAGCACAATGCAGGTGCGAGTGGACTGTTCTCATGTAAATGAACTGAAACCATCCCATAGTTTCGGCTTGATCGCGCGGAGTTTAACGGTCAGAAATCGGTCACAATAAAGCTATGGGAGCGATTGTATTGAAATTGAAGCTTCGGAAATCGGAAAGGAAGAAATCAGAAATTACTAGAAGTTAATTGAAAGTTTTACCACTTTAACAGAATAATGTATTTTTGAGATGAATTTTATGAAACAAATTTGTGTTGAATCAACCCCAGATAGCATGTAACCTTATGGCTAACCTTCTCATTTCATTGGTATTGGGTTGGCCCAAAACATGATTTGCTATACAACCCTCTTCAAATGTTATAGAAAGGTTGTACTGCCAACCCAGTTGAGTTGTTCCGAAAAAAGTTTGCCGTATAACGTTTTCCCAATGTTATGAATAAGGTGTTTCCTTCAATCATTGAAAGAGCAAGGGGAAGAAAGGTTTTGAAACCTTATTGAGACCATGCCATGTGACTGACGCACGCATGAATTTCCCAGCCAATCCACGATCAGCACGCCAGGATGATGTCCAAAACAAACGGGCTCCATTTTTTGCAGCGGTCTTTTTGAATTGGACATATCAAGTGAAGCGTATTTACATAAAAAGTAAGTGTTTTTATAACTATTTATTCATTTATTTAACCACTTTGTTAACTTTTGATGCTTGTTTTCATTATTTTATTTGATGATAAACTCGCCGGCTTTTATGTCAGTATAATTGTATTGATATATGTTTAGTTAACAATTTGAAACGATGAGATGGAAACCACAAAATTTTTAATATTTTTAATAGGAAAAACTCAATAATTGTCCATTTAAAAACTCTATCAGCTATGAAAACGCCAAAATAAATTCAAATAATTTATTTTCAAGCCTTTATTTTAAAACTTTTTACATTAAAATAAAAATATTTATGGAATAACTCATAAGACAATATTTACTAGACTTAAAAATTTACTGGGATTTTTATTATACATATTTTTTAAATTTTTCTCTACTAGATATTATATCTGCTTCACACTTTGTTGTAAATGAGATAAAAACCTCAAAATTATATATTTTAATGGGAAAAATCCTAAAAATGTCTATTTAAAACATTTTTCAGTTATGAAAACATCAAAATAAATTAAAATAATTAATGGTTTAACATGGAAATGTGAAATTTCAGTTGTTGATACTGATAGATAAAAGTTTAAACAAATTTTTGACACCAAAAAATTAGATATAAGTTGATTAATTTGGACATTAAAAAATATTACTTTTTACTAATATATCTGTTTGAGTGTAGAGATTTTGTTCATTTTTTTTTCATTAGGTTTTCATGAAGTATCGAAAAAGGTCTACTAAATAAGGAAAATCAATTAAGGAATGCTGTTAGTTCATTCACGCAAAATTCAGGATTGCTCGAAGGTAATTTTTTATGACTTAATATCAATTTTAAAATGCAATTAAGTGAATTAAAAGTATCAAAAGGTATGATGAAACTGTTTTTCAGTTATGATTTATTTAATATGTTTAGTATTGGCCGGCTTGAACTTTTTAAATGTATGTAAGGCTTTGTAAGGCTTTTAAATGTAACTTATTACTTAAGCGCAATTCTCATATATTATGCTGAGATTAAAAGTTTATTTATTCTTTAGTAGATTTTTTTGTTAAGTTAAATGAACAGTATAACTAATCAATAAACAAACTATATTTTTTCCAGAGACAAAAGAAATGAAAAAGAAAAAGTGTGAAAGAGTCCTGTGTATAAAGCAAAATTTTCAATATTTTATTTATAAATGCTTGTGCAATTTTGTTTCTGTGTTCAAATAAATTAAATTCGCTTGTCTCACTTAAAAGGTGTTTTGAAAATTTTGTGCTTATCAGTTTTTTATCAATTTCATTACTATGTAAATCTTAGTAATTATTTTCAATTGTTTCAAAGGAGGTTATTTAGTTACTTCAAAGTTAAGAAAATATACAGCATTAACAATATTTTGTACAATTTAGTTAAATAAAATCAGCCTAAAATATGGTAATTTTAAGAATTTACAATATTCACATGGTTGTTGAGGATCATTTCAAAGGTAAGGATTTCATATCAGATTGAAGAACTTGCTTCTATTTATTGCATTTTAAGTAATTAAGATTTGCAAGCTGTTTTCTAAGTTATACATTTTAGTTGAGTATGTGGTTAGCAAAATTTTGTAATTACAGGGTTTTTTTGCTAAATTTTGTGATTGTGAATGTTATTATTTATATAAAAAATATTGAAAATATAGCCTGAAATATGTCAGGAGCAATTTTGACAAAATTCAACTAAGAAACTTCTAAGAAAAAGTACATAAAGCTAAATTTGGTGAACTCCATACCAAACTAAAATCTTTACATTGTATCACCCCATAATTCATAACCTGTATTGGGCAATTCCATGGGTAACTGACTGACATTTTTTAAGAAAAATACTTAGTATTTTGTAATTTTCTTCCCAAAAATAATTTATAAAAAACCAATTTCCACCCAGTATATTGCTTTCTTGTTAGTTAAATCTAATGGCACAGTTAAATTTTCAAATATGTTGTTATTTCTATTTTTGAAAAATCTTAATCAACGAGGTAATTGACTGACATAAATATCAGTCAATTAATTACCTTGTTGATTAAAATTTTTCAAAAATAGAAATAACATATTTGAAAATTTAACTCTGCTATTATAGACTTAACTAACAAGATAAACTGGGTGTAAATTGTTTTTAATTTATTTTTGGGACGAAAATTACTAAATACTAAGTGTTTTTCTTAGAAAATGTCAGTCAGTTACCCGTGGAATTGCCTTATTACGCTTGATATGGGAACCTTTCCGCAACCCTGCATCTAAAAGGCTTGTTAAGGCTCATTGAAGGTGGATTTAACGTGTTCGCAGGGTTATCCTGACAACCTTAAGGATTGGTTAATATCATAAGGTTAGTACATGGTGCTATAAACCTTAAATACTATTTAAGTAGGGTTAATTAAAGGGTTTTTTTCAACCTTCCAAAAATAAGGTGTTCGGAAGGTTATTTTTCTAACCCTATAAACCCTATACCTATAACCCTGTGATGCCTTACCATTGCATTGGAAACCCTTCGTAATGTTGATTTGGCAGGGTTACAGAAACCTTAATTAGCGTCAACTAGGCAAGGTGAGCCTCACCTTGCCGTAGGGTTAACGGGGTTGTCCTGAAAACCCTTCGCCAACGTTAAATGGGTTGGCGGGGTAAGGTTATGCCAACGTTTTTTAAACCTTACATTGCTATTTGGGACAGTTCTGGGATTTTTTAACTAAAAGCGAAACACATTAACATGGTTCCCCCCCAAAAAAAAGTTCATTGCCTGGAAGATATACGAGCTAAAAGATTTAATGGTATTAAGGATGCATTTTAATTATGTATTTTGATTACTTTTAAAATTTCTAAACTATACATTAAACAATTAGGTGATTAAGCATTAATTTTTAAAGACAATTTTATTGAATTTCGAAATAAATAATTGTAATGATTTGTATCCAGCTTTGGATGTCAAACTAATTTTAAGTTAAAAACTCGAGTTAAGGACAACTACTTATATAACGCTTCAAATTCCTACGATACCAAATGTATAGTATCAATTCAAAAATAAAATTGTTTTTATTAAGGAAACTCGGGAAAGGATTAGTTAATATTTGGAATGGAATTCTAATGAAATCTCAAAAACAAATACTACTACTCAAACTCAAAAAAGAAACGATGGTAATAAAAAGTTGTATCACGTTGTTTTCACACTTAGCCCAACACTATTTTTATACCGGGGGATGTAAATGTATCGTCTTTCATTATAGGAATTCTTTCTCACAGATAATAAAAACAGGGTTCGGGAAAGAACCATTAAACAATCGATTCAACACAAGTTGTATATAGCCAGACTAATTAATTACACTGTGTATATTAAGATGTTAAAGGGGCACTCCCCTAATTTTGTAACATCTTTTTATGTTGTGACATTTTTTGCATTAATGATGAGAATCACAACGGTATACATAAGATATTCTCTTTCGCAACTTATTCTAGTATGATAATACCTTGTTTTGCTTTTGAGTAAAAATTTTTTTGTAGCTTGTAGGTATCAGGGATATACCCCATAACTAAATTCTGAAACAAACGTTGTAAGAAATTCAGGCAAGTTTAATGCTATAACATAATTAAAAAAGCTGGAGGAAATATTCAAAAATATTTCCTTTAGTTCTTTGTTAAATTATTATAATTCTTATAAAATTTCAACCAAATAATGTATAAAATTATCGCTCTAATTTCAAAGCCATTTCAGAAAATAATTTTTTTTATCTTAGTAGTAAATTTAATTTGAAGGCTAGACTTCTGCAACAATTTAAATATTTTCATGGTTTTAACCTGAAATATATCCACAATGCCTGATATAGAACAAGTTCATTCAATTGTGGGTTCACCCTCCGCTTTTCAAAGAGAATGATTTCTCTCAAATAGTAATCCGAGCTGCCTTTTCTTGAACTTCTAGTTCTCAAAATCTAATTGCACCCCCAGATAGGACACATTAGTCAAGTTAAAGAAATGACAAATTGTATTAGATAAGAATATTCTCTCTTAATGAGAAAATCTAAAACTACTTTAAAGGGAAGATCGATCATTCTAAATTATGTGTTTGCTCAATCTCCAATTTAGATCTCTAAGATGAATTAAACAGTAAGAAGACGACTTCTTTAAAGCTTTTTTTTATAGGAGTGTATTGGGAAAATATTCTCAAGATAAAAGAATGTATTCAATTTGGTAAATATTTTACAATGAATCTCTCCGTAGTCTGAACAAGTAATATATCTTACTTTGAAATGGTGTAATAAAAGCGATTTTTGGTTTTATGTCCAAATATAATTAGAAAACTTTTTAGTTTTATAGATATCTTATATTTTCACAATATATATAACGTTAACTTCACAGTGAATATAGTTATGTAGTTTATGGCTTTTTGACTAAACATACAACTTCTAAAGGTATAGTAGATATTACGGTTTTGAAATATTCAGACAGGAATATTGAAATAAATTGGGAACCCCCAATATGAATCAAATGTCTATTTAAGGCATGAAGCTGTTGTTAAGTTAAATTATTACAATTGTAAGTTAAATTATTACAATCCATTTACAACCCTGCATATCCTGAAAAATTCTAATCTTTTCTTATGAACAAAGGATACTGTTATAGTCAAACACATATGTTTCTCTTAAGAATCATATGCTAGTAATTAATACTTCGTAAACAATGCCTTTTGAAGAAATACATAATTACTATCTTTTTGTTTCGCCCCTAGGTAGGATAATTAACTAATTATCTTTTTCCTAAGTGTCATTAGCAGCTGAAAGTTTGCGTGTTGTTTAAAGTCATAATTGAAAGGGTGAGTGAATGAAAGAGGTATGTGACATTTAAAAAATATATTAATAGGATACGTGTAATTTTAGACAAATATTTTAGTTCATACACCATCCCATAAAAGATATGAACAAAAAAGCTTTAAGACCAAATATCTCGAAACAAGCTTTTTGTTAAATACCTTCTTCCAATCAAAACTTCAATTATCTTTCAATACTACATATACAATTGAATATGAAGTCTTTGATAAGCAAGACAATTGCTACGAAAAAAAAAACAATCAACTAAAACCAATCAAAACTGAATATTCGTTGTTTTTTTCTATCGGTAACCTTTTTTAATAAATTACTAAGCCATATACAGACTGAATTTAATAATATTAATTACTTTAAAAAAAATTCATTTCCTTTATTTTCGATCAAAATACTATCTCGAGACACTATTTTAATTTGTCAGGTACTACATACTTATTTTTTATTACTATTATCCCTTTGCATACAGAATTTTCCAGCCCCCAGTCTTTCTTGCTTTTTTTTCTTTTCTTTCTTTTACTCGTTCTTCTTCAAAAATAATTTTTCACCTTTACTACTCTTCCATTGTTTTTGATCATGTATTCATTTTTATTTAATACGTTACTCCATAAGCAGTTGCTCCTTTGGGATGAATTGTATGATCAATGCGTGATTACTTTTCCCTGACATGTTTTTTGTGTAGGATTTTATCTATATGTAATTATTTATGTATTTTTTTGTTATTTCTAATAAATTTGATTTGATTTGAATTTTTTTAAAAATAAATAAGCTCTTAGCGAACAGAGTTGCGAACGAATCAAGTTAATAGAGAGAATAAGAACTCCTATTAGTTAGAATAAGAACGCTTATGGTATTTTAATTTACATATTCAAGATAATTTTAAAATCAATCTACTTGTGTGTAAAATAAAAATAACAATTAAAGTTGTTCTCTCTTTGCATTACTAAAATTTAGAAAGAAATAAGTGTCTTTGTAAGAATCTTTCAAACCATTTAATGTTTCAGGATGTTAAAACAGGAAAGAAGCTTTTCAAACTTCTAAAACGAAATCCCCGAGCATTTTAGTATAAATAAGCTTAATTGAAGTTTCTAAGAAAACACTTAATGAATCGCAAATATTGAGAACAGATGCACTTAAATAAAAGAAAGACTAATTAGTATCACTGGGACTTATATGATACGTAGTAAAAATAGGGAGAAATGCTTTTCTTATTTTGGTTTACTTCATTCATCCTTCGCTTATAGCGGACAATATATTTGGGTTAATTAATAAAGTTAATCACTAAACATTTGACCTGATTTAAAAGTTTTGAGAAATTTCATTTCTATCGTCTTACATTTTCAGTTATTATAATTTAAAATAGGAGAAAATTCTTTCACATCTTAAGTTAAAAGATTCTGTAATTAAATAAATGCGAGGTTTATGTTTTCTATTCTAAGGTACACTCTTTCATTCAATACATTTGAAATCTTTTATCATGGTTTCATTTCTTAACATCACTATCTATTGAGTTAAAATCATGGATATATTTTTTTTCGTAGTTTCTCCTTACTATTTCAGTTTGATATTAGCAGGTGCCAGATCTCAATCCTTTTATTTTATAGAGCATTTTCAATCACATGATTCGGACCTAACAACGGCCTTGGCAACAGAAGATGTTACAGTGTTTTGCCCTACAGAGGTTAACGTTAACCTCTGTACTGTACAGTTACAGAAAATGACTAGCCGTGGAATTCTTCTATTGGAGCATTTGCAATCACGTGATCCCATACCTAAAAACCACCTTAGCAACAGATAAACAACTGCCTTAGCAACAGTTGAAAGCCCTACAGAAGGTACACAGTTAAAAGAAAATAACCGGTTGTGACGTCACCTGAAAACACTCTATATGGAATTTTGTAATGCTAAAACGCATTATAATGTATGTAACTTCGGGCACCATGAGGTGTTGTACCTTACCTACGGATGCGTTCTTGATGTGTTTGTAGCTAATCGGCGTTTTTAAATAGAGTTTCCTTAATGAGAATACATCTTAATGGATTATAAGTTACTTCTTAATCAGGCTATGTATTTCTCGGCGATTATGTTATTGTACAGCTGCGGGTAAAAAGGCAAATAGGTTATTGGGGTATATAAAAAGGACTGTAACTTCAAGGGATAAGAATATAATATTGCCTTTATACAAGGGATTAGTAAGACCTCATCTTGAATATGCAGTACAATTATGGGCTCCATACATGAGGAAGGATACAGAGGTAATAGAAAAGGTACAGCACAGAGCTACAAAAATAATTAAGGGGATAACACACCTGGATTATAATGAACGTTTGAGCAGGCTCAACATGTATTCACTGGAAAAAAGAAGAGAGAGGGGGGATTTCATTCAGCTATTCAAGTTGGTAAAGCAAGGGGATACGGAGGGCTTAAGTTTCAGCAAGGATAACAGAACAAGGGGCCATGGGTATAAACTAAGTAAGACACAGGTCAATCGGGATTTAAGGAAGTACTACTACTTCAATAGGGTAATTGACATATGGAACGCGTTGCCAAAAAATATGGTATATTCAAAGGGAGTGTTTGAGTTTAAGAGGCAATTGGATAGGCTGTGGGAATTGGGGAATTCATAATCATAGGACCAGCCTTGTTGGGCTTTGAGCCTGTAGCTGGTCGTCAGTCTTTGTATTTGTATTTGTAATATTTGGATAAAAAAAATCAAACATTTTGAGATCTAATCTACTTTTTTATATAAATTTTTATTCTACTTTGCATTTAATGTAAAATATGGTAAAATATATTAAACTTTACATACATATACAATTTAACAAAAGTGAAATAAAATTAATAAACTGGGAAACTAGATTTTTTTAAGATACTGAGCTTTGAAGCAGAAAGAATAATTTATAAAGAATTTTGATTAATACACGAAAATAAAAGAAAATATTAAAACATATACCTTTAATTTTTCATTTGGGAAATTAAATATTTTTACTAAATATGATAACTCAAATTGAATTCAATATATCCATGTTACGGGCAATGTGATAAATTCAGTGAAATTTATCACTTTGCCCGCCTCCACTTCGGGCATTATTAATAATGCCCGATTTATGACTTTGTCCATAACATACATATTTTGCTCATGACATCTGATTCTGATTACTAATGCCTTTGATAAAATTATAAACAATTTTTTTATGATTATTTTAATGACTCCATACTAAAAATAAAATGCTTAAGTAGGTTTTAACAGTTTCTTTTATGTTAGACGAACTACGTAATTTTGTTCGCATTTAAAAACTTTCCAGATTTTCTATAGCAAGACACTTTACACTTTCTGGATAGGAGTAGGAAGTGCACTCTAGCTAATGAACTAGAGACGCAGTAGTACAAATTGACGCTCTTTCCTTCACAACTTTGATAAAGCTCAATTATGGTAAGGTAATCAAATTTAATGGAATATTTGTAAGAAAAAAAATTAATTTAAAAAGTTTTATGACTAAACTTTAAGTCCCCCTGCGGCTCCAGGGAAAACAAATTTAACTGAACGAACGAGATGATATCGCATCCAGGTTTGAACCGTGTTCAAAATTTCGAGTATCTGCACATCGGGAAGATCGTTTAAAATATATTTCTAAATTCCACCCAGACAAACAAGATTGAAGGAGACTTAATGAAAACGTTGTAAAAATATTTTTTCAATTTTGTGTTTTGCATTTAATTTAGTCTGCTAAGTTTTGAGTCCTGCGTACTTTTACCCGCCACGTCAGATAAGAGTAATATGATTTTTAATACATTTCTAATTATTAAAGACCTGGGTTTTTTTAACTTTATTTGTATGTCAATAAACTTATGTTCAGTAAATTTTTGAAGGTCTGGCTTTTTAATTCTCACCGTTATAGAACAAAACAATTTTTTGGCGTAATCTTACCCTCCTTTCACCTATATTCTAAGAAGTCCCGAAGCCTGCATTTATTTTCCAGATTGCCTTCAAGTCGAAAGCAAGGTCCCATTGATCTGAGATTTTGTCTCACAACCGTAAAAAAGAGCATTGTCGAGTTCCGAATGCCACCAACACTAAATGTCTCTCTCCGCCCAACTCTATCAAATACCGGTCACCCGAGTCATTGTCTTCGAGAAAAAATCCTCTAAAATAAGGAAGTAGTTGTTTTTTTTTTGTTAACTTATCTCGAACAAACAACTCGGAAAGACACAAAAGCGTTTGAATCGAAATGTCTAGTGAGGGATTTGGTGTGAAAAAGCGATTGGGCTTTTCTCTGGAGACGTTTCAGATTTTCGGGTTCCAGAAGGCCCTGAAAGGTTTAAGACTTTACCACTTGTTTTCATCATTATAAATGACGTTTTCTAAATAGAATTAGGCCGAGTTACTTTTATTACGTGGACAATATTTTTTCCCAATCCTAATTTTAAATCAATTGCATGTCAGTGCCAAAGAGTCTCTTGTCAAAGAAAATGATTTCAACAACCGACGTTCTTGTTTCCCTCGTTTACTATAATATAATCCCTTTTCCTTTTCGATTAAATATTGCTGTGATATGACATTTTTGAACAACAAAATCATTAAAATTGTATCAACTGTATCACCGTTTAAGGGACCGCTAGTTTTAAAATTTCAAATGAGCACTTATGTAAGAATATAGCTTTGTGTATTCAGTAGATTTATATGCTCAGGTGAAAAATAATTAAAGCCCCATACCAATTTGCTAATTTAGCACAAACTTAATGTATCGAATACAATTGACCTAGTAAAGTAGACAGTCACAGGGTCATTAAAAGCGTCCTAAATTATCAAGAGTATTTTCAGAACAAAAAAAGAGAAACTATCCTAATAATATTTACTTAATATATAACAAGATATTTAGTTTAGGCGGATATCAAGATAATATAATAGCGTTATTGAATAAAGTATTGCACTTTGTCTTTCAGAAACTTATTTAGCATACTAAATTTGTTCACATAAATTCATTTAATGAACCTCAACCATATGTACTAATTTAACTACTTTATTTTGATAACATTAATCATAAAAATGATAGAAGAAAGGAAAGTAAGAGTGTGCAGTCGGATAAAAGTACGCAACGGGTTTTTTTTCCCGTTGGCAACAGTATAAGGGGGAGCAAGTATGATCACATGGACACTTGTATCATATGCTATCTTAAAAGGCTTTTATTATAATTTTCATTCATTCTGTATTTTATTTAGCAGGTAAAATATATTTTCTTTGAGTTAGCATCTAATTTTTCTGTGAATGAATCTTATTTTTTTTACAAATAAAGAACTAATGATTGCTTTCAAAGTAAATACCAATGTGAGGTATACTTTCTTCCAAACAAATTGGCATCGTTAGAATTTAACTGCAGTAGCAGTTAGTTACATAGTTCATTCAAGCACGACTAGAGAATTAATACATCGGCGTCTAAGAGAACGCATAGACAAGATAATTTAGATTATAGTAGCGAGAATCATATATAAATCATCTTACTCTTCACCACATGAGAGTTATGTGCTACAACTGATAAATAAATGTTAAATTTTCGGTTTGAAAGCTGACCCCCCCCTGAAGCCGAAAACTAGCTCATTGAACACACCTGGGAAATAAAACTATACGATTTTAATGATTTTTCAAGAAGATTTAACACTGTTTGGAAAGAAAGGTAAAATGAGGGAGAAATCAAGGCAGTGTGAATGTTTTTGCGATTTCCTCCAAATTTTCAGGGTAGGTACTTTTGACCTCACGTCCTTCGTATTTTACTCGCCAAGTCGGGTTCAATTCGCATTAATTTTTTTTTATTCTTAACATATTTTTAAAGCCAACACTTTCCATTTTTGAAAGTAAATTTTTGAGTCAATAAACTTACGTTCAGTAAACTTTTTGAGGCTCTAGATTTCAAATTCTCGTTTATTTGAATAAGTGAAAAAATGTTTTTAGAAAACATAGAAAATTTAATGGTCAATGAAATAAAAGAAACAATATTAACTATTAATTACTTTAATAAAATAACACGTTTTGTGCATTTTAATAGCGTTAAATGATTTAATAATTTTAGATGCCAATAAATTTAAGTTCTAAGTCATTATAATTATGAAGCACACGCTTCGTTTTTTACACTTTGGAATTTTATTAGTGCAAAATTATCTGTATAAAGAATTTATGGGGAAGTAGGTACTTTTAATAAGCCATTTTAAGTAAGGTCTTTTATAATTACCTCATAAAAATTTATTAAGGGAGATTTAACTAAGCTATGAATATCTTTAGTCTATTCAGTTATTACGGAACTAAATATGGACCGAATGCAAGGGAAAGATTTAATTTAGAAATTAAAAGTCTTCCTTCCATTATTCTAATGAATAGTTGGTAAACTTAGTCAGAAACCCTCCGACAATAAATTTAATTAGAAAGTTTTACTTTATGATCTTCAAATAGAAAATTAATAAGCAAATGTTGAGTAACATTCAACTTTATTTAAGAGCACAGTGACTAATGGTTTTTAAATTACTCAATTTGAAATTAAAGTACAAATAAGAACTTTATTGTAGAATTTAATATAAAAAGTAAAATAAATTGTAAGAAACATTGAAGAGAATGTATAATTTAATACTCGTTTAGTAATCATGTATTTTAAAATAAAAATAAAACATTTTGTGATAAGCAATTAAAGTGTTTCTAACAGATAACTCGATAAAAAAGAATTGATATAAGCACTAGTTGAAGTTGGGAGTTTTATGATAGTGTTAAATTTGTACAGAAAGTCTTTAAAGAATTTATTTTTGTTCATGAAAAAATAAAATGATTAAGCGAATCGGCATTATCTTTCAATTAGGGAAGAACAGTTAAATGGCTACTTAAGATATCTTGTCACAAAACATAACATTTCTTACAAAACGATCTAGTTATACGATATTAAAATTAAAAACATAACCCATTATTTTATTATCTCTTGAAAATCTTAAATTCTCTGAAAATGACCAAACACCAAGAACTACCAAAGTGAAGAAAAAACTGTACAATGTTCTTAACAATTTCATATTTTTAAAATTTAAATGTTTTTGAAATCTATGAAAAAATTACTAAGTCAAACACAAAACTTACCATGAAGATTAGTGTTGTTGTAGTTTGAACATTCCACTTCATTTTTCGGGGAATTTTCTCTTTCAAAAACAACAGCTGATTCATGAACGTACTGTCCTGTAGAATCCACATGAACCACATAATCTGTAAAGTTGTCTTCGTCCATTCTTCTTTTAGAAGATAAATGATCAGTTCAAGTCAACTTTTCCCCGTCTTAGGTAACAAGTATCATAACAAGAAAGCACAACATGCAATACATCACGGATGTTGATGTTTACCTGCAGTTTAAGTATGTTTTTCACTTCAGTTCTCAAAAGATAATTAAACTATTTGTGCAAAAATGTGGCTTGTGGAATTAGAACAGAAAACAGGAACAGAAAATTAGTAAAATTTAAAAAAAATTTGTTCCTCAATTAATTTGTTTTTTTTTCGTTATAATTAAATTTTTTTTAAAATATGATAAAAACGGAAAAATATGAACTTTAGTTAAAAAAATTATTTCAAATAGACAGATTTAGATTAATTAAACACATACATTTTTTGGCAACTCAAAAATTCCAGAAAATAAAATTATAGGTAAAATTAAAAGGTTTTAAAGCACCTTTTAGAAGTTATAAAAAAATAAAAATAATAAGGATATAAAATAAAGTTTTAAAAATCAGTGAAAATTTCCACAAACGAAATTGTTTTAAAATCACAGATTAATTAAATTTGGATTAAATTTTTGCTCCAAAGAAACTGTTTTCCGAACTTGCGCTTTTTGTTCCAAGACCGCTTGGTTCAGAATCACAGAACGGAATACTTCGGAGTCGAGCGCTCACTGCTGACCCCCGAATTATTTCACAGGAAACTTATCCAACCGATCAATAATTTTACTTTTCCTAGCTTCTGATTGGTCCGTGGGTGTGATCGGCCCCTAACGGGAGTCTCGGGAAGTTGGCCTGTCATTGATGAATGGCTTCAAAGGAATGTCGGGGCGAAGTTTCAGGTGGCCATGATAAAGTTTACATTAAAAGAGTTTCCATCTTCGAAGAGTGGGAAAAGTTTGCACACAGTAGGGAAGAAGAGATTTAACATGAAGTTTCAGGTCAATTTAACTCAAGTTTTCAAAGATGTTTGGGACGCGAGGGTGCGGAATTTAAAGAAAATGAAATGTGAGGAAATTTTTATGGTGGGTGTAACGTTGGCTTTTATACGGGTTAATTATTTGCATTGTACCACATAGTTAAATATCTGTATCATGTAACCCCTAAAGGGTTTCTATGACTACAAATGTTATAATGTCGTTTCATTAAAATATTTTTTAGTAAAAGGAATGTTGTAAATTCAGTAGGTAAGGTAATATATACCTGTGACTTAGCAGCACAAACGTTCAAGATTCGTCCAATTTTTGTCATGTATGGCCAAATTTAGTTAACTTCTTGTAGCAGTTATGTAAAATTGGCATATTTGGTATGAGCTGTGCTGCTTGTATAACTGCTATAGGTGGTAACACTAATCCTCAGAACTAGGTTAAGAGTCATATTAACAGCCATCGACGTGGGTGTTAAATCCATAGTCAAAGAAAGATAACACCTCCAATCATAGTCAGCGAAAAGCTTATTTTTCTTTACTTAGGGGGACGGATGGCCTGTTTGGTTTGCTCTCTACCTTTCACGCCAGCAGTCTGCTCACTGCTCCGTCGTTAGTTCGATTCTCACCTCGCCCCTGGGTGTATTTTCCTTCTTTGTGTCACTAAAAATTCTGTTGTGTCTGTCTTACTTGATGAAGGTGTATAAGCGGATCCTTCAGATCAAGCACACATACCGGAAAATATATGTAACCCAAAACCCAACCCAACCCTTTACTTAGCTGCTGGTTAATACCGACGCTGATAGATGTGAATATCGCTGTAAATATAGCTTTTTAGAATATTAAAATGTATGATTTGAACCTTGTCTAATCAAATATACGTAAACATCGTGAGATCCATAGCTAGATTTTCCTGCCGGAGGGAAAGTCCTCTCTATATATGCATATTAGGTAATTAGAAGTAAATTTTCTTGAAATTACAAGATAGGATTTGAATCTTGATGAACTTGAAGTAAAAGCAAATTTTTGGTTTCAGTTTTATTTTTTGAGTTAAATCAAAAGGGGGTTTGGGGGTCCTTTCCCTAAAAAATTTTGAAAATCTGACCCTAAAAACAGGGTTTTAACTGGTTTTTCTCCATCTATTCTAAATTTTGGGTGAGGACGGGGCCTCATCCCCTGAAGGGGGGGGGGGGGAGAGCACCTCATAATTTGAGAATCGCTGGTATAGTATAGTATGTACCCTTACGTGTTCTTACAAAGAGTTTTCAGCTGAAATATAACGCAGAAAAGGAGTGAGTTTTTAATTGCCACACCTAATTATCACTTTTAATGACAGTAATTATACATTTGGGAACTTTCTCAGAATGAGAAAGAAACCCCTCAGAATGGTAAAATATTTTCTCAAAAATGGGAATGAAAAATGAAAATCTGAACGATAAATCTAAATATAAATACTTAACGTTGTTAAAGTATAATATAAAGATTATAAAGAAATATTTAACATTAAGTGTGTTCTTTAAGTAGTTTGTTTATTCTATTAATTGAGTTGAAATTCAATATGCTACGATTGCTATGTTAATCCGAAATTAAGTCATATTATTGTAGAAACAGTTAAAAAGTAAAAAAATATTACTTGTGACAGGTGATTGGTCCTCCTCTTGCAAATTTTTCTTTGCATCCTTTTACGCAACAACGGTTGACCCTTTTCAGAAAATATCCAAGAAACTCGGACACCATTACTCACTCAACCACTATCTCTCTCCTCTATTGGGCAACCTGTGGCACAAAACGACGGGTAGATTTATTTTGTTCAAGTTCAAATAAGCCAATAACAATTTATAAACCAGGTTTTTTGTCATTTAACCCATTTTTAATCCTTTCATAATAAGTTAAGGATTTTCTCAGGAATATTCCCTTTTAAAATATTGAGAGAAGTTAAACAAAAGAAAACATGAAACATACTGACTTAATAATCTATAACTTCCCAGCAATATAGGTAGTCTATTTTTTCCGACATTATAATTTACTGTTATATATATATATATAATATATTTATATTAAAACTACAAACTTCTTTAAGTTGCAAAATAAATTTTCTACATTTATTTTACTATTTCATCATCATTATTTATTTTGCTTTTTCTATCTGTATTTTTATTGACATATGATTTTAAGATTATATTTTTGGACAATTCATTCTATTATCCCGAAGTTCATACTATTCTTTTTGCAAGTCTGGTTGTATTTTTTTACTTCAATCATGTACTGGAAAATCAATGACAAAGTTGCAAATTTTATATTCAGTCATTGTAGACTAGGTCATATTTCTGAATAAAATCTAAACAATTTTATTTGAATGTTGTAACTTAAAGCATTTGAATTCATAGGTTAAAGAAATATCAAGTTCAGGAAAAGTACAATTCCAACATGTATTTAAAGTTAATTTCAATGTTAGATAGTTTTATTTGTAACATTCTATACTTAAGATTTCTGTAATGGATTAAATTTACTTAAAGATAAACTTGAACTATCCATTCATTAAACTAACATCCATTTAAATTGCAGGTAAAACACATTTAACGCAATTTAAATTAACACTTTTTACGCTTACCAACAATCGAAAATTTGCTTTACAGAGAATTTAAATTCCCGAAAGATTTCTAGTCCGAAATGCAGACTTAATTCCTATGACTAATTTAAATTCAGATTAATTCAAATATTTTACATGTGGATCTAGATTGTTAAAATTCTAGTCTAATTTAGGAACCAATTTTCAATATAATGGAATAGGAAAGGAGTGAGTAATTAGCAAATAGAAGTGATATTCTATAAATTCAAATTTATTAATTCAGGTCTTTGTCTTTTAATAATAACGTATACCACTGAGTTTGTTTAGTTTTAATCGCATACATTTTAGTTTGACTCATACATCCACTACATGAAATTTACTAAACTGTACTTCATAATGCGTTTATAAATTTGCCATTTTTAAAAAATCGTTAAAAAACCTTCATACTGTTTTTTTCCAATAGCATATTCACTCTATTTTGTTAGAATAATTAATATTTTGTCACTAAAAAAATAAAGTATTAATGCAAATTAACTTTGCTTGTGGAAATGAATACTTTTATTAGTAATAGATAGTACTTCATGGATATGTGGAATATTTAAAAAAAATCATTATTTTTTTCTTATTTATAAAATGTTTAATATGTATTAGCTATCATATTTAGAATTAATTCGTACATTATATCCCATTAAAATAAGGATTAAAAATATTAACTCTTCAGAATTAATTTTTCAACTACCCTAAGTCTGTATAAGTATTGAATTTTGCAAGACTTGTTTGTTTCCTGCGGAATCTAAAAACAATTATAAATTCTCAAATAATATACTATCATCTGAATAGGCATAAAAACAGTACATTCCATACTTAAGAGTCAAATTCTAATTTTTTTGTTTAGATAAAGCATCAAATCCTTAAATTCTTGAAAAATGAAAATTTCCAATTACAGAAAAGTAAATCAACAATAACAACACGCTCGCGCTTCGATGTGCTTAGTTGTTACCTAGAAAATAACAAGTATGTTTGTTATTCTTGCATCTTCCTCTGACGGGTAAAAAAAGAGCTGTGCAGATGTATCGTAAAATTGAAAACATTTGAAACACGAAATGTATTTCTGTACATCTGATTTTATCTCTCTCTCTCTCTGGGTGCTCAGAAATTGACCCTTTATTTTCCTTTCGAGGCGAAAATGCCAAGTAAATTTATATTCTCTGTGCTCAGTGCCTCTTTGCCAGAATTGGGCTTAGGTGGAATAACAAATCTAGTTCCGGTTTCTGACTTAGATGAACTCTAAAGGTATGTATTTTATTCTTGACATATACGAAGGATAACTGTGAAACACAACATGGGAATGTTTTTTCCTAAAAAATTCTTTTATAATAAATGTGAATAATAATATGGTTATCAGTTCCCTTTGATTGGATATTTCTTGACTTTTCTTGACTTATTTTTAAAGCATAGGGATATATTAAACGAATTAAAAGATATGAGTTATAGTTGTTGTTATGATTTAAGCGGGCCTATTTAAAAATATAATGATTTCGGAAAATCTTATATTTTATTTTTTATTGACGTTTGTTCTCCTATTGGAATCATTTTTCTAACTGCTATTCAAAGAAATTAAAGAATGATTTCCTTAAATAGTGGTTTATCTGCTATTAATTAAAAAAAAAGTTTTCAGTTATAAATTGATTGAAGTAAACCCTGTAATTTTGATCAATTATAAATGTAAAAACATAAAACAGAGTCGTTGCACGGTGTAAGTTTAAAATTTTGTACCTTACTTAATAAAATCAGAAGTACGATTTCTATAAAAGAAACTGCAAACTTCAGCACATCTGTATATTCAGTGAAAATTTATCCAAGCACTATAGAAAAATATATTCTAGGAAAGTAGACGTCCCAAATACGAAGTTTCTCAATATGAATCTGTGCATCCTCCCTTCCCCGAAGAGAACCTACATACTATATAAAGCAGGACTCTTTTCCTTCTCAACCGAATTCTTTTGCCATTTTTTTATTCAAAACTTTCCACTTCCAGAAGACCCCTTTTATTGACTCTGGGTTTCACAAGAGACATTCTTTGAGTTCATATCACTTCCGAACAGGTACGTCGTTGGAAAATAACCAAAGAGAAGTGTCAAATGTCCCTTCCCGCTAAGTGTAGCTTCGGGCCTACGAAGAAACACGAGTAAAACCGAAGTGAGAAAGAACAGGTAGAATCACAGGTGTCATCTGGTAGGGGTATAGTATTTCTTTAAAAATAGACACCTGGAGTGGGAAGTTGGGTAGTTAGCTCTTAATAATGGAGGGAACTTTCAGGAGGTGCATTATTAGATTCGGTTTTATTCGGGTAGTTGAGAGAAATAGATTATTTTAAATTTGAAGTTTAAAAAATCAAAGGCTTTTCATTCAAGGATAGATCATGTTTGGTACGTAGGGCTACCTTGTTTTCCCGTCAAAAAAAGCTATTTCACTGATAATGATTTAAGATTAAGGTTAAAAGTTAGTTAAAAATTGTGTCACTTATGAGGTTCTCTGTGATTCGTTCAATTGGGTCTATGGTTCCGACGGACATGCATAATGCAACAGATCAATCAAATAAGTATAAAGGATGTGACTGTCCTGATTATAGGGACATAGGGCATCTAGAAGAAACGACTTACTATATTTGCATTTAATGCTATAATCGTCATTCAAAAATATTATTTGTGGGAATAAATCCTTGTTTGTGAATTTGTGATATAAAAATTATCAGATAACAAATGATGAATTTATAGCAATCTTTTTTTTTACTCTGACCCTTACAATTTACACCTTGTAGAAATTTTTAAACTATTGAGATGGATTTTCTCGTTTGTTCTCTCTTACTCTTACTATACCCATTCTACTTATCTACTTTTGAAGGTAAACCGGTAGGTAATAAAAGTTCAGACAAAGAAAAAAATCACCCATTTTTTTACTTATAGAAATACAGTCAACCTATCTGTAAGTCAAAAGTTTTATTGAAACGATGATAAAGATATAACTCCATTATTAATTTACTTATTATTTTAAAAATGAAATCTCCACAAAAAAAATCAATGAAATTTTTTTATAAAAATAAGAAGAGAAGAATAAGAATTTCTTTTAATACTTTTAAAACAGAAATTCATCTGTATGTTTAATTACACTAGGCGACAACCAAATTTAAAACCGATATTTTTAAGTTGTTTTTCCTCTGCTGTATATTTGTTGTATCTATGTTTCGATTAGTTTCTCCAGGAGGGAAGAAAAACTAAAATTTTAGCTTTAATTCAATTTGAAGTTGTAAAAGTTTGAAATTACTTAAATTAAATTATTTTATTTGAAGTTAATTATAAGATTACTTAAAACTTTCGAATTAAAACTTAAAAGTTTAGTTTTTCTTCTCTTCTTGAGAATCTAAGCGAATAGAGATAAGACCTTTTGGCTCTGAAGTACACATCTTTCGATGCATTTTAAATAATGCTATTTCGGAAATTTTAAATAAAAAAAACATAAATAATTTCTAATTTAATTGCTATTTGGTTGTTTGGCAAGAGTTAAATTATAAATCACCCTAATAATATTATTTGAAATGCTTCGAAACTTTCATAAGAATATTAACTTAATTAAATTCAGACTGAAGTTGAGTTGTTGTCAAGGAATGATCAAAAGTGACGTCAGGACACGCAGGACAGGTATATCCCCAATTTTAAGTTTCTCTGTCCTTATGAGTCTGGTGTTGGGAAAGCTAAAGATACCCCGACGGAATTATTGATAAATTAAGCTCTTCATAAAACAACACATTAAATTTATATCGAGCAATAAAGAATGATTGGGTCCCCTAATATTTCATAAAAACTTGAAAACTCTATGAGTGTATATGTTACGGGCAATGTGATAAATCCGGGCATTATTAATAATGCCCGGGCAATGTGATAAATTCAGTAAAATTTATGAATGAAATTTATCACTTTGCCCGCCTCCACTTCGGGCATTATTAATAATGCCCGATTTATGACTTTGCCCATAACATATATAAAACCCAATGTAACGTCATATTTTATGCTAAATATTTTTATTTTTTTTCAAAAATCTACAACATTAAATTTTAAAAACTTTATAAATTTCTTTTAATTTTTTATGTTCCAGTTTTTTTTTTTTAACAAAACAGAAAATATAAGAATGCATTTGTTAAATTTAAAACTACTTCTTTGAAAGAAATATTTTTCTTCCATTACATTTAACCGTAAGTTTTTTATTTGATATCGTACAAGAAATAAATGTCACTCAGATAGGATAAAGGTATTTCCTAATTACCTCTGCACTTGACACGTGCAAACAATTAAGAAGTAAATTGTTTATTGATTAACTAAGAAGAGTAACGAAACATTTCAGGTAATTTTTTCTGGACTAAAACAATGTAGCTTAAAAAAAGATTCTAATGGTTTTATATTTAAATCTAAAATAAGATTGTTACAACAGAAGCATATCTAAAGAGTGGGTTCATATTTTTATTCCTGTTTCTTAGTAATTAAAATCTTCTAAGATATAGGAAAACTAAACCTCTCATAGTGTAATTAAATAATATGGTTTTAGTGAGGGGAAGTATATCAAACTAGTCTCTACTTGTTCTAAAATAATCTTATTTTTGCTATAGATATTCAATATATTTTTATTTTTAACTAGTTTAAACTAAACTTTTTAAGGGTGTCCACAGGTACAACTGGGTCTGTCCTTAGAGAGAACAGGTTGTTGTACCAATGGACACAAATTTCATCAAGTTAATAAAAATTAATAAAAATAAATCTAACTATTAAAATTTAAGCTAATAAAAATATCACCCTATTTAGTAAGGTTGGGACTAAAGGTTTGGGTCTGTCTCTCTCTCTTGTTGATGTAACACTCTTCACACTGGTCTTATAGCTAAAATTTTATAAACTAACAGGTAAAATTTCATGTATGAATAATACATTTCAAATAGTTTAATACTTTATTCGAATAAGATTAAAAGCCCATTGTGCAATATTGATAACAAGATAAAATGGAAGAACATCGTTTATTTGCACATATATATATATTAAGAGTACAAATGTTTTGGGGGATAACTTCGATCCCCTTCGTCAACGATTCCCGACACAATTGTACTTTTAATATATTTTTTAGGTTTTCTTCCATTTTATCTTGTTAGTTTTTTCGTATGTCTGCTTTTTTAGAATTTTACTTATACCTTTTTTATCTACATGGGCTAGATACATATCTAAAAAGTAAATTATCTACTTCTAAGCTTTAAACAAAATTCTACTATATGAGTTTTGTTTAAAAGAACAGCTATTCCAAATTACTTCTGAATAACACATATAATATTTGCAATTGACTAAAAAGTAGTCAATTTGTTTAGGTTTAGAAAAAGAGAATAGTTCCAGAATTAAGCAGGGAAGTAAAGGCATTATAGATTATTTTAATTATAATCCCTAGGACTATATTAAAAAGTATCTAAATAACCTTAATAAAAACATCTTCATTTTTTACACCAATTGGGATGAAAAAAAGAATAATTACTCTTTGAAATCATTAAAAAACATTTAGAAAAGTATTAACATGAAAGGACAAAAAGCTTATAAGCACTAACGAAAAGAATCTAACAATACAGTTGCATTAGCTTTTAAGGTGATTTTAACAAGAGTTCTGCAATATCTGGATACAGTAAAAGAAAATTAGCTATTCTACCCAACCCCAAGAAAAAGACTATCAATATAACTTGCCGTTTCCCTACTTTCTTGGCAAGACAAAAAAAAAAAAAACCACGCTATAAAATCCTCTTACACGCGAGAAACATCAAAGAAACTGGAGCAAAGATAAGCAAAAAACAAGGCATAACGTCGCTAGATACAGTTTCAACGCATTGGATGGCATTACGGCCGATTAAATTAAGGAATGTCTGAACCGGATTACTCATCAACAGTTGACGGCTTAAGCCTTGGAAACTTCGGAACTCGGGAGAAAAAAAAATCAGTTGAAAATATCCGATGGAAAGACATAAGAAGCAGTCATTTGAGAAAGAAGATTTCGTATAAAAACGAAGGTTTTTTGGAGGAAATTGAAGTTTATTCAGATTAAGTTGATAAAAGTGTACAAGAATGGTTGGTATTTATGATTTTATTTTAAGATGCATTTTATGATATCGGATTTGTCCGAATTTTTTAAGAAACAGAAACAACAATTTTAAAGGTTTTGATGGGTACCGTGCCCATAATATGGGCGCGGATTTAAGCGTTTAAAAACGATAAAATAGATATGACCTACTTCATCGTTTTTAATCGCTTTTATCGCTTAATTTTTAGAACTCAAAATAAAAGTTACTGAACCAAGAAATAAATACATATTTATTTCAAAGAAGAAAGTAAACTCATCATTATTTACTGACTTTTTTAATGAGGCATAATTTAGTATAAAAAATTTAATGAATAATGAATTATCAATGAATAAAAAAACACATTTGAAAATAGGGATGTTTGAAAAATTAGAGCAACCTTTAACTACTGTTTTGGAGCCTTTTTGACGTCTTCAACTTTTTTCCAATTAGAATTTCTAAATGTAATCAAAGCTGAATTTAAAATCCTATGATTGTAGACAGACCATTCGGAGTAAAAGCCGGATGTTTTAGAAAGAATACTTGGTAAAGTCTGTCTGTCCTCGCTTGGCACGAGTGGCAAACCTAAAATCAGTACCCACAGCAGAAAAAACAGTGGCGAAAAAGCCATAAAGATGGTTATCTCACTTCTATTAGATACCCGATACCCTGCACTCGCCACTGCTTTTCCTGCTGTGGGTAGTGAATTTAGGTTTGCCACATGTGCCAAGCGAGGACAGACAGACTCTATAAGAAATTATTTTTTAAAAATGTATTTAATTTAAAGCGCATAATCTATCAAAACATTTTCCATATTATGCTACTCTCAGTTAGATTTAAAATTATATAAACTCTCTGTATAAAATTGAAAAGGATGCGTTTGAACCTACATTTTAGTACAGACACCATCCCTTTAGGACCATTATTATCAGAGATATCAGTGTGATGAAAGATATATTTAACCGCAAAATATAGAATCAAAAAATTTAAATGCCAAATATTTCGAAATAAGCTTTTGTTACATAACTCCTTCTTCCAATCACCCCTTAATCACTTATAAATCAGATGTATGTATTTATTAAAGAAATATTGAACTGGAGAGAGTAAGTTTTTCAGAAAACCTCTATTGCAAAACACACAAGCATGTAGAAATTTAAGCTGGCAAAATATGCATACTTTATCTTTATTCTTCCGTTTCTTTTGCAATTTGAATGGAAATAGAAATAAAAATTGTAACAGATTTTCCTTTTCCTACTATTACAACAGACGGCTTGAAAGGACTTTCTTCTAAAGTTCCCCCTCTTTCAAAGATGCGAAAGGTTACTCAGAAATAGAATAAAACATACTCAAATATAATCTGATACATTCTGTCGGAAGCTCTCTGAATTTCTGCTGCGCATGTTCTGAACATGCCGACGGGATTAAAATCTTGACAAGTCTACTAGACACCTAGTATCACGCTTATCTCACCCCCTAAAATCTACAGCAGTTACGGAAACACGATTTTGAATGCTTTTCTTCTAACAGCTTTCCACTATAAAGTGTTTTTTGCTCAATTTAACTTTAAAAATTTTCACATAAAGTTTAATTCTGCGTAACCGTTCTGCATAACCTGCAAATTTGATAAAATATCTATTTTTGCTAAATAACCATTTGTAACTAAATATTTCTCGTATCGATTTTTTTTAAATGATCGATAATTTTTAAATGATCTATTCCTAAATTTGCTGCTATGGAGACGTTGAAAGCAAGTTAATCGAATAGCGCATACCCACTTTCCTACACCTAGACACCACTTTTAAGATTATAGTGGGGGTGGGACCTGGGGTAGCCTAGTAGTTAAGATATCGGCTTCGGGAATGGATTGTCCCGGCTTCAATTCCCGACCCCACTAAAGACCCACCGAGTATATTTGGAGTACGTGCTCGTTAAATCTGTGGGTCCGAAAGTCCTGTGGTCGTTCATGTCACAGTTTACCATGGGTCCAGGTTGTCTGGAGACTATTTTCCTCTCCTTCAGAGACATGGCAAAATTGTGGAGTTGGCGATAGATAGTGACAGCCTTTATCATTCTTAAGTCAATTTATGGGCCTCACTTTCTCAGGAGCCCCCCTTTGCCTTAATTTCTGTACGCCTTTGCGGTTGGAGCTTGGATATTCCTAGCGTATTGTGGTTGTGGAAGTGGCATTAGAAACAACAACGACATGACTCTAGCTAATAAATGCAATAAATTTTTTAAGTCTTGCTTTATGTGAAATAATAAATTTATGTTTCATACAATATGTTAAGCTTACCGATGACATTTGATCACATATATAAGTCTATAATTGCTTGGATTGCCATGATGTTTATGAACCTTATATGAAATTACTTTCTTTTTTCATTTAAAAGAAAAAAAAATGAAGTTCCTGCATTTAACTGAAAAGACCTAGAAAAGAAGGAATCAAAATAAAAAAAAAACCATGCAACAAAACGCAATGAATTCCTACAAATAAGACCATTCAGCACAAAATCGTTTTAAATATGATTTAGTCTGTCATTGTTTTCCAACTATAAACTATATTTGAAATTAATTTTTTCACTACTGAAGCGAAAAATTTCCTGAGGGGTAAAGGCTACTGGAATATCTAATTTTTTAATGTGATAAAATCTTTATTTTTCTTTGTTGTAAATACATTGCTCTCACTGCTTCAAGGTATGGTGTTTTTAGGATGAACAGTAAAGAATGCATTAAAAGTGTGAAAGATACTTTCTTTGAGTACATTTAAAAAGAAATAAGAGTTTATTTTAATAAAAATAGGGTTCTAATTTTCTTGTTGACTCTAAAACATATTCTAAAAATGTTGCTTTGAGCAACATTTTAAAACTAATTGCTCGGAAACCTTATTTGCGTATTAAATATGACTACTTATGTTGTATTTCATTCCGTTTATTCTTTTCTGTAATTTATGAATATATGTTTAGAGAATTAACTTTTCAAAAAAAAAGTTTGTAAGCTTTCTATTATTATCCCCTTTTTTTTGTAAAATTAATGTTACTAGATGGTGTTGCAGTACTTTAGGCTGCAGTTAGTTAATTGAGTGCTTTAACAAAATAGAGTAAAAATTCTGAAAATTTTCTTAGAGTAAAAGTTTCCTATTTAGAAATTTTTCATATTTAGGAATAAAACTATTTGTTTTTATCGTATGTGGTAATGAAAAAAGAGAAATATTCCATAATAATTAAATATACCTAATTTTAATAAAGTTATTTTTCAGAAATTATAACATTATATAAGAGAGAATCAATTCAAATATTTGAATTTGAAGTACACATTAAGGGAACTTAGGTAAACATTTATTAATGTTCACACATTTTTTAACAAAATAAAATCTGAATCGACTATTTTGTGTGAAACTAAATGTAGAATTGGTGTCTAGTTGAAATCGTGTAGAGTAGAAGCAACCGCTCTCCTAGTTGAAGCTTTTAGGATTAATCTTAATACTATCTTTTGCTCAGCTGAATAAGGCATTTCCAACATTGAATAATGAAACTATCTCTAATTGAAATATTTTGTCTAATTTGTTAAAGAAAAAAATGAAAAGAATGAAAAATGCTTAAAATATTTAAAGAGGGTTTACTTAAATATGCTCCAAAAATAAAACTAACATTTTCCCTGTTATTTATAGGAAAAATATTTAAACAATCTTCAAAAAGCTTTTATAATAATAACTAATATTAAATTTAAAAATTCAAGAGATAACTAATATAGCTGAAGTTTTAAGTAAAATTTTTGATGATGCACTTAATTTTGAAGTATTTAATATATGTAAGTGAAGAGGCAAGAAAAAGACCACTACACAAAACTACCATACACACCTACCATACACCATTATCCATAGGCTATTTGCTGCTATCAAAAAAACTTAAAAGCTGTCTTAAAAGATATTTTTATGTTTTATAACTAAGTTTGTAAATCATAATTAAAGAGTATAATTGAAGGGTTTCAAAAATGAAGCTTTTCATCATATCAAATGAAAAAACTTAAGCGGATCATTAATCAGATCATAATTTAGATTTCTAAAACTACTCCTAAACATCAAAAGTAGGTACTTGGTATAAAAAATAGATGGTAATAGCTTTCTTGAAAACGTTTAAGGCCAGAAATTTTATACTTAATAATCTAAAATTTTTAAAACATTTTTAAGAGAACAACTGAATGAACTTCTTTTTTCTTAGCTCTTTTAGATTTATACAAGCTTATAGATTATGCCCCATGCAAGCAAAACTAATAAAAAATTAATAATTTATAATTTAATAATTAAAATCCTTATTAATAAAAATACTTCTTAAATTAGTTTACCCTTTTTGAACTATAAATGCTCCAGTAGTTCGAAATAGCTTTTCGCAAGAAAAAAACTAAGTAGCAAACCTTTTAGTGGAAAAGGTTTTTTTTCTTCATTTCTTTAAAAACAAGGGAAGATTTTAAAAGTTGAAGAATGGACACATCATTATATGTGATTGTAATTATAAAGTAACTGTGTAGATAAATTCTTTTTACAAGTTTTATGCTTCATTCGAAAAATTCATTCAGTTAAATTTGTCCCAGATCCTTAGATCTGTTCTTGGAATTATTTTCATTTCCAGATAACTCCTGGATATTTTAGGAATAATTCTATGAATAAAATAACTTTATTTTGTAATTAGATGTGCCTAATAAATTTTAGATTATTTGAGTTTCGTTATTTATATTGTCAAGCCTTAAGGACGAACGTGGGTAAAAAAATTATTTTCTCTAATAAAACTAAAGGAAATTCTCTTGCTAATGGAGAAAGGGATTAATCCTTACAGAATTATTTACTCGATTGAATTTCAAAAGTAAGAAATTAAGATATATAAATCTAAACAAAAAAAATCCTTACTTTTGTTCTTTTCAATGGAATGAACTTAAATTGAAAATGTAATTTTTAAATATCAGTTCCAGGAGAAACTTTCGAAATAATTGAAATTCGTATGCAAAGAAAGGTCCACCAGTTCATTTTAACAAATCTAAATTACGATCATCTAGCCTTCATTTTCAATTTGAGCTGCCTTTAAGATGCAGCAATATGACTAATTTGAATTTTAAATGAGATTGTAATTTCTCATTGTAAATTTTAAATTATCCTTTTCTAAAATAAGCCCTTTTTTGTATTTACATTTTAGAACGTTCTGGCAATAACATGGTAGAAGTATTTAATTTTAAGTTGTATTAGGGGGTTGTACGCATATTGAATACATGTATGAAATAGTATTTAGAAGGCCTTTTGAGCCAACACAAAGTGAGGAAGTAAGGGGTTTTCTATTTTGTCTTATTCAAAATTATTAAATCAAAAATTTTTATATTTAATTAACTTGGCAAAAAGGAACTATATTTGAAATCACTTTAGTGAACATATTTATTGCAATATAACAACTTGTATATTAAAATAAATGAAATTTATGAAACAGAAATAATGAGGTACTCTGGTATCCTATTTTTAATCCATTTAAAAATTGACAGCTAGGAGATAAATAACTCTAAGTTTCTAAGAAAGCCACATGAATAAAAAGTTGCATGTAATAAAATTAGTTATAATTTAATTCATAAAAAAATATAAAGAACTGTCAAATCTTAACAAAATTAACAACATTGAAGTTACGTAGCGTATGCATTTTCAAATCAAAATATTTCATTTCCCATTTTTTTCTAGATTTAAGTACTTATTAAGTACTTAACGTTTTAATTAAATATGTGTCTACTTGTGTCAAGTCAATCTGTGTCTACTCGTGTTTTTAAAATTTTGAACCACAAGCCATTGAAAATACAACAGAAATAGCATTTAAATATTTAAAGTAATTTGAACTCTTACTTTTCTTGAAAGTGTTTTTCACTCAAGTAAAGGAAGACAAGCTCTGCATCCAAATTTTTCAAGCTGCCAATTTATCTGTCTCCATTCTTCTTTTGATTTAATACCCGTCGATAGGAACTAAACATCTCGAAAGTTTTATGTTGCCTCGAAAACGAACTAAAGTGAAGAAGAGTTTTAAAATATCTTTTCGTGGTGGTGTTTTATTTTGCTTTTAAGCTACTGGGTTAGATGGAAAGAAAAAGTTGCGTGAAAGTTCCTAGCGAAACGCCGTTTTAGAATTTGTTTTACCATCCTTTTTTTACATAAATATATTTTTTTTGAAAAATTAAAAAAAAAGAAATAAAGTTTGTGTAAGAAAAAATATCGCTAGTCCATGTCTTTTAATCAAGATGCATTTCAAATATTTTTTCGTATCAATAGTTTTTCTGATCCCAATTACCATAATTTTTTTACTTTCCTTTCAGAAGCTTAGGCAAATTTTTAAATCCTTTAATCTTCAAAATTTCAATATAATGTACTATTTTATTGAAAGTGTATAAATAAAAGTTATTAAACCCCAGAAAATAAATGTAGTTTTGAAAACCTTGTACTTTGTAAATAAATAATGAAATCTAATTTAAGTTTTTTTATTATATAGACATTTAAATAATAAGTCTTCTACAATTTTTTTTACCTTTTATGCAAAAAGGAGTAGGATCCTTCACGTCTTACTTGAGGGATAGAGCAGTGGTTCTCAACCGGGGGTACGCGTACCCCTAGGGGTACGCCGAGAGCTTTTAAGGGGTACGTCACAAATTATTTATATTTCAATTTTCAATGATTTTAAAGTTTTTCAACTTTATATTTAACTTTTGAGGAAGACCGAAAATTCTCTGCATGTGTTTCTTCAACGTTTAATGATAAAGGATGGTGCCAATTTTCCAATGGCAGCTAACATTAAAGGCGTATAATAAGAGGGTGACGGATATATAGTAGTTCGATTTACATAGTTGGATAAAACAAAAAACTCTCTGCGCACAAAAATTCCTTCAAATATTTTCTGCAAACTAATTAAATGCCCCTAGTTGCCTAGTCATTTGAATTTTGACTTAAAAACATATTGCCAGTCCCATTCATTGTTTACCTAAATACTGTATAATGCTTCATAAGCAACAACAGTAAGAAAAAAAATCAATTTAATTACCAAAAATTTAATTTATTTGAAAAGATTTACTGCAAAATTCTAAATCTAGCTGCGCTCAGCGTGCGCGTGTGCTTCAATATTATCCAAGTGTGTCGATTTAGAACACGATTTCATTTAAAATAGGTTGAGGCCAGTGCTGAGAATGGGAGGACATCATACCAAAAAAAATATTTTATTTCTTAGCAAAAAAAAGCCGAGGCTCCCTCAAAAAAATCCAGCTACAGCCTGGTTGATAGAAAATTTGATTTTGAAATTATCTAATCATATAACACTGAAAAGGAGTTTGACCTTGTTTTAAAAGATCAAATACCCCCCTTTTAAGTGAAAAGTTACAAACAATTCACAAAAACTTGGGACAAAGGTTAATTAATTGATTTAAACCCACCTTAAAATCATTGAACGGGGGCTTTTGCGAAAAATATTATTTTTGGAGGAGTTAATCATGAGTTTGTAAAGTCCTTCTGGGGGAATCCAAAATCCTTAGGTCCCCCCCCCCAATTTTAAGAAGCCGACGACACCAACTGCATGCTAGGGGTACGCAGGAAAATATATTTTTCCTTTGGGGGTACAATCGTGTAAAAGGTTGAGAACCACTGGGATAGAGAGCAGTGGCTCATTTATGAAAGTTCACTTATTAAAATTAAGAGAATTTAATCGTAGAAAAGCTAGGCATGCTGATTAACACAACTTAAAAATTTTAGAAAAATTATTTTTTTTTTAAAGAATTTAAAGAAACGTCAAATCTTGCTTCTAAACATATTTTTATGCATTTCTAATCAGTTAAAATTAGACCGAATGCGAAAGTGATGAGATTAAAAATTTCCTTCTGATGTTCTTAACAAGAGATGGAACTTTTTCTCTTTCCTACTTTCCTCTTTAACAGCTCTTTTGATGCAATCTTTGGGAGCTTTGAGTTTAATATTACGACATGAAAATAGTTACCTCTCTGTCTATCTTTTCTGTACACTTTTCAACTATGCACTTTCTATTCATATTTCTGGCCTGGGAAAAACAATGATAACTTCCACTCATTTATTCGTCTCAGTAAAAAAATAAAATTCTGCAGTAAAAATTTTCTTGCTGGAGATAGAAAGAGTGTTAATAAAGATAATTGTGAAAGTCTTTGGCTACAATAGAAATAGTAGGGGAGAGTGGGGCCCCTTGGGACACTTCTTATTAAATTATTTTTCGAAATTTTTTTATACAATTAGTATTTATTCAAAAACATCTAGAACATGAAATATACTCCTTTGCGCATCTAAAAAAAAGCCAAAAAAAAAAAAAAAAAAAACTTTTTCCAGCCCCACCAAAGTTTCCAAAACACGTTGAAGAGTAGATTTTAGTTTCACTTTTTAGTACCTACGAGTATAAACACGAGATCATAGCTATTAAATTGCGTCTGAAAAGTGAGGTGTTCCAAATTCCAAGGTGTCCCACTCTCCCCTATTGTTTTACGTCGTGATACATTATAAAAAATCACTTTAGAAAATCACGCAAAAATACCTTATTTCCTTTGTGTTCTTAAAAAATAGTACTTATTTTTAGATGAAATTCTTTAAATTTCCAAACATTGTTGGAAAGTACCAGTAATTTTCATGGTTGGCGATGGCAATTATTTTAGAGCTGTTATGGTTGTTGTCAGACACCATATTGCTTATTACCGGGAAAAAACATCGCCCAAGTTGGAAACACAAAGAAATCAATTGGGTACATGATTTTAAACTGAAACCACACCTTTATTTTAAGGGAAACAGAGAAAAGGTAAAGAAGGGAGAAAAAGCAACTATTACTAAAGGAAAACGGGTATAAGCGAAAAGCACAAACCTGTAAAAAAAAACCAACCAACCAAGCGCACCTTTTTTACATTTTTTATAAGTAAATACCTAATAGAATTTAGTTAACAATAAAATATAGTAGTAAAAACCAATTGGTACTTTTTTGTAAACAATTAATTTTAGTTTTCCACCTATACACACTTCTAACATCGATATTTTTTAGCTCTTTCTTACGCCGGAATATAACTATAACATTTAAGTATAAGTTTAAGTCTAACTTTGTTTGAAGTTAAATAAACGACATTTTAAGTTGTTTATTCCATGGGAAAGCAACAAGCAGTTACTCATTATACTATTTTAAATTATCAATGTAAACTTTGAGGGGGTTTCGTTGTTTATTTCAACTTGATGATTGAAAGACAAACAAATTAAGTTTTAACATACATCTACATTTTAAAAATAAGCAGAAAATCTTCTACAAATACAGTATAAAGCTGTTTAGTTTTCTTTTCCAAGGTTTTAAAACTTCTAAAAAATTTATTCGTCACGCCTTTAAGAGTCTTTCTTAATTTGCATTCGACCTAGATTTATCAGAAAAATAAAAGAAATTTGAAGAAAGAGGGAGTCAGAAATTCATTTAGTAGTATGTTTTTCTGAATTCCAATGCGCTTAAGAGGAATTCCAATGACAAAAAACATATCAGTTTATTAGAAATTGTTAGAATAATAAAACTTTTATTTGGGTTAGTTTTTACTTTTCAATGGAATTCCAAATCTTTTTTTCCAGTAATCAGATATAATCAAATATGCATAATTCTTTCCGAGAAATGTTTAAATAGAAATCCAAGTCTTGAAAGAGCTCGGTTTTCTTGAAAAACACATCTGGGGGAATGAAGAATATCAAATACTACTTCTCCCATAGGAAATCTTACTGTTATATGAGAGATAAAAATTTCAGATATAGATACGGTAAAAGTTTTTGGCTGCCATAATTTTTGAGAAAAAAGATGTTTTCATTAGAAGTTATATATGATCTGTTTTGGTTTGTGTAGTTTTATTTTTAAGAATAAAAATATCATTAGAAGTGGGATTGTAAAAAGTCTAAATTTTGTGTCAATATCAATAGAGCAAAACAAAAATAATTTATTAATTCTAAATAGTAAAGATCCCAGAATTGAACCTTGCGGAACAACAGATTTTAGATACAGAAGTTTACATTTAAAAAGTTTATTTTACCGAGAATTACAAATTATTTTTAATTTTATAGATCGAAATGAACTATGTCACCCCCCCAAATGCATTAATTCATAAATTATTATGTATTAGGATTTAAACTGTCAAACATTTTTGAGACATCTAAAAATCACTACAGTTACCTTATATTTAAGAGGGAGGTAAAAACATTAATAAGTTATATACTTATAACACTTAGTTGTATTTTTTTTTTGCAATCATTTGAAAGTCCAACACTTTATCACACTTTTCTAGAAGAAATTAGCTAAACTGCCATGAGCTGGTATAAGGCATTTTGACATTCTCTCTTTCGTACCCCCGAAAAAATAAAAGACTTGAAAAAAACCGAAGATATTTGGCTGTGATTTAGATTCAAAAGAATAAAACTCAGTTTTGAATCTTAAGAAAATTCGAGAATCGTGGCCGAAAAAAAAATCCGTGATCGGTGAATTCTTCATATTTTGAGAAAATCATCTCAAAAACTGCAAGCTAGGGTTCTTCTCTTCGTATGATTTGAGAAAACTCCGATGTCGTCAGTTGAAGAAAAGTTGACTGTTTCGGTAGATGAAATGTAAATTTAGGAGGAGAGATGTGTTCAGTTTCGTTGAGAATCAGAGGCTATCAATCACTTTTATAAATGCTTCGTTTCCTTCAATACACAAAAAGGTTTTCATCCATTCGTTTTTGGGAATCAGGTAGTGCTTCTTTTGAAGAGGTTGCATAGCTTTTTCATTGAAGAAAAAAAAAAATTGGAACTCATCAAATATTCTATATATTTTTTAGAGAATCTAGAGACTCTCTTTTTTAGAGTACTTAAATACTCATGAAACAATATTTATATGTAAACAAAATAATGTTATTGAATGTGGTCTTACTAAAAATTCTGTAATAAATCTTGCAAATATAGAAAAATATATTGATAATTTTTGTGACATTTTTTAGAAAATATGAAAGTATTCTAGGGAAAGAGAAAATATTTAGTTCAACTGTTATTTTTAGTTGAATTTACTGTTATTTCAGTTAGAACGTCAGTTTTTAGTTTCAGTAGGTAATGAATCAAAATTTTTTTAAATATCCTCTTGAAAAGGATTTCGAATGTGTTTTTGTATGCTGTGAAATTAGAAACATTACGTATTTTTGTTTTTTCTGTTTTTTCCTTTTTATACTTTTGCTAAAAAAAAATTAATTACTCATCACCTGGTTAGTTTGCTCATATCAAATAGGGATACACTTTTGAATTAGAATGTCAACTTACATTTTTGAAAACTACATTGTGCATTGAAAACTTAATATGACCGTACACATTTAAGCAATTAGGGGAATGAACCGCGCGGATTAATGTATAATGTTCTTTCTACAAATTTCATTTAAAAACAAAAAAAAATTAAAACTGTTAGTTGTAGATACAGGGTGTCCCAAAACCAACTGAACGATTTCAAAAATTAATAAAAATTAAACTAAAAGAGATAAAAATACCCGGTCTGCAGCTACCTTCTTGGCTGGTCTAAGAATTTTTTCTCACAAAATTTCAAAAATTCGTAGTTCACAAATATATTAACAGATGGCAGCTCTGAAAATTCGAACATAAGGGAATCTCAATACTCCAATTCCCTATTTTAGGGATGTTAAATTTGTGGCAAATCGATTCTAGAATCGAATAGGAATAAAAAATACTTGAGATTGTACCTTGATTTTAATTTGAAGGGCTTGGTTTTATCAATAAATGCAATTAAATTTAAGTGTAGAACATAAAATAAAATGCATTTCTGCATTTCTGTCGATAATTGGGGATTTGAGGACAGAATGCTACTTGGTAAAATTCAAAATTATTTCCCTAATATGAGTTGATTCCTGATATAGATTATTTAAAGAATAAATACCGATGGTAGGGTCAGAATATGTTTGTCACATATCGTGTCGCTTACTTAAAACATAACATGATCGACATTCCACCCAGTTAATGTTATCAATCGGATAATCTTATCGAAATTGACTGATCTTATCCCGATCACTCTATTTAAATCAACCTAAAATGTATCGTTTTATATGATCAATCTATCGTTTAATGTTATCAAGATTTCTTGAGTCTGTGGTATTTCAATACAAAAAATATTATTTCTTCTAAAGTACACCTCATTTTCAGCTGTTTTGTAGACTTATAAACTTCTAACCGCATTGTTACGGACAGTTGTATTCTCCTTTGACTTGATCGGAAGTTAACCCCCAGAGTACGATTAATATGACCGATTAATAAAAAGACTCAGATTTCCATTTTAAATCACAAGAGTTCTCTTTGTTCTTTATTGATGAAATATTTTTTAGGATAACTTTATTATTTTGGTATTCGGTAAGAATGTCACAACCTCCCATATCCTTAAACAAAGCATTGTGCCCGAAATGATAAAGAAACTCGACAGCAACGTTTTCTGACCGCTTGACGTCAATACGTGGAAGCAGAAACTGCGTCAACAGAAAGCCTGCTGGGTTGCTAGGAGGGGGTTCGGTACGCAAGTCGTTATAAAAAGACACTATATATTCAAGGGTTTAACAAAATAATCACATTTTTAAATTGACGTTCTTCATAGTTCTCAAAATTCAGACACCGCACTGGAAACTTCTTTGTTTGGTAGTGATGTCATAGGGTCAGAAAACGTTGCAGTCGAGTATAGCTTCCTCTTACCGCGTACCATAAAAGTACCGAAACTGAAAATCGTTTTTATGCATTGTGATTAGTTTCTCAAAGTTTAGGAGATTTCGGTGCAACGTTCCCATATTATAGAAATATCAAGGTATTATAATCTAGCAGAAAACCAGCATTATTATGTGGCTAAATCTGTGTTTTGTAATAGACGTTTAAATCTAAAATAAACAGTATGAGGCAATCTAGAAAAAGATGTTAAATAAGTTTGTTTCAGGATTATCAAAAAGTTTAAGTTATAATAGCGATCCTTCACTAGATGCGAAGTTCAATTTTAAATATTAAAATAAACGATCTTTTAATAGCTAAAAAGAATGAAACAGTATTAAATTAAAATTATTCTAAAAGTTATTCAAAAATACAATTTAAGTTTGATATGTCAAACTCTCTTAAAACCGGACCTTTTGACTGGAATAAAGGTTTGATTCCATGAAGTACGTATTAAAAGATTCTTTATTCGATTCTTAAATCGATTCATCACAAAATTTAATATCCCTAAGACTACTTAAAATAGGGATCTAGAGTATTGAAATTCCCTAATGTTCGAATTTTCAGAGCTGCCATCTGTTAAAATATTTGTGAACTACGAATTTTCGAAATTTTGTGAGAAAAAATTCTTAGACCAGCCAAGTAGGTAGCAGCAGACCGCATATTTTTATCGCTCTTAGTTTGTTTTTTATTAATTTTTGAAATCGTTCAGTTAGTTTTGGGACACCCTGTACTTTCACAAAGTATGATAAAATTGGAAAATATGTTGATTGTCTGAAATACTATTAGCCAAATTTTCTCTAAAATTCAATGTCAGTTAGAAATTCTGCTCAAACTCAGGATATTTTTCAGTAGAGACTGTTTTAAGAGCTTTCTAAAGCGGTTCTTAAATATTTAATTGGCAAGCAGCATTTTCTTGAAAAGTTTGGATTCAAAACAAAGAATAGTTTGTATCGAAATTAACATGTTAAAAAACTGTTCATTGAGCAAAAAAAAAAAATGTGTTATGAAAACCGATATTAATGTCCTTCAAGGGTCCTTCGTACAACCACTTCTTTCATTCAGAAATTTGTTCATAAATCTTGATTATAAGACTAGACTTTATCGATTGACATTCATATAATAAACATAACACTGGTCAACACTCATTTTGGTGGCTGGAATATTAAAGCTGATTTTGTATATATTTGACCTCCTGATTACGAATATGGCATCCATTTTTGCTCATCAGCTCTAGTTTTTGATATATTTCACAATTAAGTTTTTAAGACTTTTGCTCTACCTTTTATACAATATGGCGATATAACGATGTCTTAAAATATAAAAAACCAAACTCTCTAAGGCTTTTCCTATTCCATAGGGTCCCAATAGATAGTGTATACAGTTTCATTCCCCTGAGTTAGTTTTAAGGGGTACCTATAGGGCCCTAAAGTTGAAAAAAAGTGGAAAAAATTGTCTTTTTTTCAGAATTTTTTAAAAAATATTTTTGAGTTTTCACATGTGTTAAAACTGGGTAATATATGTTATTTAGAACTTATTTAGACAGGATAAAATTATTTTTACTTTTTAAGTGCACCGGAAAAGACCTATTTTCTAATTTTAAGGAGAGAAGTAGGGTCATTTCGCTCAAAAACGCTCAATACCAATAATGGTGGTTGAAACGAATAATTTTCGAATTTTTCAGAAGTAAGTTCTCAAAAAAGATGTCCTTTGATGTAAAACTAAAAATTTCATATGATTAAGATCAGTGAGTTAGTTTATTGAACGTAAATATCGCCTCTCCAGAAAGAGCAGAGCGTGCGAAGTTTGGCTCGCTTCAGACAAGTCTACTCTACTATCTCTACGGATTAAACTATGCCAAATGGGAAAGTTTCAGGGATGTCGCTCCAATTAATCTACCTGAATAACTTCTAAAACACATATTAGTCAATTTTATCCAATTAGCAAATTAAAAAATGCCTTTTTTTTTAAATAATTTTTTTCCAATTTTTTTCAAATTGTAGGGCATGAAAGCTCGGGAGCAGCTTCTATTGTTTTACTGATCTTTATCAAATGAAATTTCAGTTTTACTTCAAAGGACATCTTTTTTGAGGACTTACGTCTGAAAAATTCGGAATTTATTCGTTTCAACCATCATTATTGGTATTAAGCGTTTTTGAGTGAAATGACCCTACTTCTCGCCTAAAAATTAGAAAATTGGTCTTTTCCGGTGTACTTAAAAAGTAAAAATTATTTTATTCTGTCTAAATAAGTTCTAAATAACATATATTACCCAGTTTTATCACATTTGAAAACTCAAAAATATTTTTTAAAAAATTCTGAAAAAAAGACAATTTTTTCCACTTTTTTTCAACTTTAGGGCCCTATAGGTACCCCTTAGAACTAACTCAGGGGGATGAAACTGTATACACTATCTATTGGGACCCTAAGGAATAGAAAAAGCCTTAGAGAGTTTGGTTTTTTATATTTTAAGACATCTTTATATCACCATATTGTATAAAAGGTAGAGCAAAAGTCTTAAAAACTTTATAGTGAAATATATCAAAAACTAGAGCTGATGAGCAAAAATGGATGCCATATTCTTAATCAGGAGGTCAAATATATACAAAATCAGCTTTAATATTCCAGCCACCAAAAAAAAAGGTTTTTTTTTGTAGACCAGTGTAATAGATTTCCAATTTACGTCTATTTTATACGACACATGGTATAAGGATGACTGTTTTGTATTAACATTTATATTGAATAGTTTTATTATAGCATCCTATAATAAACTATGAGACATTAGACTCAGGAACACAGGAATCGCAATCCGGTTGCATTAAAAATATTATTAAATTAAAAATATTATTAATAATTAAACTTTGAAAAAGTACTGTAGATAATAACTTCAATTCTGAGTAATTTTTAAAATATGTAAAAATTTAAATTATAAAAACAAAAACTTCTTTTAATCTTTTGTACAGATATTCCTTTTTTCCCGTAAGTCAGTATATTTCCTTGGTTTTATAAATAGCTTAAATATACCCTTCCATTTCATCTAAAATGTTACATCATTCAAAAACCTGTTATTTTTCATTTAATTAAATCAAGGTGAAACTTGAACTTTAAAACTAAAATAATCTACATCTTCTTATACTCTTCTTAAAGTAACTGTCAAAAATTCTTCAAAAATATTTGACTTTGAAATAGCTTCCGGTCAAATTATTACTCGTCTATGATTGCTTTTCCGGAAACTGAAAACAAAACCGGAATATACTCACATGGAAGTGTTTCTACTGTTTGGAAATTGTTTATATCAGTCTGAAATTATACAGGGAGCTTCAACAAGTCTTCCCAAATATACTATACTTGACCGCAACGTTTTTTGAACCCAATACGTTACAAATGCGGAAGGAGAAATCGGTAAACACAAAGCCTGTGGGGTTGCTAGGAGAGGTTTCGGTACTCAAATCTATAAATACATGAGTTTAACAAAATAATCATATTTTTAAATTGACGTTCTTTATTTCACTCAAAATTCAGACACCGCGATGGGAACTACTTTGTTTATTAGTGACGTCGTAGGGTCAACTTAAGTTGCTGTCTAGTATAGTAATATTTACCTCAAATACTTACTTACTTAATTATAATAAATAACATGATATCAGATATTTACAATAATTGCTAAAAGTTGCTTATTTCTTCTTATGGTAATTTTTCACAGAAAGTGTTTTGAGTCATCTTATAGAGACTCTTATAGAGAGAGAGAGAGAGAGAGAGAGAGAGAGAGAGAGAGAGAGAGAGAGAGAGAGAGAGAGAGAGAGAGAGAGAGAGAGGAGAGAGAGAGAGAGAGAGAGAGAGAGAGAGAGAGAGAGAGAGAGAGAGAGAGAGAGAGAGAGAGAGGAGAGAGAGAGAGAGAGAGAGAGAGAGAGAGAGAGAGGAGAGAGAGAGAGAGAGAGAGAGAGAGAGAGAGAGAGAGAGAGAGAGAGAGAGAGAGAGAGAGAGAGAGAGAGAGAGAGAGAGCTTTATTATTATTTATAAAAAATTATGATGAAAATCAAATTTCAAACGTGAATTGTAACTTCTGATCCACAACAGATTGCACCAAAACAAAAATTAAGAAAGTTACAACCTAACTAAAATAATGTTTTTTTTCACTTATTTCCCTTTGCCACCCTTATGATCTCCATAAACTTCAGGCAAAATACTCCTTCCCCCTCTCTCTCAAAACTTTTAGAAACATCCAAGAGCGCGCGGCTAACCCGAGATCTGGGTATACAGAAACACTTTATTTTTTGAACGCGAGGACCTTTTAGAATGAATTCGGAGCAGATACTGTCCAAGAAGTGTTTTCACGAAAATCGGTCCTTTTAGTCGTAATGTAAATGTCATTAGGATCTCTAGTGAATAATGGAGGGTTTTGCCTTTTCTTTGTTTTCTAGAGTTAAAATGAAAAATTTCTATTGATTACCAGTGTAACCCCTGAGGCTAAGAGATTTGGCTTAATAATCGATTTTGCTCAGGATTGCTCCAAATTAGAATTTATTACACCGTTTCGACACTGTCGGTTGAAGTTAAAATGGATGAAGTTTTGCGAGTTCGATTTCTTTTCGAACTGACGTTGCGTGGAAATGTTAAGAATTCAGCCGAGGCAGTTCTGGTCCTAGAAAAGGAATTGAAATTTCTTCTCTGATTAATCACTTTTGGTTCGGCGCGGTGATGAAGAAAGCTTGAAAAATTTTGAAATAACTTGAAACTAAGATACTTAGAATATATAAGTACCAGAGTCTTTACTTGAAATATTATTTGACTGAAGGATATCGCACAGTATATTATTCAAGCATTCGTTAAACACACAGAATATTCATAATTGCTTAGCTGTTAGCAAAATGAGACTAAAATATATTCAGCCTTTTAAGTCAACTTTTTTACATGAAAGAATTCTCACAATTGTGTAAAACGAAATATTATTTATCAGTTACAATTTCCATATTTAAAAAATGTAACCAATATGAAACTGTGCATTTGAGCTGCAAGAAAAAAATTAAACTTTGCAAGTCTCTTTTATGCACAGCCCTCAATCCATAACCTAAAAATCACTTTTTCATTCAGTTGTTTTCATTTTTAAATTTCACAAAAAAGTTCTAATTTTTCTATTTATACAATCGCGCAAATATTTTTTACATGTTTCATAATTATTTATAATTATACCTTACTTTTAATTAATTAGACTTCATTATTTTAAGTAATGTTACTAGAATGATAGTTTAACAACTGAAACCTTTAACCACTTTATTTAGAATGTGATGAGTTGTCTCCCATAAATATAATTCTTAATAGTTATGACTTAATATCGTGGTTCTTATCGTGATTAATTATACCCAACAGAATGTGTTAGATAACATCCATTACTAACATCAAGTTAAAATACCACAGCTATTAAGGAAAATAGTATTTCATCCAGACCATTGAATTGTCTAATCAAAGTAAATAATAACTTGGATAAAATGAATTAGGGATCGCAGTATAGTGATACCCATCCATAAAACATTTAACCAAAACGGTTTTGCATTTTGGGTTATACAATGGTTTGGTTTATAATTAGTACCTACCCATTCAAACAAGGTTAGTAGAATAAGACTAGGTTGGCTCTTCACATAGACATGAAAAATTCAAAAGGGGCGTCAGATTTCATCCAGTGACGTCAATTGTAGCTCCTCCTTTGCCGTCCTATTAGCCAATCCCTTTCACTCGGGTGGGACTTAGGGAGGGGCACTATGGATTAGGGACTTTTTCTTTGAGAGAGGGATCTTTGGTCCAACAGGTTCAGCTGTACGACTTTTCAATGTTAGGAATCTTTCCCTTTAATGATGCGCTATCTATTACGTTGTAGATATCGGGTATAGACTCGAAATACTTTAAAAACAAGATGTATTCGGCATTATTTCTTGTAAATAAATTCAAACTAACTATCTCTTTATTTTGAAAATCAATTTCTATTTACAAAAAACACTGTTGCCAATAACTCAGTAACAATACGCTTACAAGAATATAAAATAAAATAAATTTACTAGTGAAAATAAAATTGTACAAGTTCCGTTCACTAGTCCTGTTTCCAGAATGACTATATTTAGTTTTTCAATTTATGAGCTCCTTCAACGAGACAACTCAGTATTTAATTTTAGAAAGAAATTACTTTGTTGGGAAACTTGCCTTAATCGTTTATTCTTTTTACTATGTAGAAAACTAAATAATCATCATTTGACAGATTATAATTTTACTAGTAGTTAATTTCAGGATTTATTTTCATAAAAAGAAGAAAACTACTGGTTTATATTTTCCCTGTATCTTATTTTTCTCCCTTTCCACGTAAGCAAAATCTCCGCGATTTTCCTTATGAATCCTGATTGGCTACTCTACGTCATAACTTTCACGCCTTTTTCATCCAGTGACGTCACTGGATGAAATCAAAATGAGAGCCAGATGGGCCCCCCCTGCCATTCAAAGTATCTGTTGAAGATATTGTCCATCGTGACCAATTATAGAGACATTTTTAAAAATTTCTCAAGAGGTTTTATATAAAGACTCTTATACTTTTTTGGTTGTATAATAGCTATTTCAATGGATCAGTTGAAATATCATTCAGGGACCCATTTTATAAACTTTTTTTATGGAATTATGTTAATTTATAAAACCAAAGAAAGGTGATAACATTAGATTCAGTCTCATGCTATCAGTGTTTGGAGATATAATTACGTTTTTTAAAATATTTTTTGAACATAGAAATCAGGCAGAATCTATGGCAAAGAATTTCTAAGCAGGAAGAACTCCAATTTCAATTAAGAAGTAAAAGGAAGGACACACAAGTAGTCAGTACGATAAAACTAAGGATAAATTAACCATTATTTTAGTTACCATACTCTTAATCTTTCAAGTGCATTTCTATGTAATAATGATGAATATTTAAATATTCCTAAAAAAACATCAACAGTTATGTATTGCATCAAAAATGGGGCTTTTTGTTTCGCTATTTTTATCAGTTCCTAATGGAATGGATGCCCCAAATTTTATGCTTCATAGAATTAATTTCCATCAGGTCAACTCTAATCTTGACGTGTTTTATTTCAAATTTAAGTATATCGTATTTTACCATTAATTAAGATCAAACAAAAAAACCTTAGGCCGTCATTTCGTCAAAGATAACGAAATTCTAGTTTAATGGATTTCATTATTCATATATTTTTACATTTTAGAATTGCATTTATTCTAGCTAGAATACTTTTTGACTCAAAACACAGCTGTAATAAACAAATTTTAGAAGGAATAGTTTTAATAACCATTAAAAATGTTAGGAGGTGAAAGCTCTGGTATAAATCAGTATTTCTTTTTTTTTTTCCTTTTAAAGAACAAGGGTAATAAATTGATTGAGATATATTTGAGAGGATATAGTAAATGTTTCATTTTATTGGGTTTAATAAAATAATAATCTATATCTATAAAAGCGAAATACCACTGACTGACTCACTCACTGGTAAGTGACAAACACTCAACACGGAATCTCCGAAACTACTGGACCCAGAGGCTTGAAATTTGAACGAGACGTTCCTCTCAGCTATGCGACGCGCACTAAGAAAGGATTTAAAAATCGAACAACTCCTTCCCTGTTTTTCGGCGCTTTTTCTACTCCGTTTTTCCCATTGAAATAGCATTGTGCATTGTTGAAATGCATAAATTGCAGTAGGTTTATTTCTCTCTTGAGGTTTCGTCTGGCCTCATATGTTAAAATATAATTTCAAAAATTTAATAATTTATAACAAATTAAGACGAATAACAGTGTAAATTTATATTTAAAAATTATAACAATCTTCAGGAAACATATAAATTCAAATAATTAATTTTGAAACATCATTTTCCTTTACTTGTAATTTTAATTTTTTCTAAAATAAATATATTTGTGCAAAAGCTAAAATAAAGGGTTTCCATAGAAACATAGCTGAAATTATTTCATTGTTTCATGGGGCATGGTTTACTAGACTTACATTCACTAAATTTTTATTATTACTAGAAAACAGTTTTTACTTTCTCAAAGTAGCTTTAAAAGAAGTTGGCTATCATAACTAAATGAAAATTAGATTTAACAACATTTTATTATTTTGATAAAAATGTTTTTAATTTTGGAGATGTTTGGATCATACTCATACAAATGAAAAATGAATTCTTTATCATTTTTGAATATAAATTAAATTAGGTAATGTTAAATATGTTGCTTTAGCGGAGGGAGTTGTTGACTGAATTACACAGGGATTATTTTTTGATTAAATTAATATCATTTTGGAAATTTTAAAAGGACATCGCAAATACTTTTGAAACAAATAAAAATTTTGTTTAAGATTTTAAACTCTAGATTTCAAAAGACTGATGATTTCAATTGGATTGTTCTTTTACAGCCAAGGTAACAGCCAAAGTAAAATGCGGGACGGGATAAGTTAGGGTATATTTTCACAGTAAGGAACCGGGATGAAAAAGACGACGGGGACGACGGGATGATAAGTCACTGCTAATCCAGAAAAAGAAAATACTTATAACATGATAAACCTGATGATTTCAATGGTATTGTTCTTTTACAACCAAGGTATCAGCCAAAGTTAAATGCGGGACGGGATAGGGTATACTATTTTCAAAATAAGGAACCGGGACGAAAAAGACGACGGGGGCGACGGGATGATAAGTGGCTGCTATAATCCAGAAAAAGAAAAGACATATAACTTGAAAAACCTTTAAAAAATATTTATTAATTAACTTAATACGTGCAAGGCCGGGTAAGTCAGCTAGTAATAATAATAAAATAATAATACTGGTAAACTCGAAATTTAATTTAACTAAAAAGGGAGAAATGAAAAAGTTTTCACTTGGATAGTTATCAGTTTTGTTTTAAGATAAGACTACAAAACCAAAATTTAAAATTAACACTCAACACCTGACTTATCTTTTAACTCTATTTGAAATTAAATCATACTCACCCAATTTAAAGTACCTTAATTTATCTTCTGAGCTTACCATATAATATTTATGTGTATGAATATCAGTAGTTAAGATTAACAAAAATTCTGATGAAAAACTAACAAACCTACGTGAAACTTCTTTTAAAGGAATTTCAAATTTTTTACCATCAAATTTGTTGAATCCATCAGTAATTTTAGGTTTAAAAATAGAAATATTGTATTTGTCATAATCATAAAAACAAACAAAAATAGGTTTGAAAACAAATATACTATAGCTACATTTATAAAACCAGCATAACGATTTATATGAATGTTTTTTTAAATTCCTCAAAATCCTTTATCCATTCATTTTCTCCTGAAAGCTTAGATTCTTTGATAGAATTTCTTATAAAATAATTCCTTCCCACTTTTTCTGTTACAGCACATCCTTTGGGAGCGCCAGTTCAAATTCTTGCGACGGCGGTGCAAAAAGCTACATTATGCACACCAACAACAGTTCACAAAATTTTTTGGGAAAAAAACTTCTTTTAGTAACAGAGTGAGAAGGGAATAACTCGCTTTAAAAGTCGATTTACTTTACATCATGAAGTAGGACCCTATTCAAATTGGTCTTATTCGAGACTCCCAGAGTAGGAATATGAGTTTGTATTGAGTTATTGGATCTGCGCAACTACAGTTGGGATGTGAGAGATCAAATACGAACCGTTCAATAGATCTCTGCATCTTGTAGTCGAGTTCCCCTCTAGAAATCTAGAAATAAGTTGTTTCCTACTGCATTTGGTGAAAAATACTCGATGTCTCGATACTTCATTTATCATGTTGATGGCGGACTTATGTAGTGTTATTTGAATTAAATTAAAAACTTGCATCACTGCTAACTAGATGCTGGTTAAAAAAAAATCTACAAGAAAAATTAAATTTTAAATGTATCAAATGGTTAGTTTGATAAATCAAAGTTTAAATTTATCAAATGATAGTGACATTAGCATTAGTATTTGATTGATATGTAGGTACACCGTTCTGCCCCTGGTTTCCCTTCAAAATTTATATCAATATTCTTAATTAACCATACAAAAAACGTAAACATAAGAAAATATCCATTGTTTTAAGATTAGGTCATTTGAGTAGGTCATGAATAGGCCAATGAGTGCAAGTGAAAATGTGGTATAAGTTCCGTATATGAGATGGTACTATAAGTCTCTAAATCTAATAGGGCTGTAGTGTTTTATAATTTTCACCTTGTAACCCTTGACTTCTTAACCACTCATACTTGGATCCACAATTGGCAAGAATTTTTATTAAACTTTTGATTGAACTAATTTTGCACATTTTCCTTTTTTCAGCAGTGTATTTATACTATGAATTAATCCAAATTCCTCATTTAAGTATGAAAATCATGTCTAGAAAGCCATGCATATTCAATCCATTCCATTAACTTATTTTACTATGAGACCTTAGCCTAGAAAAATTTTACGATACGAAATTTAATTATGCTTTTCGATGGGAAAAGTATGAAACTTGACAATATAAATTTAAGCACGGTAGAAAACTTTAAATGACCTAGTTTTGGAAATACATCTTATACCAGCAATTTGTTCGTCTAGAGTTCCTATCTAGAGCCCATTTCCCGATCACAGGGTTAGATAGCTTAGAATTTTAAGTAAATGGCATTTTCATACTTTATTCGATTCACATAAACCTAGTTTTATCGAGCCAATCTCATATCGGACTCTGTTAGAACGTTTTAAATGTCACGTTAAGGAATATTAATGGATTTCAAATAGCTTTCTTCAAATATCTTAAAATATATCGTGTTATATTACTTTATTTAGAGAAGGAACTTTATAAAACACAACTACCTTTATCATTTTTAAAGAGTTACATATTTTGTTAAAATTAAGCATTATATTAGTTTATCTAAAACTGTTACTTAGAAGATAAATATACTAATCATCAATTGAGATCTCTCTTTTTTGTTCGTATTCATGATGGTCAAATTATGTTTTATCAAATTTTTATTGAATTTACAGTATCATTATGGTGATCATGTTTTTTTTCTGTAATCGTGTCGATACAAAAAATTGAAATACAGTAAATTGAGTGAGAAACTTTTAAGAAACTATCAAATAACAGACTTTGAATTTCCTTAAATGCACACCTCTCAGTACCAGAAAAAAGTTCTTTTACTAGAAAAAAAAAGAAAAACCAAAAGGGGGTTGAAAAACAACTTTTCAAAGGCCAACAAATTCCTTTCCCCCCTTTTTTTAGTTTGATTTTACTGATTTACTCTTTATAGAAACGTAATTGAAGAACATAAGTAGCGCTGAAATAGAGCTATTTTTTTATAAGTTTAAGCGAATAAATTTTTGACGGAAAAAAAACTTTTTGTGTTCATAACATTGAGATCTTTTTTCAAGTATGAACTACAACTCTTCATCCGTCTAAAAAATACCACAAAGGAATTAATAGGGATTTTTTTAAACACATCATACCAATACCATTAAAATAACCAATAGTTAAAACTTAAAACGTATCTAGTATTTTTTATCCCTATTAGCTCTCTGTAAATATCAGGAATAGCAGCTATAGAAAGATATCAGTGACATTAATAAATCTATCTTTCACCTTATTACTTTGTTGTTCTAACCCATGAAAATTATCAGTGGGAAACATTTATGAGACTTTTACACTCCAATATTTGATTTTCTACTCATGTTAAATATGCATACAAAGGATTTTATATCGTTTTATTGTATTTTTGTGTGAAGCAAATAGCCTCCATTTAAACATTGTTACGAATACCGCAACGAGAAAAATTATATTTCAAATGCTCCACCTCCTTAAAACTCAACTTGGGATAAGGGTCTAATTTTGAAACAAGGAAATTGAGACTGCGCCATTTCTTGGCGATTTAATTTTCTTTCCCGTCAAAGTATTCTTGTCAGAGGATTGTAAGCGCACCTTTATCCACTTGAGAAATGATGCTGAAAGGGGTGGAGAAACAACCACTCCGAAAAGTAATTTAAATCCGCTAGTGTTTCTTGGGTATTAAGGGGGTGGTACTTAAAAGATGGTGAGGAAAATTGGTTTTCAGAAACATAAGAGGGGAGGCCTTAACCTATCGGGACTTAGCACATGGTTTCTAAAATGGATTTGTGTTGGGAATGCAGATATTTAATTAAGTATTGTCTAAAGTCATGACAAAAATAATGGATAGTTGACGTTTATGGCAATAGGTTTTTATTATTATTTTAGTGTCATATCATGGGGGATGATAGGCATGTTTTATCTAAATACTCTTTTCATTAAGAAGGTACAAAATATTTAATTTAAAAGGTAGCTTTTTGCAATACAATTTTATATTGTACAACTCAACGTAATTACGAAGTGAGGCATAAAATATTCAGACAAAACCATGTATTAACACTATATTGAATATTTTGATATTAACAACCTATTTACACCATAGAATCTTCGAAGTATCATGTAAATAACACTGTGTAATAATAAAATCCTTTTGTAAAAAAAGCCTTAGTTCATATTTTTTTCACTAGAGTAGTCTTACTTACCTGCTCTCTAATACTTGCTAACCCCCTGAATATTGCTTCGTAATTTTTAATTTGATTTTGCAACTATTAGCATTTTTAATATATACAATATAAAAGCTTCGTTTGAAAAAATAATAGCAAAAATAAATTTATCAAATATATTAAAAAAAAGAAATACCTACAGGTTTATCTAATGAGAAAAAAATATTGAGATCATAATCATCCGCCTTTGTATTCACAATGAATAGAACTCAATATTGTAATAAAAGTTTCCAATTATAATACCTAAATGTAATTTGAACTTATAGAGATATTCAGTTTTATTTTCGATTTTATTACTTTGTTGTTTTTCTGTTTCTTAATGGTATGTTCAAAACTGATCAATCTCAACTGCGTAGAAACTTCAAAACCCAAGCCACAAATCTTTCGCTGAATGATTCCCAATGACCCAGATTTGCATCGGAAATAACAAGAATCGGGGACAGTTTTATTACACGCTTAGAAAATGTGATTGAAGATGGCGTTAGGCACAAAATAATTCTACGAATATGCGCGGATACATAATATTCCATACTCCAACTTTGATCTTTATTATTGACAACCATCAATAGAGGGTAGTTTTAAACTTTCAATTAATACAAATATTCTCAAGCAATGCGTATAAATGTTTAATTTTTCACAGATTAAAATAAATTTAATATAATTTACCCCTTCTTGTGACTGAAAAAATTAAACAGTTTTTACTTTTTTAAACATTAGAAATAAAACCGTAAATAAAAGATATAATTATAAATTTTCAAAAGATGATGTTCCCGTAGTGTATGAATGATATATGAGGCGTATAATATAGAATTCTAAGATTTCCTGCAAAAAAATGCTTCCGTAATAGTAAGCCTTTACGGCCAAGAATCCTGGTACAATTCCTTCCTCTGGCCCGCTAAAAATCTCCAAGCTGTTTTGGGCTCCAAATGACAGAAATTTGCCCTAAATTGGAAACAAACTTATTAGGAAACACAGCTGTAATAAGGACAACTAAAAATTGTTGACAATTGATTGACGGAATTGTACCGAATTGTTTTCTCAATGAACATTACTTTTATAAGTCCCATTTATTGCAGTTTTTTATTTACTGGACTCTACCATGGATTACTAACGAGGTTCTCAAGAACCATCGGCTGGGACTAACTGGTTTATACTAGATTATTCAAAATTCATAATACTACTAACTTCTATGTGTTAAAATTTGTCTGGACATCTCCATTTGGACAACTATTTATAATTTTTTTTATTATAATTTTTTCTATTCTATTTCGCACAAATCTCCAAAATATTTTAAAGGTACAATTCCGTTAGAGTCCCCGCTAAATATCGCCAATATCTAAATAGCTAAATATATCCAAATATCAACAAATTTTTCTGACTTTTATTAATAAACTGCATAGTTGTTGATCTAATTAAGCATTTTAATTCAGAGAGTTTGAAATTATTTATGAATATTTCTACTTTTTGTTGTCTAAAAGAACCGGGCAATATTTAGCGGGGACTCTAACGGAATTGAACAATTCAAATTTGATTTTGATTCAATTCACAATCACTGCCCCACAAAAGTGTGAAAACTGCAAGCATACCAAATAAATGTTAAAAAGATTCAATCAATCAACCTTCAAACTTATAAAGTGTATTTCTCACATTTTCCAGCCCGCAAATATTACATTTTTAAACATCAATGTCCACCATCAGTCTTTGCACAAACAGCAGTCTTCAACTTTTCCCTCCTTGGTCTGTACATTAAGTGGTGAAAGAAGCTTTTCGACACGTTATCGGTCCTCTCTTAGCAGGTGTTCCACCGTAGGATGTTGCGGGAAGGCGGATTCAATGAAGTAGAGCACGGCGTAGAAGATGAAGAAAAACACTACGATCCACTCAACAAACATGTTTTTTAGTGCGTCCATGGACTCGTCTTGCATGTTTAATATCGTCATTTTCAGTGATTCCGATTGAAGCTTCAATTTAAAGTAAGAAAAATTTAGTTTTAAAAATAGTTCTTCGGCTTTTTTGTGTATCAATAATTGATTACCTACTTAAATCTAGCATCTAAACATCTACCTTTGCTTTACTATTTTTTTTATTTGAATGGAATTTTGTTTTCTTATTCATATTTTTATGTTAGGCTTTACCCCTATTGTTAAGGCATAAAAAGCTACTTATTTTCACTGAATTCATAATTTTTAGTTTTAGTTCCATTATCTGTCCCGTTAAATTTCGATAAGCTGTTTAAAACGCTAAAAATGAGAAAATTTTTCGAAAATTCTAAACTAACAGATTAAAATGTATGTAGTTATATGCTAGTTATATCAATGACAACTATAAACACATGGCGATATTTAAATATGCCGCCTAAAATAGTTAATTTTTTAGGTGTTGAGTCCTAAATGAGGGGGAGGATTTAAGAAACTTCCATTCTTCTCGAATTAACCTCCTACTTTTTATCGTCACGGCGGGTTAAAAAGCATTCATTATGAAGTAATAATAATTGTTTTTCTTTTAGGTTTTCTGTTGTAGGTATAATTAAGGTCTATACTAGTCCATCGGCTTTTGACATTAAGTTCAATTTTGATAATATATATTTTTAATACTTTTAAGGTTCAATTCTGTGAACTGCTCCGTTAAATATCGTCAAGTTGTTTTGGACGCCAAATATTAGAAACATTGCCAAAATGTTTGAACTGACCTATAAAAGTAAATACTAGTGATTACCATAAGAATTTGGCGAAGAATACTTGAGTATGTGTCTTCTAAACCAACTTGGCGGTATTTAACGGAATTGTACCACTTATAAATTACCTTTCCATTCAAAAATAATACACGCTGGCTTTGTGAAAATTCCAAAATGAACAAGGCAAGCTATCAGAACTTTTCCAGGAAATATCTCAGAGTAAATGAATACATGATAAGCATTGATGGTATTTTTGCCCCAAAAAACTGAACTCTCATGAGATAGCACATACATCCATATAATGAAAGGGAGAGAGTTATTCGTTTGTCCTAACAGAAGAATTGTTTTCCGTTTATCTTTCCGTGCATAAAAGAATAACAGTATACATTCTAGATTATCTTGACTTAATTTATTCAAAATAAACTAGTTATGTTTTTAAAACATTCTAAAGATAAAGATGTATGAGAAATAATGTAGCTGGTTAATTTGCAGGTTTAGTTTGTAATTTAAGGAATTTTAAGCTCAATGGAAATGTCACAGGGCACTGAACGTCACATTTCATGATAAAAATATCAACATTAATTAGAGCAATATCTAGAATATTAACGTTTTAAAAACTTTGATGACACTTATTGTTTATAAACAACGAACGGCTTCGTTCCTTCATAAAAAAATTCTTTAATATCTGACATCCAAACAATGTTTAAAAAAAGGTATTCTTACCTTATTTTTAAATGAATTTATTCAGATGAAAACTACCACCCAAGTTCTCCCAAAAGGGTTCAAATTATATCTTAACCAAGATTTATTTGTTTGATTTTTACACACAGAACTTATTGCATCTGTATTATCATCACATTATTCTACTTCCTTTTTTAGCCAGATACCTATTTTCCTATGCCTATTTTAGCACATAATGGCTTATAATGGCCCTAGAGTCATAAAAATCTAAATTACCTACCTGTTATCGTACCAGGTAAAGGACACAAGTGTTCCTCTGGTGGCTCAATTGGTGCTTGTGGTTGTTTAGCAGCTTTCTCTTCATTTTGCTGGCTCTGAGAGTAGTATTCAGTGCAATAGATCATGGTGAAAACAACGAAGAAAGTCACCAAGATAACTGCACCGTCAAATAGGGACAATGGATTTTCAAACTCCGCTGGAAAAGATGGTGATATCATTTTCGGTAAATTTAACTAAAACGTTGAGCAGAGCAGGTAAAGAGGGAATTTCGTGAAAAAAATATATGATTAAATATCTTCAAAAATTTTTATTATTTCAACCTAAATCTGTGCGTATAATTTTGATTTTGTTAGGTACTAAATAGCTCTTTTCTATGAATCTTGTTTTAGGTTGTTGCTTTTTTGAAATCCTGTTTTATTTGCAGGCTTTACTACTATAGTCAAGTTACAAAAACATTTTGTAATTAAATTCATAATCCATTAAACATTTTGGTTATTAATAAGTATTTTTAAAAAATCTTCTACGGTCATCAAAGGTTTTAAATTTAATTATTAAAATTATTTATATTTTCTCAAAATTTTCTAAATATTGTTTCATATTCTACAACAAAATTACCATGAATTATGTTATCAAGTTTCAACAAGTTTTTTAAGTATCTAAATATGAAATTGCTTATAAAGGTTCTTTTCTGAAAAACTGTAATACACTATTTAAAAGCAAAACTTCTTTGCACTTATATTAAAAAATAGATTATCTTATAACAAAATCACCGTTTTTCTTCAAATTGTCACAGTTAAAATTAAAAAAGGATAAAAGAAAGAGTCTGTGACCGTTTGACCAGACAGAAGTAGATATTTAGATCCATAACTATTTACCTATAGATTAGAGCACTGAGATGAATAAAATTAAGTGGGTTTAATTAATTTCACATTTTATGATCAGGAAAGATCTGTTATACCTTTTGCATGATTTAGATACAACTAAGATATTTAGTATAAAACTTTGTGCATCAAATAAAAAAAATTCTGTCCAATTATCTGTTTAAGGCAATTTATGATAACAAATCTAAAAAAAAACTCTTTTAAAGTATCCCAAGGTGCCAATTAGTGGGGAACTTTTTGACACTTTAAATATTACATAAAAACTATATGTTGACTCCTGTTGCTAATAAGGATAAATACTATAATACTTAAATATTATAATACTTAAATAACCTTAAATTAAACTTAAAATTTTCGGTTCAATTCCGTTAGAGTCCCCGCTGTATATCGCCCGGTTCTTTTAGACTACAAAAAGTAGAAATATTCATAAATAATTTCAAACTCCTGAATTAAAATGTTTAATTACATCAATAAATATTCAGTTTATTAATAAAAGTCAGAAAAATGTGTTGATATTTGGATATATTTAGCGATTTGGATATTGGCGATATTTAGCGGGGACTCTAACGGAATTGTACCTAATTTTCTATTTCGTTTAATAAAAAGTAAATCCATTCAAATGATGTTTACTTTTATTTCATGTTTGAAATTTCTTTCAATGAATGAGTTGGTGATAAATCAGCAAAGGGGGGTTCAGGGGGTCTCCCCCTGATTTTAAAAAAATTTTCATTATTAAAAAAGGGTTATAAACATGAATTCTAAACCGGTTTTTTAATATTTTGTTTAACATCTTAAAAAAGTGTAAAAGTATGTAGTATATTTAATTGTTTTGTATTTTATAAAAATTTAGCGGGACGAGGGGGAAATAAGTTTTATCTAAGACATTGCTGTTCAATAATATATCTTTATTGTGAAGCGAAGACGGAGAAATTTGCCTCAAATATACATTTATACCAATTGCAGGAATGGATGGAGGGAGAAAAGGACAAAAGAGAAAAAAATAATGAGATTCAGATGGTCCCCTGACTTTTTTCTGTTTTGAAAAATTACTCTTTAAAAACGGGGATGGGGATTTCACACATCAAATCTAAACAGGTGGTATTTTTAAAGGTTTTTTTTTACATCTTAACGAAGTGGTATGGCATCAAAAAAGAATCCTAGCGGGAAGACTGTTGACTCTATTGCATCTAAACGATAATTCTTATTTTTTTAACACACAGTTTTATAAGCCTTTTATCCCCCGAGCAACGGCGGGCATATCAGCTAGTCTATAATAATAAAAGAGCTTTACCACTCACTCACTCATCAACGCACAGCAAAATCTACCGGGGCTAAAGACTCGAAACTTGGTAGGGTGGAAGAGCTTACGGTGTATACGCGCACTAAGAAGGGATTTTTCGAAATTTCTTTTTTCTGGCCCACAGGGTGGTTTGGAGCGTTTTCGACGCTTTTGAGACCAGTGGCGTCCCAAATGACCCCAGATCTTTGTTATTTCGCAGGAAGATACCTAGCAACAATTTCTAAAAAGTCATTTTTCAGATTTTGGATATTATAATTTTAAGAGGTCTGAATATTCCAAAAACTCGATTTTGCTGAGCATAAACCAAGTTTTATATTTTCGAAGAAAACAATACCGAGAAATCGATATTACGAATTGAACTGTTCGTAATACCTTCTTGAGAGAATTTCAAAGAAAGTAATTTCTGGATTTTTCGATATTCCATTCTGGAGGGGGTGCACGGGGGTTTGAATATTCACTCCCGTTTTTAGTTTTTGGATCCTAGCACCCACATTATTAATGTGATTGTTATAAAGTTTTAGCATGTTGTTCCTCACACAACCAGGAAGGTTTGCGAAAAAGAATTTTCTGAATGAAAGCATTCCAATGAGCCTTTTTTGTCCCTTTTCTAAATACTTATGCTTAGCCTTCAATGTTAAATTTATTACGGTTATTGCTCCTTCCAGGTAACGCAAAACCTCTATTGTTGGAAATATTTATTAAAAATAGTTTTATAACAGGTGAATTTTTTTAAAAATCTAATAAAGAAATAATTTTTGATGATTAATTAAATAATTTTATGGTAACCAAAAACCCTTCTACTGAAAATATTTACTTTTTTTCTTTTTAATCCATTTTTAAGTATTTCCTGCAAAGCTCTCAAATTAAAAAAATATTTCATCAGATGTGTTTTCAATAGTTGGTGTTGATTCAAATGATATTTACTTTTATTTCATGTTTGATATTTCTTTCAATGAACGAGTTGGTGATAAATCGACAAAGGGGGGTTCAGGGGGTCTCCCCCTGATCTTTTTTTTAAATCTCATTCTTAAAAACTGGATATTAACACTTCAATTCTAAACCTTTTTTTATGTTTAACATCTTAAAAAATTATGTATTTTTAATTGTTTTTATTTTAATGAAAACTTAAAGCAAAGGACATTAAATAGAAGCAAAGGAAGCAAAGGACATTAAATAGAAAAAATAAATAACACCCCAAAATAAGGGGGGTTCAGAAGGTCCCCCCTGACTTTTTTCTACTTTGCAAAACATTACTCTTTAAAAAGGGGATGGGGATTTCACACATTAAATCTAAACAGGGGTGGTATTTGTAAAGTTTTTTTTAGATCTTAAGGAAAAGCATTGCATCAAAAAAGAATCCTAGCGGGAAGGCAGTTGATCTTATTGCACCTGAATGACGCCTTAGAAAGGAATACAGTGAAGAAAATAATTCTTATTTATTTTAACACAATTTGAAAAGCCTTTCCCCCCCAACAACGGCGGGTATATCAGCTAGTTTAAGATAAATTGTAATACATTCAACTCACTGGTTTCTGTGGAAACCCACATTAAGTGTTTAAAATGGTGCTTTTAAATATTTATATAGTACAACCTCTTTTTTTCTCTCGTCTCTCAGTTTGTATTCAATAGGATACTTCTTTTGCACTTTTTCAAGAGACAGTACTTATATCAGATTCCATCAGAAAACAGCAAACAAATCTAGCAAAATAGTATACAATTTTATTGATGGTAACAAAAAAAACTGTCTCTTGGATCTTGCACCCATAAAATAATAACCAAACCAAACCTAAAACACTGGAGGTATTTAATTATTTGGCGTCTGAAATATTTTGATGATTTTTAACGGGACAAATAATTGAATGTATAATGGAATAAGTATTTTGCAATCACCAAAGATAAGATGGCGTAAAAAGTGGAGGGCCTTATACGTAAGTCAGTGTGAGTGAATCACCCAAGGGTTATGGTGAAAAAATAAAGAATTGAAGATACATATTCAAGTAGATTTTAGAAATTGATTTATCACATTTTTTGCACTGAAATAGGGTAAATTTTTAAAACAGCAGAACCCAACTTCTTTTCAAATATTTACAGTCTCTTCCATCTTGATTTCCTCTCCTTCATTAGAGCGTACTGGTGACGGAGGTATTTCGATGTTATTGACAGCCGCTTCTTGGCCCCCGTAGTACAATTCGACACAAAAGCTCACTGCGTAAAAGATGAGGCAAATCACTCCGATCCACTCCAAATACAAATCTCTGAATGAAGTTTCAGACTGGGCTGGCACTTTTAATGTCTCCATTTTTAGTAAATTTGAAAATTAAGTAGTAAGTTTGAGTAAATTTGAAGTTTCAGCAGTAAACTATTACATTTCGAGAAAAGATTAATCTTTTGTGGTGTGCGTCAACAATTTTTTGATTATTTCAATTCCTTATTTCTGGCGTGCAATTTTGATTTCGTAGATTTATTATTTTGTTTTTGAATAGCTTAGGATATTGCATGTTTTCTACCATGACCCCATATGGTTTACTTCTATTGTCAAAAGTTAAAAATTTTTTAACGTTGTGTTTTCCCTTTTGCTTGTTTACTGATTACCAAAGCTATCAACACTATACTATCAACACACGCTTTGCTGATTACTAAGTTTATACCCTAGTAAATAGTACCTAGTAAGCCGTAGGTTAACTCATAATGGTTACTACTATTGTATGTCGTCGCTTAATGCGCATCATGGCATTACTTCTTTTCCCCAATTTTTCACGGGATGTGAAAAAAATCCTTTTTAATGTATGGATAACGGAAATTTACCAAGACAGTGTTCCTGTTCAACAGTCCTGGTTGGACCCTGGCTTTCTCAAGAAGACGGAACCAGTCCTTCCTTCTGCGCGCCACAGTTTTCCAGTCTCTGACGTTGATTTTATTCTTTAGATACGAATATTTGGGGAAATTTAAGACTGTACTTCTTAGTTTGGGCGGACCCGTTCAAATACCTTGTATACGCCACTTTCCGCTGTTCCTGTATCTTATATTATATGCTACCACCTGTATAAGCTAGGAAGGTATGGATAGGAATATAATTAGTGACTTCTAGTTGGAGCCATTTGCTTTAGGAATATCCAGATGATAATTATTCTTGCTAATACTTGACATCAATTTCTCGCGGAAAACAATGTGTTAAAATGCAGTAAGGAGCATTAGACAGGACAACAAAAAAGCATGACCGGTTCAAGATTAGAATTTATGGTACTTTTAAATTACCTAAATTTTATTTTCTAAAAACTGTTAACTTTTTAATATTACGTATAGAGAAACATTTTTCTTTCATATTAGCCAAAAACGAAGTCCGATAAGCAAGATTTGCGCCTGTGGTTAATCTCAACGTACCCAAATATTTATTACTCTTACCAGAACTCTAAGGAGCCTTTTGGAGCATTTGTAAAATTTCGTCACGTTTGGCACTAAATTGGACAACTTTTTTTTGGAATTCATGCTTTTTATACATAAGGCGGGACAAATATAACTGTATACGTATTTTAATCGGTTAATTTGCTATTTTTGGCAATATTTCTAATATTTGGCATTTAAAACTGCTTGGCAATTTTTAACGGGATATCTAAAGGAAAAATACCAAAAGCTGTGACATCGTGATATCATACCAGACAACGGTTTGGCGCAATATCACTATAACCTTAAAAAAAACTTTAACTAACATAAGTGCTTGGGAAAGTTCCCATCATACCAAAAAATTACACCAAATAAGTACACTTTTGATTTCCAAACTGATTTATATCATTTTCCACTCAGAAAACATTGCATTTTTAAAACGCTTATATCATCCCTCCTTTCAATCAGCAATAGTATCTTGCTTTATAGGAGTCACTTCTTGAGTATTGGCGATGGAGGCACTTCGATGTTATTGGCTTCCACTTCTTGGTCGTCGATGAAGAAAAAGTTCACAGCGTAGTAGATGAAGTAAATCACGACGATCCACTCAAAACAGTCCATCAGCGAACTTTCAAATCGGGCAAGCAATTTTTCTGAGGTCATTTTGTTTATAAATTTGATGGTAAATGTCAGCAGTGAAGAAGACAATTTTGTTTTAAATAAAGTTTCTGGAGGGGATCACAAGAAATTAATAATCTTACTATGAGCAGAAATTTTGATTTAATGGTTTCTAAATATATTTTGTTTATGAACTGCTTCAGAATATTGCCCTTTTAAATCATGTTAGGTAGTTGGTAGTTTTTACCAGTATTGTTCAAATAAAATAGTTTTGATTCAGAAATATTTTCGTATGCCACACTAATTGCTCATTAAAAATTTTCAGTAAATTTATTATGCCGTTATATTTAATGGCAAATGTAAATTTCGATTAAACACATATATTTTCTAACATTCTTTTTAAGTTGTACTCCATTGAAGAAAATAACAGTGAGAAATTATTTATATTACAGAGTACAGGTGATGTCACGACCAGTTATAAACGTATGACTTCCAAGTACCGATATGAGTAGATAATAGGGATTCCTGAATGGTAGTGTGGGCTAACGATTACAATAAAAAATGTCGAAATGAAAGATTAACAATACTTTATACCCTATCTTTTAAAAATGAATGAGCATTTCCATCAAGAGAGTATCGTTCAAATCTTCATTCCAAGTTATTTCTGAAACCGAGAAATTGAATTCTAATCCTACACTGTTATCTTCAAAAACACTTTAAAAAGGTATTTTTGCTGAAATCCCTACAGCAAACGAAGATCTCTTGGCTGCTCTTATTTTCTTTTACCAGATCTTTGGGAAATAAAACGTAATCAGTCAGAAGTAACATCTAGGTTTCTCTTAAGGTAATTTGCTTTTTTCCTGGCTTATCTATGTTGAAGTGTTAAACGAACCAAACTAAGAATGGCTTAAAGCTATTTCTTCCTTTACACGTGTAATTTATTTAATACTAACTGAATGAACCTTGTCTAGTTTGTAGTTTTATTAGAGGCATACGAGGACTATCGCTGCTTTTTAAACTAAAATGTTGAAACCATACTTTAACTTTACATTGAAAAATTATCTGCCTAAACATCCTGTTATTAATTTGTAATACCTACTATTAATTTATGCTTATAAAGAACATTCCAACGCATACACTATACTACGATAAATGATCTACTGATAAAGTGAGATTTCCTCTACATTTAAAATTTCTTTCAGCTTTCTCGGGTTTTATTTTTTTTAAAACTACATTTAACACAATAGGACTTCTTTTTTCTGTATCCTTTTCTCTGTATCATCCACTCTCTGATTTCCTGAATACCATTCGATTCCTAAGAACTTTTTCAGAACTTCAGTTCCATTACAATACCCTCAAAACTTGTTTAACAATCTCTGAAACATCGATACTTTCCTAAAAGCGTTCTACGTTAAACAATACAAAAATATTCATCAACGGATTACTTGCCTTGATATACATTACTCCTCTTTAAAATTCATGAAATACTATTTCATGGTTCTTGAACTAAAATATAGCTACAAAAAACATACTTAACTTTAACAAACATTTCACTACCACAATTCAAGGCATAAAATTTGATGTATATTTAAGATTAGCTTTCCTGGGAAAGGGAATTACTTTCCAATAAAATGTATATCAAACTCCCCTTTTGCTTTACGCATCATTGAACATCATGTGTAATCTTGAAAGCTAAATGCAAGACTCCTTTTGTGCTATTCACTTGAAATTCATATTTTTCGAGCTTGCCTTGTTTGAAGCATTTATCAAACAGGAAAAACAGTACAGCTTTCTATTGATTATTCGAGGAAGATTTACATAAGGAGCAAGGAAGTAAAGTAACAAAAATCCTTATTACTTTTTTCCCTTTCAATACTAACAATACACATGGCAAAAATTCTTTCATCTGGGGGTGTTTAGTAATATTTTAAACATTAACCTAAAATAATAGTATACATATAAACACCGTGATCGGTAAACACCTTACATTAAACTTTTAATCGTTTTTGAATAAATAAAAGGGGAAATTATAACTTTTTTAATACTGCTCGAGCATTAATCATCATTCCAAGCAACCCTCAACTATTTTTTCGATAGTAAAAGGCAAAGCCAACAGCTTTCCTCTGTATATTAAAAAACCCGTCACCTTATTTGCTACTTATAAGGAATTCCTCATGTAATCATTAGTAGAAGCTATTAGAAGTTAAAAATAATCATTTAAATCTTTCTCAAACTTCTCATTCCCTTAAAATAATTATTTTGTGGTTGAGACCTCATGAACGAGTTGTTCTCAAATGAATTAGCATAACTCTTCTCCGCCCGCACATTGTAACATTCCCTAGTCCGCTTGAGCAGTTTCTCGTTTAGCATTTCTGAACGTCATGCAGCGACAGAAACAACAGTGTAATTCCACAAAAAGAAATGGCTGACACGTGGCGTTCTATGGAACTCTCACTCCTCATAATTGAACTTCAAATGAGAAACCGCGACAAAGGAGATGGCTTCCTAACGCAATTATGAAATTCGCGTCTCCCCTCACATTCAAAATAACTTGAACGTGAATATCTCCCATAAGCTTTATAACTTCATTCCCCCTCCTGCCGGAAATTAATCTTATAATGCTGTCGATTCCTTGAATTTTCAAAGCTCCTACGCAACGAATAGCCGCGAGACAGTATCTGCTGAGCACTCCTGAAATCACCTTGGAGCACACAAGCTTCATTACTAGTTATCGCTGAATTAATTGGATTTATACATCATGTCAACCAAGTTTATCAATGCTTTTATGTACCGACTGTTGATGTTAAGCTAATGTCTTTTAGCTATGTAAAATAATCCTAATGTTCTTTTTTTAAGTCCAGATGATAGCATCGATTATTTCTGTGAAATGATGATCTTTTATGCATCAATATTTTGCCACAATCAACCCGATTACCCCGAGTGAGAACTTCAGTTTTTGTAAAATACTATTGCGCTATTGTAGGAATATACATAATTAAAATAATTTGTTATTCATTTAAAAATATGTTCACAAGCAATGATTGTTGAAGTTTCAAAGCTCATTAAAGTATTTTTCACGTATTTTTAGACGCCTTTTTTGACTCATGTCAGTGCCATAAAAATCAGAAAACGATCAACAAAAACTCAAATAACTTTTTCTTTTACCTCGAAACTCGCCATTAAGAACTTGTAGGGTTTATATTACTCAAATATTTTTTGCAATCTAATATATCTCCCCTTTATTCTCTTTTCTAAATTTCCAGGACGTCCTTCAAGTTGACCAAAAGGGCCGCATCAATAGAAGTTTCCCGACAAATAAAGCCCTGATGTAGATGACAGTGTTTAATGGTCTGTTTAGTTTTAAGCGTTTAATGAAGCTTGTTAATGTCTTGAAAGCTCCCTGATGTTGAAGCTTGAGTGCATTTAGAGTCGCTGCGATTGGTGATGGAATAAATCTCGCCAAAAAGCGGGAATCCAATATTATTATTTTGCTGTTGTTGACACGCGATCTCTCTTGCTGATCAATAATTTATTTTCACTGTCAGTTTTATTTTAATTGAGGTTTCTCAGATGTTTGTGAAGGATTAATAGTTGAATGTGATGAGGGTTTTATGTAGGTTTTCTGCTGGCATTAGATAAATGATATTATGTGGTAGTAAATGAATGCGAAATGGCACGAATTAGAATAATGGCTCCAATTTGGACTTTAGAAAATATCATAAATTACACTGAAAGATGTAAAAATGGCTTACCATATAAATGTAAAACTACTTACCTCATGATTCAACTGTTTCCCCCATTTTTCAGTTTCTCATTTTCTATTTCTTTATTTCTAATTCCCCTTTAACTCCAAACAACGCAAACAGAACTGAAAAATAAAGTATTACAGCTAATTTGTCATTAAGTATTTAAAAACAAATATAATTTTTTTAAAAATAATTATATATTTTTATTACATGCTTGTATAACATTAATATCAAAGAAATGTTATTTAAAAATTTTGATGCCAGACACTACTGTAGAACACTCGAAATTAAGCGGTATTAGCTGATATTGGGACGATGTAAATCAATACTATAATTTTAGTTGAAATCAGAGCAATATTGGTTATATCATATGCTACTAAAGTAGTAAACAAAACTATTACAGTGTGTATAAAGTGTCCTATTCTAAATTCTTAGAAAAATGACATTAAATGTAATTACTTCCATTTTTAACACTCTTACCTCAGAAAACTACTTTTGTTATTGATTTTTCGTAATTTTTAAAGACGAAGGGACAGTTAAATTATTTTTTAACAAATAATACTTATGAAAGTATATATTCAGACAAAAGTTGTCGTAAACCCTCGAAATTTTTAGTTCTAGGACTCCGAATAAAGATCGATACAACTTGCCTCGAGCTATTCCAATCTTCAGGATTCCTTGTAGACATCTTTCGCAGAAAAGGGATCTCATTTTAGCGAATGAGTTGTAAGATAAGAATGCTGCTTCAACTCCCAATCCAATTCTGATGTATTAACTTCAATTACTACAATCTAACTTTAAGCTGTCGTTGTGCTCGAAATCTTTTCTAACAACAAATGAATTGGGAGCTTTGAGAAAAGTTGGAAGAATTCAAATTGGAAGCAGATGTAAAATTTTGGATTTTAATTTCCTTTTTTTCAAATTCAATACCACATTAATAAGATTGTTGTTATTATAATACTATCAAATTATCTACTGTTGTGCGTTTAAAAGTAACAACAGGGCTATCAAGGTTTTAAACATTGCATCCTCACAAGTTTTTTAAATAAAAAATTAGTAGTAATGCCAAACCACACACAGTTTTAAAAAATAATAAATAAAAATAAATGAAACGGGCAAAACAAGACAGTTTTAAAATTTGCGGGACAAATTTGAATTTGAAAATGTTCCAAAATGTCTTAAGTAACGAGATGACTGCACTTATAATTTATATAAATGCAGTTAACTCTAAGATTGTAATTAGTTTCTTAAAACAGACAAATTCATAACCATAAGCAACACGTAGTAGATAAACATCCAATTGTTCAAAAAAAAAAAATAGCAATTCGAAAAAAAAATTGGAGGATTGGCATATGAATTATGCCAATCCTTCTTTTATTGGTTTTATATTTTATAACTGTAGTTATATGGTATGTTATTCTCTTTTATGATTATGTAGTGATTATTATATTTGCTTAACGATGAATAAATTTAAAATTGAGTTTTTATATGAGTATTATAGACATTCCAAATATACCTTATTTTATATCCATAATTTCTAGTAAATTTCTTTCATTCACGGAACCTATTAAAGAAATTCAAATGAAATAGATGCCTCAAAATAATCCTTCTTTATCACAAATGACCGTAATTCCCTTCTATTCAGATACTAAGTTTAAAAGTTTTCAAAAAACATTATTAGTTGAAGTAACTTAACGAGTGCTGAAATAAATCTCATTAAATTGTTCTAAAGTACTTAGAACATAAATTGTGAAAACATTTAAAAAGGTTTAAGAGTGGCTAGTCTAAGAACTGCTTGCTGATGAAAAATGCTTCAATAATGCATTTATAACAACTTAATTAGTACTTCACGCTATCAAACTGTCCGAAAAGAAATACTCTTTTAAATGGATTAACTGAAATGAAATGACCAGTATTTGGAAATAAGCTTACTCTTCAAATTCTTTTGCTTAGAAAAAGAATAGCAGAAAAATAAAGGTACTTGCTCCTATTATTTTAAATTTATTAAGAAATCTTATCTGTATAGCTTATTTCTTCACACAATTTATCTTACAATTCTTGAGATGCATTAATATTTTCAACAATAAGTTGGCTTTATGTTTTCAAATTTTTTTGTACCCTTAAAATTTGTAATTTAATTTTTTTCATGCCCTTAAAACTTTTATTTCTTCCCTTACACTACCAAAACTTCTAATAGCCTTTAACTAGTCGTGCCATTAGTTATCCCTTAACTAGTCACGTGGTAAACTTCCCTTTGATTCTTAGTTAAAAACTTAAATGTTTCATAAGATTAGTTTTAATGCAAATGCAATAACCATGCGTTATATTCTAAATAAAAAGCACTTAAAATTGGGTTTTAATTACTTAATCCTTCGTTAAATAAAAATATCCAAGTACTTATTCAGCTTCATATAGTTTTGCAGAAAAATATAGCGCGACAAAATGTTCTTCTAAAAAATAAGTTGCAATTTTAACACTCTATGAGCGATTCCCACAATTGTATAATAATTTTTTTTATTTGATAGAGATATCCAAAAGAGGAATATACACGCAATTTTTTTTAATTACGATGATTTTTATTTATTTAACTTCAAAATTTGACTTTTAAAAATGACACCAAATAAGTATGTGACGTCTCATTATCCAAAACAATGGTTTTAGGATTCAAAGCGATTGTCGATTATTGAATTATCTATTTTTTTTACCTTTTAGTGTCGATTTTTGAATAAAGATATTAAGAAAAATTTATTTTACTGAGAAAGTGCATTTTTTATGTTTTTAAAAAATACGGGTATTACCCATTGTAATCAATCTATGTTTCAATAATTTCCCTCCAGCTCTTAATTTCAGAAGAATGATAACTAAACCCGTCATACACCTACTATTCAGCATAAGTCACTTGTAGGTTAGAAGAAAAGAAAAAATTATTAGCACTATTAAAGTTTTATCAAAATAAACAGAGGCCTTAAAATGTTAAACGGTGAATAAACCAGAGTGACTAATTTACAGTAATGGAAGTACCATCCATACATACAACTTTAATCGTTAAAGTTTTTTTTACTTAAACTTAAATACTAAAAAATCAAGGTTATATAAAAGTAAATAACATTATTCCTAAGCTTTTTAGGTAGAAATACTGGAAATCTTACGTTATCCAATTCTATTAATTACTTTTCAGTTTATTTTAAATAATAAGGACTTAAGGATAAAGAAGGTGATTTTGTGCTACCGTAAGTAAGATGACATGATTTTAAAAAATTACTCTGAGTGAAGGAGAACCTAAACTTTCTTGACATTTCATTACGTGGAATTCGATACATGATGAAGCAGTTCTTACAAAATGAAAATTATCAACAAAATAAAAAATGATTTTATACTAAACTTAGAACATTGACAAGATATTTCGGCATAAATCCTTCAAAGGAAAGACTTTTGTTTGATCCTTCTATGTCTTCTTCACCTGACAGATTAAAATTTTTTAAACTTGCCCGGGGGTCTATCTTGTCACTAAAATCATCCTTCTTTTATTTGATATTTAAGAGAGTAACTTTTCTTTAAGATATGTTATCAGGAGATATTTGAGTGGGAGGAAGGAAGAAAAAGAAGAGATTAAGTTTATACTAAACACGAGCTGTTACTACTAGTATATATCCTTAATTCTTATCTGATATAGCAGGTTTCACTGCTTCTTTCAAAAACACTTAGATATAGTTACGGTTACAAACAATGAAAGATTATAATTCTAAAGAATAAAATGGTCAAGTATTCAAGTTTTTAGTAAGTAAAGACTCCCTCTCAACCCACCCTCATTCGTTTAGATTTCCGCTTTAACTGACCAACTTTATTACCTAAGTGCAAAGTATGTAATAAAAATTCCGCAGAAAATTGTTGATCTTTATAGCTTTTATTTTATAAACTGACTGAATTTTTTTAAACATTTACTAGCTGATATGACCCGGCAAAGCTGGGTCTACCAGCTAGATTACGCGCCTTCGGCGCTGATGCGAGCTTCGCTCGTTACTATTTCACGCTTTCAGCACAGTTAAATTTTCTACAATAACTTTTTTTAAGCTGCATCGTCAGCGCTACACTATTCAATATTTTCAATCAAATTATAGGTTTTTCTAACCACAATTAATTTATTCTTATGCGTCATCTGAAGAGAAATACTTTAATTAAACCTGTACCAGTAATTTTTTTTATAAATCCAATATGCCTAGTAGGTATCTTGTTGCGATAAATCTAGTAAAACGTCAAAAAATTGAAGTTTGATAATTTTAAAGTAGATTTTCTTCACGCTCTTTAAAAGACGTTTTGCCTGTGTTGGTAAAAATATTAACTGAAAACAATGTGGCAAATTGAAAAAAGTTTCTAATTTAAAAATGGAATGCTTTGAAGGAACGTGACACATTTTTGGCTCATCTAGGGTTGGAAAGCTTTCGATCAAGACCGAGTTTGTTCAAATCGGTTCAGGGGTTCGGGCTGGCGGCCGGCCGAACGGAACCTCCGAATAGAGTTAACATGGGGGCAAAACGAAAAGAACGCATAATTTAAAAATGGACGGTTTTGGAGGAACGTGTTATATTATTGGCTCATCTAGGGGTGGAAAGCTTTCGATCAAGACCGAGTTTGTCCAAATCTGTTCAGGGGTTCGGCCTGGCGGCCGGCCGAAAGAAAAACCAAATTATTTTAATATATAAGATTTTAATAGTGTGTAAAACTTTTGAAATAAGTTGACATGTTTAACTAGATGTTTCTTGTAGCTATGAAAAAGTGCATTTTTAATCCACTAACTATTATAATTATTATTGTTATTAATCAATTATTTTAAAATAATTGTCCATTTCTTTTGATACATGTAGGAGTACCTAGGTCGTTAGCCTTTCAAATTCCACTATAACCAGCCTCACTGGTTGATTACATGAGTAGAACTGTTATGGATCGTGCAACTGAAAATCACAGTCAGCTAAGTCAAAGTTTCTTGTTTCTCCAAGTTAACTTGATGTAAAATAATAATAATAATAATAATAATAATAATAATAATAATAATAATAATAATAATAATAATAATAATAATAATAATAATAATAATAATAATAATAATAATAATAATAATAATAATAATAATAATAATAATAATAATAATAATAATAATAATAATAATAATAATAATAATAATAATAATAATAATAATAATAATAATAATAATAATAATAATAATAATAACAATAATAATAATAATAACAATTATATATTATTGTTATTAAATTCTTTCATTCTCTGCTTAAACCGAACGAAACTTCACTTAACCGTCTTAACCCCCGTTCCCATTTAGAACAGTCATGAGTTAGTATACTGAATTTCCTTCTTCAGCTTTTATAATACACTCAACACGCCATATTCAACTTAGACCGATTTAGTACATATAAAACCCAATTAACTTAAACAGTACTGTACTTCACCCCTTTTATCTAACCAGCCCAATACCCCTAACAAGCGCCCGCACAAAAAGTCACCTCTTCTATTGACGAATCGGCGTTGTATCACCGAAGACGTCTCGACGCTTAATCATGTGTATTGGCCCCCACGTCTCTTCTTCCTGACCAAATTGAATACGTCACCAGGGAAGTCAATATTCCTGTTAATGGGGTGCCCGCCTTTGGGAGAGGCGACAGCTGCGGCCCAAGGAAAGTCCGTGTTTTCTTTGGGGGGGGGGAGAGGTTCTGGTTATTATAGAGTTCCGTTGTGAAATGAATTGAATTGGAAATCTATTTGGAATGAAGGTCGTACATCACGATTTCGGTTCTGTGCGTGGGAGAAAGATCGGTTTCGTGAGGGGTTAGTGTGTTGCCGGAGGATTGTGTATGTGTAGTATAGTAGTTGAGTTTCGGTAGGAAGTTTGTTGAAACGTATCTAAAGGAATCTTTTTGGGTTGCGATGAACCCCATTTTAATATATCTCCTTAAGAATTTTACTAGTTTAATCACATTTTAAAATTTTGACTTACACTGTTTTTAAATGGGGTAATAACACTTGTGTTGTAGAACTGATTGAAGAAATACTTATCTACTGTTTTTAGTACACGTGTTTTAAATATCAACGCTAAATAAATCACATCTAATTAATTCACGAATTTCTATCTAATTATTTCTCTCGAGACATACAGGTGTTATTCCTTTAAGTTAAGGGTCTCAAATTTTGAAAGATTGTCATGAGCCTTTAAAATTTTAATGAACAGCATGAAAACAGTACGAGAAGTGCAGTACCCATCTTAAAATACATCTTCAAATACCTAATAGCTGCAGTGAAACCTGTCCAAAATGATTCTGTAGGGACCTAGAAAAATATTATTATAGACAGCAGTTTGTTTTTGCTGGCTTTGACCTCGCTGGGACGATGAAGAAATATCGTTATAGATAGACATTATCGTTATACACAGATTTTATTGTAGGTTTTATACATTCTAATTATTAAAACAGGTATCTAGGAAAAATTATTACTTTTACTTGAAATAGTTGGTCAATGGACTTGTTATAAATTGATTCTAAGCTATAGACTCAAGTGTATCTAAATAGTTCCCCGATATCTTTAGATACATTTTTTAAAATTATTGATCTAGTTTTCCCTCCCTAAAGAAATGATTCCGTTGAAAAATTGTCCCCGAAAATATCCCTTTTGACTAGGGTCGGGGCATTTTTCACCCTTATGGCCAAGCTTTTAGCATAAAATGAACGATGCATGCTTTGAAAATAAATATGTATCCTGGTGTATGTGTAAACCGTAGGGTGTATCTGGAATATATTTGAAGAAAGCGTTTTGGCTGAAGGCAAAAATGAATAAGGGCAAGATCTACACTTTCAGCATTAGATTGAATAAAATGTGAAGAAAGCATAACGCATACTCGTATGGACGAAAAATTTACAAACTTTTTGTGCAGTTAATTTGAAAGTTATGTTTTTTATTTAATACGGGACACACAGTAGTAATTTCGATAATAATAAAATAGTCTTTTTGTTTAATTAAGTCGTCAGTTTAAAAAAGGGATCAAGTAAAAAAAAAGGGGCAAATTCACCTTTTTGGGCTCAACAAATTCTCCAAGCTTCGCTCTACACATGAGTGGGAAGAGGGATAAATAACTACTCCCTTTAGGTAGATATAGCCCCTTGAATTTGGAGAAATCGATGCCCATTTATTGTATTTTTAAATTTAATTTGAAATATAAGTTAATATGTCTTTCTTTTCTTATTCTTTGTACTGTAGGACGATGGAGAAACAGAAACCAAACTAAACCAAAATAAATACATTTTTGTGTTTAAATACACTTATATTTTTTCGACGATTCTTCTGCATTCTAAATAGGGTCCTGAATTTCCAGTTAATATTTGGAGGTTATTCAATGAAAATTTAATTACTTTTCCTTTTTTTCCAATTGTCTCAAAACTGGTTTTTGGAATTATTCCCATTCTCAGAGTGACAATTCAATACAATATTATCTAAATGTGTCTTTTCAAGAAAACATCAGCTTCTACTCCAGTATAAAGTAGTACTTGTTAGAACATCAAATAAAATTCAAATACATTGGAAAATACGATATAGGTAATACATAAAAAAATCAATCCTCTTAATAAATCGATATGTCTGAAAAGGTTTTTAACAAGACTAAATTTAAAATAGTTAAAATTTTGTGGAGCAAATTTAATTGAAACTAATAAATAAACTTAATTTAAGCTGTTGGAAACTTTAAATTATGGTGTTTACCTACACATAGTTCCCAAACATATTTCAATTATTCGAAGTAGCTTAATATAATATAATTTTCACAAATCATAAAAAAAAACTCATTGAATATTCATAAATTAAAATCCCGTACGAGTATTTAAAAAGTTCATTCCAGATATGATAGCCATTTAATATAATCATACTAACCTTTAAGAATCATCAATATCAACGCTTGGTATAAGTTTATTTTATCCTATTTATATGTCTGTCGGTAACACATCAACGCTAAAGCAGGTTCTGTATGTATTCATAATCAGTAAGTGCTAAATTGAAACTGCATAACAACATTTGTTTATAAACTTAACAGGAGCGAGTGTAGAGCATTTCATCAAAAGTGTCGACATAACCTCGTAAACAGCGTAGCATGGAATGTTTCAAAAATGGAAAAGACCACTCATTTCCATAAAACCACTTTAAGATAAATGCACGAAGGTATCCATCTCATTTAAGGATATCTGAAAGGAGGCAGGACTACTTGACAGTTTGGCATTCTGTATTGCACCAAAAGAGGGCTCCTGAGCAGTGAATTGGATTAGGAGGCACTTCTGGATTCGGTAATCGAGTGAATTCCATTCAACCCAGAAGCGTTTCTCGCAATCATCCTAAGATAAACGAGCCAAAAACAAAAAAGAGCTTTTACTGTTTATCTAATTCGTCTGTATTTTTGGTGTGTGGAGTGAGGATGTTTTTCTTTAAAATTGGGAAAATTTACATACATGAGGGAGTGTGAAATAAACAGCTGATTGTCGAGAAAATAAATGTTGCAATTATTTTAAAAGTAATGATTTTGATGTGAGAATATCTTCTTGTTTATCGGAACGTGCTTAAATTAATGGTTTCTTAAAATATCGCTATGGTATCGCTGGCCTATTTGTGCAGAGCAGAAAACAAGTGTTTTTATAATATGATAACTCTCTTCCTTTCTTTATACCGCTTTTCTCATAATTATGGAGGGACACATACGGCTGTATTCACCACTAACTTGACCTAAAGTTAACCTGTAATCAAGGTTTTTTTTTGACAACTCTGTTTGGCTTAAAACTTGTTTCCTTTTTTTCAGCTACTAATTAGAAGTTTTGATTCCAGGTTAACCTTAGGTTATGTTAGAGGTGAATACGGCTTTAAGAAAGAAAAAGTAGAGATGAAAAAGGACAGAAATAGTGAAATGTGAAGAGAGAAAGAAAAGGTATGGAATTCAACGAGAGTGAGATACCTTTAGAGAAAAAAAGAGTGGATGGTAGGTGTAAGAGAAGACAAAATAAAAATAATTTTTTAACCCAGTTCCAGGCAAGCTATTCAACACTATTCAAAGATTTTTTAGTCTCTTTGGAAAAGTTTTTATTAAAAACAAAGATCCTATCGAGATTTATTGTAAAAAACCAAATGCCTTTACTTTGTGATTTTTTTACAGTTGAAGAGAAGATTTTTAATTTGGAAGTGAATGTATCAATAAATAAGAGAGTGGTTTACGGTTTAATATCCCTAGAACATATTTAAATTATCTTCCGATCTTCCTTCAGAATGATTTAAGGAGTTTTTCTATTTTTAACCTTAAGGATACTCAAATATCCGAATTCTAATAACTGTAGTTTATTAAATTCAATCATTGAAACAATTTTTAAAAAATAGAAGGTATTTAGATATAATACGCACTCGAGTATAGATCTGTGAATTTTCTCTTCTCTTGCTATAAAAACTAGAATAGACAGTTAAGTAGATTTTATATCTAATTTTTTATTGTGTTTGAGGTTGAAGGATATTTCTTCTAACATTTGTCAAGATGATCGCAGACAGATTCATTCTCCAAAGCAGTCGTTTACTGAAGCTGAAGATTTTACGATTTTGTTTACCGGTCGAGTTAGTTACTGATTTCTCTTTAGACACGCAACGTCCTTTTATGTTCGAAACTACTTCCATGTGACACTTCTTTTGCTTCAGATCCTTGACACGTCAACTTTGTTTCCAACTATATTTCCTAGCCGTCTAGATTTCTTTTGAAGAGAAGCTATTACTTCTTGTTTAGTACATTTAATAGTTTCTTGTTTTCATGAATCTCGTATAACTTTTACGACTAAAACCTAAAAACGGTTATGGTTTGAAAATGTATTCAAAAATTTTTAATAGTACTTTTATATACTTTTTTATACGATTGTGCATAAGTAGAAAATAAAATGAAAACTGTTAGCTGAATATTTTTGAATCCTTTTAACCCCAAAGTAGTAAGATTCGTAATAACACATTTATAACAAAGATATCTTAAAGCCTCTACATAAATTTTATAAAACTTGTTTTATCGTATGTAATGTTATAAAATAATTTAGTAATAAATAGTGCGTCATTGAATGAAAATTTGGTTCTAAACGTACACAAATTGAACAATGTGTTTGAAGTTGTTGACATGAATTTTTTTTCCTGTCTATAAGTACAGAATCATCCTTCCTTTATATATTTTCTTCATAAAGAACCCATCAATTATATAAACTTGAAACTTAATTGGATCATGAAATTCACTCCAGTGAAGAACATGATATTCCGTATCCGGTGTTTCAAAAAGCATGAAAAATACTGAAATTAATCGTGTGAAATATTAGATAATTAGTGAGTGTCGAAACTAAAGTCTGATTAATGTTGCTTGCTTTGTGAATTAAAATTCTTAATTGGGTTTAGTAATTGGGCCTGTTAATTTTTTTATTCCTTTGCAATACCTCAGAGAATTCAGTTGTTTACCGAATATGTATTTTTCAGTGTGTAGTGATTTTAAATAGAATTTTTATACCTAAGTAGCACAAGGGGGGACATTGGACAATGATGTGCCAATACTGGCCAATATCGCGAATATCGTAGAATATCAGACATCAGAATTTTATATATGTTTAATCGAAAAACTTTTTGTTTCACTTGGAAGAGCCAATTTCGGCCCCTTAGTGAACAATATAATGTCGCTTTTTTTCTCTCTCTCTTTCATTGGATGTAAAGGTTGAAAATGTTTCATAATAAAAATTTAAATTGTTTAAAAAAATTGTTTAAATTGTTTAAAAAATCGCTTAATCTGACAGCATTGATTGATATTATTGTATATTTTTTTGTTATCAAGGAAAGATGAGAAATACATTGAAAAATATTTTTAATAACATCATTTGTATGAACCTCTATAATTTAATCCAAATCATCAAATTTAAAAAACGGAATAAGTTGAGAAATAAAGTTCAAGTTCTTAGTTCCCGTTTTCTTAAACAAAACTGCATCAACTTGTAGTAGAGTTTTCATTTTATAGAGTGATTTTTTTCAAGGTACAAACTTTTAGGAGTGATGGCCTACCTAAAAACTTGAAATTAAATACCAAATGAGGGTCGCAAATGCACTCCTGAGGCGCTAGAGTTTAAACAAAAGTTGCCAATAGCAACAAAAGAGATATTATTGAGATCAAACAAATGTGAGTCCAGAGTCAATTTTCATGATATTTTATCATATTTTAAAAACTGTACGAAGCATTTACTCAAAATGTGTTTAATCTTTATATCAGATTCTTAAAGAATTCTCTTTTTTTTGTTCACTTTGTTGATTTATTTCGTAACCGCATTCAATAAGAAGACGACCCCTAAAGTACAAAAGTTTTTCACAGTTTTATATCACGATAAATCGTAAAAATTTACACCGGAATTTGATTTACTACTCAATATGTTTACCTTCAATAACATCCCCTTCGTTGCAACTGCTAACTTTTGCTTGTACTCTGGTTTTTCAGGAGTATGTTTGCGTTCCACCCCATTTTACCGCTGTGTTTCCAAATCTATACTTTTGGCTGATACCTTGGCATGTGTACTAAAACTTTGGAATCCCCCTGTATAAAGCTGAATTCAAGGTGCTACTTAGATCTACTACTACTACTACCAATCTCTAGGTCTCCAATCTCTACCAATCTTGAAGATACTTTAAAGAAAAAGAAAGTCATTTTGGCAATTTTGGTCTTTATTTTCCTTCTTTAAGTGATTAATTAAATTATCTCTACCTGATTTTAAGAATCTTCACCTTTTAACTATTGTTTAGTTGGCTAAGTGCAGCTATGAAAAATTGTAGTTATAAACTAGTTCTTTACAAACAACTAACATTTTGATATTATCATACTTGAGAAACAAAACAGACATTTAGAAGAAATTATAATTATTTCATTAGAAGTTTTTTTAAACCAATTCACTCAGCATGAATAAGTTTTCTGACCCATTTCATTGAATAGCTGTGCATTATAAATATAAACTCCCTGAGTAACTCAAAAAACACACTTGAGAAGTTTCAAACCAAATGTGAATTGGTATATTTCTATTGGAAATACGAAACACCTTTGGGCTGTTCAAACATGCATAGTTCAGATACTTGGAAGAACCCAAAAAGTTGGAAAGGGCAAATAATGGGTATTGTTTTCCGAGTAATCCACCCTATTTATTTCCTGACCCCGGGACTTACCTAAAATAATAGAAGCTTCCGTATCGTTTTATTGCGCTGTTCCAAATGTCCTCCGTATTTATGGGGAATTTTCTCTTGGTAGAATAAAATTAGATCTGTGTGTGTGCACATTTGTTTTTATATAGAGCGGTATTTTCAAAAGTTTTATAGTTTTCGCACACAATTGAAGTTATTTTTGTTAGTCAAAAATTCTAAAAGGTTAAATTTTTTTTAGATAAACTAAATCTGAATAAATTTATTTATGAACTCTGATTTGAGTATACTTTTGATACCTCAAACTTCAATACCTATAAAACCTTAGTGATTTGTAAAAAATATTTTTCTCTGGCAGATGGCTTTGTCCTAAAATTTGTAGATAAAAGATTAAAAATTTTACCTAATTTAAAAAATATGCATTGAGATTTTAACTAATTATCTGAAAGTTTATTTATTTTGAAAATTTAATTCATTTAAATAGGAAACCCGTATCGTATAACAGTAGATTGCAATCCGTTTAAGGAACATGATATGCTTACATCCCTCTGTAGATTCTGAGAGGTTGATACATGACTTTTGAAGTAATTTTAATGAAGCCTTGAAACTCCATATACGCTTTAGGGTTACCTTTCTAATATTTCTAAGCAGAGATTAGTTAGTAATTAAATGCCATTAATCTGAGATGTCAGACTTCCTCTTGGGAGATGGCGGAGGATTTAGGTACTAAGATGAGTTATATTAACTCCTAATACATTTTCCTCCTATGCGGAGAGTCTACAATTTAGATTTACTCATGTTACTGCCTTCTGCTTACCAACTAAGGAAATTTCAGAATGTTATTAGTATTCTTGAAATGATCATCCTTGGGTGTAGGTTTTAAGTCGATAACCATAAGAGAACTGTAGTGATCCATGTGTAGTAAAAAGTTGGTTTCCATTGTAAATTTTGAGTCATAAGTTCAGTAATAACTAGTAGTAAAATCTCAGGTTGGTTTCAGTTATTATTTATTTAGCTTTTTGTGTCGCCACTAGGGGCGCTGTAAATAATCTCAACGAATTATCCCCATGGGCACTTTACCTTGAAGTAGACATTACTTCCATGACTCTAGAAGACGTTGTTTCCGAAAAAAAAACCGTGAAGTGACTTTCGAACCACCCCTTATATTGATTTCTATAATAAAAGTAAAGCAATGAAGTTTAATTGCTCAAAGTTCAAAACACGTTACTTCTTACAACAGTTATACCGCCACTGAATATTAAAGATCACCCCTCCTGTAGATTCCTATGTACAGACCACTCCTCATTAGCAAGCTGCTTGTTATAAAAATAACAGATGTTTCAGTTTGCATTTCATCTATAAATAGCTATAAATTATGTAAAAACGTTAAAAAACTCCATGCTCCCAACCATCAGATTAATTTTTTAACTAACATCTCTATTCCTTAGTGCCTACCACCTGCTCAAACAATCAGCAAAAAAAACTGTATCTAAAATCTGAACTTGCCATTGAAATTTAAAAGGGTAGCATAAAAACAGAGCTACCCACCTGCCTATGCCGTCTTCTCGTGTAGCATCTGCAATCCTTTCTACTCGTATTACAATCATAGAGGTCACAGTGATAACACCCATAAAGAGACTTAATAAACATAAAATAAACGCTTAGGAGCATGGTTAGGAGTCATTTATTAAATGCATTACTCGTTTAGAAAGATGTGGAGTTCAATAGGAGTTGATCGAAACTCGGGAGGGTTCGGTTAATCACGGCTTAAACAGATCATTATAGAATAAATATTTAAATAAGGTTTCATAAACGTTCCAGTGAAATAAAATTATATTGTGTAATTGTGTAATTTTCGTTATCTTCTTCTTCTTCTTCTTATCTCTCACATCCGGATCAGATCAGATCCATGAGGTTGTTCGCCTTAAAAATATCGAGGACAAAAGAGGGTTTTCTTTTAAGGTCCCCTCGCACCAAATTTGCACATTCAATTAGGTGTTGTGCGATGGCCTCTTCAACATTGCACTTGGTGCAAATAGGGAAGGTCCTGGTACCATTTGAAAACCTGATGAGTTTTAGATGTCTGGTGTACAGGCGAGCCAAAGCAGTTTGATCACTCCTGTCACCAACAAAATGAATTAGAGCTCCAGGACCCTCACTTAAGTACCATGGATTCTTTCTGAAATGTGTTCTTTGTGGTTCGGTTCGTGTTGGCCTTCTATCTAGTGCCAGGTGTTGTAAGTAAATTCCAGCTGCTATTTTCGACTTTCACATGGACTTTCACTCCAAGGTCGTTTTTACATTGGTAGCCATTTCGAATTATTTTCACAAATAAAAATGCATGGGTAACTTGATTTAATTGATCTCACATTTTAAATTTTTTAATGTATAATTAAAGTAATAAAACTTTATTATTTTCAGCCTGATTTAAAATTGTTTCACTTGTCACTAATTATAGTAGTTTATGAATGAAAAAATAAAATATGATTACTACAGAAATTCTTAACTAAAAATAAGGGTAATCCTTCTTTAGGGTAATTAAAATTATGAACGAGAGAGCATTTAAAGCATTAAAAGTTCACCTAATGAAAGTTTTAAAAAATAGCTTATTTTGGAAACCCCCGTGCACTTAAGTAAATGCCGTGAAAACTATTAATTGTCTTTTTGTAATTGTTTTTCAAGAACCAAGACAACATTTTAAATCAAACTAAAATCATGTAGAAGTTCGTGATGTATTTCCTCTCGGTTTTAGAAAACTATTTCCCAAATTCTAATTCTTTTTTTTTTTTCGTTCGCTACAATACACAAGCGAGAGCGAAATTCATTTAAAATTCTCCCATAATCCACCAGCTAATTGGACCTTCAACTGGATCTTTCTGGTCATAATGAAGTCACGTGATTTCCGGATCCAATCAAAACCCCAGATTCTCCCGCCAGTACGAATTCTCCTTCGGTTCGACAGAGGAGAATTCGAAACGTGTGTAACTCTTTTTAGAATAGGAAGCTTAAATTTCCGTAATGTCTTCATAGCTCGCCATTTTCTGCCTTCTGCTTTTGGACGGATGCAAGCTTCACAGGAATCCAGGTTAAATTTTATTTAAAACAGTGGTTCTCGTCCTTTGATAACTTGTTTTAATTAGGTAGTTAAAATGTTGTTATGACTGCTACGACGCAAAACATTCTATAAGACTAGGCGAAGTATTCGCTGATCGAGAACCACTGCTGCTTTCCATTTATTTGCTTTTGTTACAGTATTAATTTACAAAGCAACTATCTCATATAGTTCTATATTATAGTACTTTTGTGAAAAAAAAAACGATATTACATGTTTATAAGAATAGGTAATTACTATTTAAGTGTATCTTTGCCAGTAATGAATCATGATGGTCCAAAAATATATTTTAATATTTTGTGTTATTTTAAGTCGAAATTCGAAGGATTGTATATTTTTATTGATAAACATTAGTAACCTATATGTGTTAATTGGAAAATCCTTTGATTTTTACAAGAGATTTTTGAATTTTACGGGCATGCTACTGTTTTTGCTTACATATGTAGTCGAACTGCTTTTACAATATTTTTACACAATTACATTTATGTTTATTAAGTTATCAGGGTGTATTATTGGCAAACATTCAATGATTTAAACTGAGTGTTTTCTCATTATTTTGAATATTAATGCCGCAAGTTTAATAGCACCTGGTTAAAAGAGTGAATTCTAAAATTATGAAAGTTGAAATTTTAATGTTATATTAAAACGCTATTTTTAATCTAATCATCTTTATATTTAATTGCATTTAAAATTGTTTTATTAATATTTATCATACTGAACTTCTTATCGGAAAAAGCTTTGTAGAGGTGCTTTTACACATTTGGCTTATAAAAACACAATTATAATTGAATTTGTGTGATTTTTTTTGTTGAGTTTTGTCTATAAATGAATTCATATATTTGAAAAGTCATTCCAACGGAACTTTTTCTAATATAAAAATTTTCTTTGACCAAACTTGTTTTTAAATTACTGATTGGGATTGACAATTCCTGTTTGAGCTCTTTTATTGCACATATCTCACTCATCTGATATACTCTTTGCTAATTTTGTCTCTTAAGTCTTTAATATTTATGATTTGTAATGCCTGAAAGCTTTCTAGAGTTTTCTTGTATTATGGGGCTCTCGGACGTTTCGCCGACAAAATATTTCCTTCATGTTTAATCTTCGCTTTAGGGATTTGTGAGTGTAAGGCCAACAAATGGGGGGGGGTAGGAAATTTCCGTGTCGGCCAAACGATCGTAAGAACAGTTTTATGTTGTATGGCGTGCACATTTTATACGGTACCAGTAGGTTAGGTACTTCAGTTGAGCTCTCTGTTACCCAAAATTAAAAAGTGAAAATTGGTGGAAATGTTGTGTATGTGTGATAGAGAATTAAAATATCACTCCTACTGGTATCGTATAGATTGGAACATTAGCTTATTATATCAAGCCAAATGTTTCTTTCAAGCTTGAATTCTCTATTTTTTTTTTCATTTTGCCCATTTTTTAATACTAATACACCCTCCCCTTTAATAAACAGTTAGGAGTTCAGGCTTGAAAGAACATTACCACTTAAGCCATTTTGCACCACTTAATATGTTGCCCTTGTTAAGGAAGATTTCCACTTACTTCCGCGATAGGGCAAACCGGCGATACCAATTGGACTTATCACAGAGACACAAATTATTTAGTCATTCTGAGCTATTTCGCTGTGATTCTTCCGATTGGTTTCGCCGTATTTCCCTACTGCAATTTAGTGTAAATGCTCCTTCAGTGCTATATTTAGGTTGAAAACTGCATTTCGTTTGTCGTTCATATTTTCTCCTTATTGAAAATACTTGAGTGTGTATCATTGCATTTGGTTATCCTCGTTCCCACTAGAGAAACCCCACGAGACGTTGGTTTTCTTCTGCCATCAGCCTTTGCTTTTGTCTATCGGGTTAAGAGATTGCCCCGCATCGTGCACGGGCACTTTGGGTTTCGGTATCGAGGGGTGTGTCTTTCGGGAGTCGTTAAGGGGGAAATGGACTCGGGGTTCGGCAGTTTTTTCGTCTGAGCCAACAGTTGTGGGGCTGGAGGGGGGATTGAGAGAAAATTACGAGGGGACGGAGTTGAAATGAAACGCTTGAGTCGCAGCCTCTCGAAATCGGGAAATCGGCAAGGCAGTATTGAAAAGGGAATGTTTTCTTGGTACTTATCCGTTAGTCTTGGTACTTATCACAAATGTCGCTAATTGTGAACCAAACGCTAGCCAAGCGAAGCGAATGACGACACAGTCAACGGAAAACGAAACTAATGCGCCAGAGGCAGATGTTCTTTTGCAGGAGTCGACCGTTGGAAGAGAGAATTCCTTAATTCATTCTACATTATTTGGCGATTTTTCGCTTGCGCCCGGCTAACGGATAAGTACCGTTTTCCTTAGTTACTTGTTTGAGAGAAAATAGACATCTGTAGTGAATCAATATTTTGTGTCCACAGTGGGAAAAGTCACTAGATAGAAAAACTCGTGATATGTGAATGATTTAGTGAAATTTTATCCAAACTGAAAATATTTGTTTAAAATTTTAATGAACACTTTCAATGGTCTGTCCAAACTTTTTTTTGTTGACTCCTATTTTTTACAAAATTGTGAAATTCTATTCATAATTTTGTGTCTACAAAATTAGCCTGTAATTGGGCTTCAGCCAGAGTCCTGTTATACGGCCATATTGTGAAATTTAAAAATAACATAGTATATTATAATAGAGAAGCATGAAAAGGATTAGTTTTAGAGTTAGCAATATTGTGAAGATATGCATCGTTTTAAGTTATGAGTTTTAATTGTCTGGTGACTTTTAGGCGCCACCTCGCATATAATTATTGCAATCACTACTGAATAAATGAAAAACCTGTCCTGGTTTACCAAAGAAAGTTTTAGAAAAAATTTCTATAAATTTTAATTCACAAGTTAAAACTAAATACAAAAGATGTAGATGGAACTGTAGTCCGTCACTGATAAATATCTCTGTATTTCAAGTTTAAATATAAGTTTTATCTAGTCTTTCCATTACCTGTCATGAATAGCTCTTATTTAAGTGCTATAAATCACTCACAGCAACGACAGTAAATGAACAGTTTAATTAACAAATGTGATGTCACAATTTTTTTTAAGTCCATCTTATAGCCTTTTGGCTCAAATATATAACTTTCATCCTCCCTCTTAACTTCTAAAAATAGCAACTTCACAGTGTGCAAGCTTCATGTTTTTTTTAGCAAAATACTTAATATTTGATCATTTTATGGGTTATCAAAGCAGACAAAGATCCTCATACGTGCTTTAATCATACTAGTAATATGCACCTTTTTTATTAATAAAACTTAAAAATTATTTCAACTTTTTAAACAAAAATCAATGAAAATTGAACTTAGTAGTAAGAAAATTGAAAGAGTAATTTAAAATAAAATAGAGTTCCCCCTAAATTTGGATTGCTTTCAATAAATCATTCCTCAGAATACATAAAATATATAAGCTTTGGAGTTATTTACGTTTAATTTACTCTGTCACATTTTTTACAAATAGAACTTTTCTTATTGTAAGTAGTTCATATTATTCTCCCAAATAATTGCTTTATTGTAAAAAAGTAAATTTCTTGGTTTTAAGGGAAAAAAAATTTTCTACGGGGTTTATTATAAATTACTTCTATTTTAGCTGATGTTTCAAACTGGTTAAATTTAATTCTCATTGTAAAAGTTTCTCTCTCCCATTAACCATATACCCAATTTTTCTTATGGAGTGATATGAAGTTTTTTTTTTAACTTCCATATAAATGTTTTAAAATATTAGAAACTGTAGTTTTCCTGTCATGGTAATACGTACACAGTTAATAGTAAGTCTGAGAATTTTACAGTTGTGCAAGTACATCCAAATAAAGCGATGTAGACTCTATATTTTGATTAAGGTTTTATTGCCTTGAAAAAATGTTTTAATGGTTCCAAGCTTAGATTAAAAAGTTTGCACTCTATAGAGTAAGAATAAAAACCAATTATTTTTTAAAGAAGTCGATCAATTAATGTTTAAATAAAATTGCATTGAGTAGATAACATAATTGCTTATTAAAATAATACTAAAATTGTTTATTATAAAAGGATTTTCATGTGGAAGGAAATTTTCAAAAATATAATAAACAAACTTTTTTTTTATTGCAAGGGGGAAATTTATAAACACAATCTTTTGTTAAAATGCTATTTGTGATCTCAAAGGGAAGTCAGAGAAGCAAATGGTATCAAGAACTTGATGTTCATAATTATTTTTTGAATAATGGGATAGTATTGCATAAAGTTTTTCATTTATATTAGTAATAACTCGACTAAGGTTTTTACTCTTCACTGTTTTACATATATGAAAATTTTTAGAGTAAACAGTCAAATGAAAAAACTTTAATCTAAAAAATTCAGAAATAAAAAAAAATACGAACCGAAAATTCAGAAAAAAACTCATTTCTAGGTTATTGAATTAAACTTAGTTTCATTAATCTTCAAATCGTCACTAAAAAAAGTCAAATATGAGACAAAAGATAAGTCCATGCTCTTTTATGAATACCAATTATTACTTAATTCTGAATCAGCACATGTATAATCAGCACAGAATTAATAATCAGCACATGTTTAATTTGGACCCCGTAATTTTATGTGTATTGTTAGGATTCTATTTCTTCAATATTTTCACACAGACTGGAGTTCTTTGAATTTTATAATACTTCAAAAATGTGTATTTAAATGTTTCAAAATATAAGATTTTTTAAGTTAAAGAAGTCTGCAAATTCCTTTATAAGGTTATAAGTAGCATAGATCAGTAAACCTGTTTTTATATCGCCCTTTTAAATTTTATGAGGGTGAGAAAATATATTAATGCTTTCTATGTAGAATTCCATCAATTGGTTTATACGAGAGAATTGATGGCTAATCGATGAAAAATGTACAACACATAATTCGGAGTTAAAACCCTAACTTTTTTATGACTAATAATGTGTTTTTCTAAGATATGATAGCAAAAAAAAAATTACAAACCTTGTATATACTGAGAGACTAAATGTTTTGAGAGTTTAAAATGGATATTTATTAGGGTATTTTAAAATAGAATTTTGAAATGCTTTGAAAATGTAACTTAATTTTAAGTCTTAAAACTATCTATTGCATTTTTTTTAAAGATTAAATTATCACAAATTATAGAAATTACTCCAGTTAACTGTTACTTAAACTTCTAACAACTAAAGAAGTATATTGAAATTTTAGAGAAAAAATGTCTCCTAACTGATTTAAAACAATTGATCACCTTGCTATTCTAATTACTGCTGTGTAAGAGAAAAAAATCTTTCCAACTGTCTGCTTACCAATAATTTAGAAACCAAAACAATGCATCTTTTGGGTGAAAAATCTGATATTGTTAGATTTGCGTAAGAAAGTAATTTCTCGCTTTCTTTCAAAACCTTCATTATCTGATGTTTGTTCATCGTTTATTTTAAAGTAAAAATTAATATTACACTCGTACCTGGCTTCAAACAGCCTGCTAAACCTGATTACCAACCGGACCAACCGTATAAAATTGCTCTCAAGGTTCCTAATTTCATACCTAATCACAACCTATTATGTTATGGTGAAAAATACCCATATCTCTCTGCAGTTGGTGCAGAGTAAAGTATTAACATCTCATTTGGCGATAAATCTTTGCATCAAAATTTCCACACTAAATCATCTTATTCTTTGAAAGAACAGTTGGGTTATTGCAATGCTCTAAATATTTCAAAGCTAAAGACATATTTGATACAATAAAAGCAAGAATTCAAGCAAACTCTACATTAATATTTTAAGCATTGGAAAGCTTATAAAACAAGATATTAAAGAATGATTGAGTCTATTAAACAAGTTTAACTTTTGATGCTGCATTTATATATGAGAGTTTTATAAAATATCCGCATAATTATAAATTATCATATTTCATACTATTTTGACTTTTTATCCTTTTCAAAGATAAAAACTCTTTTAAAACCTATAAAATTTATAGGAAAAAAAACACAAATTAATCTGTAACAAAATTTTTTAAATGCATCTTCTAAGTTTTAATTTTGATGAAAAATTGTAATTTTACTTCAGGAATCAATGTTGTTTCTATTACTGGAATTAAAATTAAAATGACTTAAAAAATTTTCCAAAAAAATTGTGGGTCTGTTTTTGAAAATTTCAAAAAATCGTTCACTTTGTTCAAAAGAAAATGTAATAAAAAGGAAAGTAATGCACTGTTCTAATTTTTTGTAAATGCCTAAATTACCTATATAAAAGGCATATAAATATTTTAATCACTTTCAACCTTGAAGAATATGGGCTTATTTCGTGGTTAAATAGATTTATAATATCTGGCACTAACAAAGCAATGGATCGTTATTCCATGGCAGGCATGACCTGAATACCGTTAGTGCATTAACCTAAATATTAAAATTTTAATCAATTACTTTCCACAGAGATAAAAATTAGAAGAAGCGATGTAAGGAGTAAAACTATTAAACTTTTGAATTACAACAGAAAAATTAAATAGTTACCTAATCCTGGCCGTTTCTGAAGAAAATGATTGTGGAATGTTGGAGTACCACAACCTTTAATGCTGGATGTGAAAATTACTTGGTAAAAAAAACATGCCATCTAAGATAAACTGGCATCTTAAAACCCCCCCGAAATTCTTCGCAGTTTGAGTTCCTGGCTGATCTTAATATTTAAAGTAGCTGAGTGTTGCAGGATGGTCAGTGGAGATACCACTGATGGTGTTGTCAACGGTCGGTGGGGATACCATCGTATGAAAGAAACGATGCGTTGGCTCAACCCCAGAGCCTTTGTCCAGACCACTGACCGCCCAGGGACACCTCCGGGTTTTAATGTTAACTCTTAATGCCGGATGGTTAGTGACCGGCTCCTACTTCCGGGGGAGTCGGCACGTAGTACCCTGTGGGACAACAAGGTTATATGAATTTGGAGGATGGTGCGACTCCGTTCGACATCTTGGTCGGAGGAGACGAAATGTCTTATGTAGACAAACTTTTTTTTTTTGAACGAAATCCGGAAGGCCTCTCTGACCCGTCGTCGGAGCCCCATCCTCACCTTACGAAGCCTTAGAACCGGATTGCGATGATAGTGTGCGGGGAAGGTAAAACAAGAAAAAGTTGGTAAAAAAAGGAGTTACCTTTGTTGTAACTGAAAGCAATTGCTACTGTTTGTTTGAACAGAAGGCATTTTTGGTACACGGTATCTCTGGAGAAAAAAAAAACACAATCTGTAGTAAGAAAACGACTACGATTAGAGAAAAATTATAAAATTAATTGAATTGGAATTGAATTGAATAGAGCCAAGGCTATGTTCTTTGAACCACACATTTATTTTCGCTTCCTCTAATTTTTTTCAGTTATGGGAAGTTTAATATTAGATTATTGATATGATTGTGAATGTTTTGAACACATTCTTTTAATTTAACTACGAAATCTACCGTACTTTTCAAAGTTTTAAGTGATTAAAGTTTTTCTAAAATGTACTTGAACTGAACAAATCATGTATATTATTTTTGATTGTGTTCAGAGTGAATTTAAGAATAACATATTAAAAATAATTTTTCTGTTTATTAAATTTGGAAATGGAAACAAGCTTGATTTCAAAACAAGTAAAATTTAAAAATCTTTAATATGGTGGTTAAAATTTTCCCGCCATTCATCTCTTAGGAACATTTTTATACCTACACCTTGTTTTCTGTTCTTTAGAAAAGGATAAAAATATCTAATGTGAATGAAACTAGTATTGGAATTATTTACAAACAGAAAACTATTTAGATAATATAATTTGTCTTTGTATATTATTAGAAATCATTCATATAATTCTTGTTTCATCCTAAAAAATAAAAAAAAGCAGCATCTTATTCAAAATATCTTAAAAACCGTATTGCAATAACCCACCAGATGAAGTAATCAAAAAACTAAATTTTGCAATAGTATTGAAGGTCGGAAAAAATTATGCTTAAGGTTTTTTAATTGAAATCAGGTAACTTGTGATGCAATTTCAGCAGTCTTTCTCTCTTGGTACTCAAAATAATATCTGTGAACTAGATAGTTTCACCCAATACCCTCAAAGGTGTTAACAATTAGTAACTGGAGTATTTCTGTTTTATAAAACGCATTAAGTGGTTAAAGTTTAAAGATAATTTGAGATAAGAAAGGAAAATATTATGCATTTCTTTTTAAATTTTACGTTGAGCCATTTAACATATCCTAAATACCCTAATAAGTATCTATCTTTCATTCTTTAATTTTGAATATTTTTTCTGCATCTCTCTGTGGCATTTCTGCTATTATATAAAAAGCAGTACAATAAACTGAAAATAAAGTAAAAAAAAATGCGAGAATAAAATTAGTCTCCATGAGATTGTCAGAAATTAACTAGCACTAAACAATGGGGCAGTTCTATTTAGGTTCTACCACCATCTATATCACCCTTGTGGCACAGCTGCAACAAACCCAGTTCTTGAATCGAAAATAGTTCTAATATAAATCTTATTGTCTATTTCTCTAATCTTTTATGTAAAAAATTTATCGAGCCTTATTATGTTTACCAAGAATAAAAAAATATTTGAAACACTAAGGCCATGTACAAAAATTTGAGTGCAAACCAAAATATTCAAAGAAATTTGCAGGATTTCTTTAACTAAAAAGTTTTAAGTGACTTAATTACACACTTTTCTCTTCTAAATGCTCTTTCTTTTAAGTATTAAACGAATTATGTCAAATATTAGGGCTCAAAATTTTTCTCGGTCCTTATTCGCATTGCATTCTTTGAATGATATGTAAAGTCGCTTTCATGTATCAATCATTAAAATAGCATTTTCATCCTATTCAAAATTCATCTAATAATTTTTATTCAATTATCATTGAATGATGAAGATTAAATATGTAAATTGTACGATTACTTGTACAATTTCTTGGCTCAAAAGTTTCTTGTACCAATTTGTGATAGGTATAAGTAATTCACAGATGAATAAATTTTTATGGAGAAAAATTTTGTACAACATCTGCGATTTGTTAGAGGTCTTCCTTCTATATTTTAGCAAGTACACCATAGAAGATGGTACCATTCTCTGTTTGAAGAAACGCAATATACTAGTCATTAATGTTTCCCAAATCCAATTTATTTTTAGGAGAAATATTAGGAAATTGATAAAATTGCTGTTGAGCAGACCTTGATATTAAATTCAATACATCAATCTAAGCTTGGGACCTCTATCATAATTATTTCGTGATTATTATAAATTAAGGGTAATTTTTATTTCTTGGAAGCATTGTATGTTTATCAATACAATTTATAACGAAAATTATTAATTTGTATTTTTAGAGCGTGTTTGGCTCTGATTTTTTAAAAAGAATTTTCAGTATAAGATCAAACCAATTAAAGAGATATCAAACTCTTTCGCCTACCAAATCCTCCTGGACAGTTTTTTAAAGCCACGGGATACAAGTGATGCTGACTTGTAGGAATATTTTTATGTGAATTTTCTTACCTTTTGTCTTTAGAGGTACTCTTGTAGCAGTCATAAATCAGAGGACAAAATATCGAATTCCATTTGAAAACTTCTATTTTAGTATTTGCATACATTCATCCCTCACGCATAGCTAGTTAACGTTCCCCTCATCTTAACTTGTACTCATAGGCTTCTCACGTACTCCAATATACTCGAAGGGGAAAAAAACTACCTCCTAAAATCAGTGGCATCAGAGAGCGTCTTTGTCTGCTTTGGTTTCCCACTTAACATAAACCACACTCGTATATGTAACATGCATATTTTTTTCTCTCAAACAAAGTACGTCAACTTCTCTTTTCAACATTATTTTCATTGGAATTTAAACACTGAAATGATGCGTGTAATTGTAAAATTAAATTTATTGGAAGAATTTAGTTAGTAGGCAGTTAAACAATATTGCATCACCAAACTAAATTCTTCTAACAAATCTAATTTCACATTCACTCGTATCATTTAACTGCTACTCTCACCGAACTCTCGGTTTCGAGAGACTTTCGACACAATCGTTTCATCTCTATCGCCCTCGCCGTTCTCTCTCCATCCCCCCTCGAACCCTGCAATTGTTTCCGCAGACACTGCCGACCCTCGCGCCCATTTCTGCCCTTCATTACTCCCTAAAGACAGATTCCGTCGATATCGCAACCACGAAGTGTCCGTGCACGATGCTGGTATACTCTTTGCTCGTGGTCAAAAGCAATTGCTGATGCGTCTGGGGAAAATCAACTTCTCGTGTGTTTTTTCTGGTAGAGAAGAGGTGACCGATGCACTGTTACACCCCCATGTACTTTCATGAAAGGGAAAATATTTATGATACACATAATGCTGGTACCCTTAAACCCCAATTATTGTATCAGTTTCTGATCACCTCTATTATATACAGCGTAGGAAGAACATAAAGTGTATATAATTAAGGTGTTCAGAAGCTGATACTTGATCAGAATTGGTGCACTAACCTCACAACTTGAACGTGTGGCGTCAAACATAGAGGCAAATCAGTGAATTTGAAATGATAAGTCTATGGAGCATAAAAACTTTAGGGGGTGAAAATTTGATAGGAATTGAAAGATTTTTGGTATCTAGAACTTTTATATAAGCCTTGAGGAGAAATAACACGATAAGTTAAACGTCTTTCTGTTCCATAGTCTTTACATTGCAAATTTACCAAATTCGCCCTACGTTTGACGTTATACTTGCGAGTTATGAGGCCATCTATACATACATATAAAGTGCCTGAACTAAGCCATATTTCGGGCATTTATTAGTTTTTTTGAATTAGTAGTTGGTTCAATAAATGCAATTGATTAATCAGTTAATTCACTTTTAATCAATACTTTAATTGTTGGACCAACTCACTTGAGATGCTCAGAATGGAAGTGCCTTCATCATTAGCATAGGCTCCTTTTGTAAAAAAAACCTTTTAGTCAAAATTAACTTTAAAAAAAATAGTCGAAACTAGGTTTTGTGGACTTAGTCATTCTGACTATTATTCGAACTGTCATTCTGAGCAATTCATTTAACATTATATATATTTGTGTGATCTTTTGTATTTTTTTTGTTCTGATGAGTACCATAAAACAAACTTAAAATATTATTGTCAAATCTAAATATGGTCATTTCATTACTGATACATTTAATACCTCTGTGTATCATGGGCACCCATAATACATAATGGCAAAGGTCCGCCCCCCTTGCACCGGAAAAGTTAAGTACAATCTTCTTTGGAAATAACAAATAAGTTTTATTAAACAGTTTTTTTTTCATTTTAAATTTTAAACTGTATTATTTTTTTTTATTTTGATTGTAACCTGTAAACTAATTCAAAATTGAAATGTAAATAGTTCCTAATAATATTAACCGCTATTTATATACTAGATTCTTACTTGAAGTTTTGCGGCTCGGCGTAGGAGCGATCCTATTTTAGAAGTCACCCAAATGAGTTAAAACAGTACTTTAATAAAATTTCGAATATTTTCTGGGGAGGACTCTTAGACAATAGACACCCTCTTTTTGCTAAAAACTCACAATGTTTTATACAAAATGTTTTGCATTTAGATCTAGTGAGGGGCCTCTTTGAAGTAATTATGAACCAACCCCTCAAAAAAGAAACTTAAGTCTAGTTATGGGCTTGACTGGCTAACTTGTAAAAAATTTTCTTGGGCCCCCTCCTGAATTCAAACATATGGGTGCCCATGCTGTATATATATTATTTAAAAATGCGGTAGTATAAAGTTTGTCTCTATCAGCATTTTCATTAAAGTTAGCAGATGTTTTAAGGTACTCAAAACGCAAAAGAACCAGAAAACGAATGTCACACATGGTTCCCACTGGTCTTATTTTTAATCCAAACTAGTGCCTTAATTTTCGCATTTTGAATTTTAAAATTTACATTTAGACCACATTTATCGTTAAGATTTTGTCTTATAATTTTTGTACTCATTATAGGTGTTTACTTAATGTTAAATACTAATTTGTCAGAATTTCACTTATGAATTTAAAATTAATTCCATTGCCGTAGTAAAATCTTTTTAAAAAGAGCCAAAAACCTTTTTAGAGTCTTCATTTTTTTTAAGTGGGAACCTCGTGTCAAAAATTTCTCAAAATCATACTAGATGCATTTAGTGTATTTTCCTGGAACTTTAAATTGCTATCGATGATATAATGAATCTTGTTTTGTCTCCCTGCTTATGCATAGTTTTACACGTGTTATAAAAACTAGCCACAGCTGCTTGATGAGTGTGGTTTTAATATACATGTCATAGCCAATTCTTCCGAGTTCCGAGTTAGACGAAAGATTTCAGTTTGTTATTAACAAATCGTTTACCTTTTCTCTTTTATTCAAATATTCCTATTATCACTGGTCTACAGTGAAAAATCTGTTTAATAGTTATCAAATTCCAATACATTTTGGTGTGCTGTTAACGAAAACATATTGAAAAATATTCATAGGGTTTTTTTCCCAATTTACAAAATTGTTTTGGAACATTTTTAACTTTTTTACTTAACAAAATTACGAGTTGTGAGTTAAGAACATAGTTAACTATTTCACCAGGATATTTAGAGATTGATAGAAAATCCAAGAGAAGGTTAATGACGGATTTTTGTTGTATACTTGCAAGAAACATTCTTGTTGCTGCTATTGAAAAATAAGTTTTAGTGATTTTAAATTGTGTAAATGAAACAATTCAGTTATATGTTGATTTTCATGGAAAATAAATAAAAAAAAATTAATTTCATATTCTTATTTTTATTTATATTGAGGTGTGGACTCATTTTGCATAGTTATCAAAATTCTTAAGAAATATAATGTGCTAGGGCAAAACAATAGTCATTTTTGGACTCCAAAAAACATTAATAGGGATTAATTTGTTATGTATAGACTCTCATTTTTTTTTGTTAGGTATTGCTCTATTTGCTCCATTTCTTAAAATGCGATGCTTAAAAAATATCAAGAGGTCATTTTCGGATTCAGCACAAAAAAAAAAAAAGATCAGGTGGAATACCAAACAGCTATCAGAAAGTGTTTTTTTTTTACCAGACCTGTGTTATTTATTGTCCGGTTCTGTTGTTTCAAATTTCGAACTTTTTAACTCGATTTTAAAAGATTGACTAAAGATAATAATTTGACAGATAATTTCAGACTTTTTAACTCAGTCACTAATTGGAGAATTCATTCCTCCAAAAGAATTTTCAATGGAAAAACATAAATCTTTCAGATAAATCGGAGGAATTGGCAGTTATAATATGTATATTTTAATTGCATTTTGTGAATATATAGTTCTTGATTTTATAAATTTGATGCCATCATTTATTATTTAAATAGTTACTAAGAGGTATGTGTTATAAAAGGTTCAAACTTGAATAGATGAAAGTAAGACTTAAACTTTAAAATGCTAACTTAAAAATTGCTTTTTTTTAATGGAGCCTGTTTATGATGAGCTCCCCAAAATAATCTCTAACTTTTTCCATCTCAACAATTATTCAGTTTTAAGCTGACAAGAGCAACATTTCGTTCCGCGAGTGGAGATTTTCATAACATTTTACTCTGTCTCTTTAAAAACTGGAAAGAATGCATGATTCATAGTTAATAAAAGTTGTGTTGCCCAATATATTGACAATGTTTAAATTACTGTATCAAAGCTTCAAGATAATTTGACCAGTTCAAGAATTTTGCGTTTGAAACTTTATAAACTGGTAATTTTCCAAATTTTTTAGCGCTTCCCTCGTTCCACTGAGCAGCTGGTATAAAATAAAATAAAGGCAGATGTTTTGCGAACCAAAGTGCTTGTTTAAATATTGAGAGTATTTTTCCCATAATATATCATTGTTTTATTCGTTTTCAATTTCAAACGTGGTGGGGTTTTTTTTAGTATTTTCGTATGAGGAAAAGAATTGATTCGTTCGCTTACCGTAAGTTTATCGAGTGCAATTCTAACAAGCTAAAATGCTGTATGATTAAATATCAACCTATATTTAAAGATAATTTAATATACTACATATTTTTAAATACTTGGGTCTATCTGTATTCCTTCTTATTGATTTTGATGCCGTTTTAGAGAAAATTTCTTTCAAATGACTGAAACTATTACTAAGATATGTTTTACGCAATAGATGTTATGTTTGAGACCAAAATTTTCCATCTAAAACTTATCCATCAATCTTGAAACTATGATACCTTATTGTAAACATTTTCAATATACAGAAAAACTTTTATTAGTCATGAATCATGCATTCTTCCCAGTTTTTAAAGCGATAGATTATAATTTTACGAAAATCGCCATTTGCGGTCTTTAAAATGGAAAATAAAAATACTTTCACGAAAAAAGAGCGAGTCTATAAATCTCAAAACACATTGTGGAGGTAATTATTTCTCTGTATTTCTTTTCTATAAATGCAAGGTAACAATGAGTGCTCAGAATTACAGGGGCATAATTGACAACTATCAGAGAAAGTAATATAAATACTATATTAGTCTCAGTTAAAACTGTGCATCAATTAAAATTGTTAGACATTAAAATTATATTAAAGCTTGGATGCATTAACTTGAACAAGTTTTTAAAGTTGTAACTTATGTATTGCTTTTTGTACCTTAAGTAATACAGAATTAATGTAAGATGAAAGCCCATAACCAATCGTAAAAAGTTGGGATAAATTTTTATTTGGATTGGGGATATGTTTGGAGTTAAAACATTTTCTGACCTCTTGTGCCTCTGTAATTCTAAGGATCTCAATTGGATTTCTGAAATAATTGTTCAGATAGTATTTCTCTTCTTTAGAGCACTTACGACAAAAGTGTGGGATTTGTTCCCAAAAAAAACTTTGTCCTGTCCTTTTCATTAAAAATTTAAATTGCATTATTGTTTGCGTTTCTTTGCATGAGCTTCTTCTCTCCGGACTTCGAAGAGCATCAGATGCCTCATGGATGGAACTGTCCAAACCACGGACCAATCTGAAAACATTTGAAAACCGGCATTGAGAATTGTCATCATCATAGAGTGAGTAGTTACATTTTTTTCCAGTTTAAAGGTTTTTATCATTCTTCGAAAATAATTTAAACCTGGTTTTTGACCTTGAAAATAAGCGTCCCTTAAGGCTCATTCAGAGTTTAATCCCCATGTTGAAGAAATCATCCCAAACGAAAAGTGTGAATTGGTGTTTCACTCCTTCGCTTTTCTATGCAAACTTGGGAGTCACAGGAGTGAATCACTCAGGATGAACAGTGAAAGCAAAACAGTGTGGAATGAGCCCTTAAACAGATGCCATAGGTAGGAATGACCCCTTGTTTCTCTATTAAAGTGTAATACTACTTTCATTTCGTTTTTCTCTTTTACAAAAACTTTTTATACTCTTTTATCATTTAAAGAATTAATATTTGTTGAATTAACTTAACGATATTAAATTAGGGAAGACAGGAGCAAGTTTTCAAACCCCTTTATTTTTAATGAGCATTTATAAATAAAAATATATTTTTATTTTAAACGACCCTGGAAACCCCTAATTTAATCGATGCTTCTCAAACAGACACACTAGAATGATTCGAAATTTGATATTATTACTGTTGTTTTAAAAAGGCTTTTGAAAGTGGAAAACATCGTCAATTATGACAGAAAATCAACAAAAAGTAAAACAATTAACTTCCACGTTACTTCCTTCGCACATGATGACACTTTAGCAGATGTGAAATGGTGGTTAATAGTGATGAAGATCGTGTGTAGGTGAAGTAGGCCACGTGGGAAATTCTTAAAACACCACAACCGTTTCCATTTGTCTCTCTAGTGGCAGTGTTTTTATGCTTCAGAGATTACGAGAATAAAAAAGGGTGGGGGTTAGATTGGTAATTTCAAATTTTTTCGGGTGACTGAGGGAGTTAACTGCTCTACTCCATATCATTCTCGTGATTGGGAAGCCATATCCTAGAAAGAAAGTTTTGGATCAAGACATGAAATTAAGGTATAAATCCCAAGTAATCGCTTATTATTAAACGTTTTTATATTATTGAGTTTTTGCCAAAGGAACTCTGAACAATGATTCAACAATCATTATTTTAACAATGAAATACTTTAAACAAAGATAACATTGAAAAATTAATAAACCTTTTAGAGAGAATTATTTTCAGTTCAACTTAAATTTTAAAAGTGTTTTACCAAAACCAAAGTTTCCTAACCGGTTTCATACTACAACCGGGTGCCACTTGTTTTTGGGTTTTGCCAATTAGGGCGTTAATTTATTTTCTAGCAACCCGGCGGATATACTGGATAGTGGAATAGGGTGTCAAGAGTAGTGCCAAAAAGAGTGGCATCCGGTTGTAATAAATCACCCTGATGTGTTTCCTTTCGGCCTTATTTTACAGTAAGTTATGTCATTCAACATATACAGTAGAGTGTTGACAACGGTTTCTATATTTTTCCTTTTCAATTGAGCAAATGTATTGCTTTTAATCAGTGCAGAACAATCAAAACGTCACTCTTAGTTAGGTTTTAGGCATAATTTTGCTGTCCCCATTCTGTTAAACTTCCCAAAATACTTAAATTATTAAAATAAATATATAGTAAAATATATATATAGTAAAATATTTTAACGCATTGAATATTTGTTGATTTCATTAATGTATTATTATATTTTGACTGTATAGTTGACTGTTCAATATCCAATATATTTTATTTGAAATAGTTTTTTTTTTCTGTACAAACATGTAACCAAACCGCAAATTCCCTGCAACAATTTTTTATTTTCATAAAATTTTAATACACAAACACCTTTTAATTTAAATCATTCAGTGTTAGTAGTCATGTAAAACTTTTTTTGTTTGTTTAAAAGAATTAAACCTTTGTAAAGCTTGGTTGTACAACAGAATTTTTTTTTCACTTATACTAAATTTTGAAATTTTCAGGAACTTGAGAAGAAGCTGAAAGCTGCAGGGCTTTTAGTTGATGAAATATGTGGAGTAAGTAATATATCTTTAGCTAGAATTAAATAATTGTTGTAAAATGGGGGGAGGGAATTAGAAATAATTTTGAAAAGAGCAGGAATATTAATACAAAATGATATTTGTAATTGAAGCAGATAATTTCTTTTCACGAAGGCGAGTTGAGGGGCAGATGGAAAGGTGAGAAAGTTTGAGAGAAAGAATGGTTTAATGTTGGGAGATAAAGTTGAGAAAGGAGAGAGCAAAAAGGGTTAGGTTAGAAAAGGTGTTCTCAAACTTTTGAACTTTGCGACCCAATTTCTATGAACAGAATCTCAAGTGACCCACCTCTTCTTTAGTTAAGATTTTTTTTTTCAGACACTTGACTATAGGACAGAAAATTTAAATCAGTGTTTCTTTTATTGTGTAATTTTTCCAAGCCCCAATAAGACGCAGTTCGATTCAGTCATTAACTGCTTTTAATTTTAGAGACCCTTTATGTAGATATTTATATAAAGGGTCTCTAACTATAATACTTTCCTTACAATAGAGTTAAAACTTAGCTATTCAGAAAATAAAGAGGTATAATTCGAACCTCAGCTCATTTATGACTCAGAAATTATTTATTCAAGAAACAAGATATTTTCGAAAATGCAGTGTTTGTAGCATCTTACGTAAGCATCACTCATACTCCCCCTAACCCCTTTGTCAGGAAAAAATAAACAAATAGCAAACCCCCTCCCCCTTAGGTGCTTACGTAATAAATGAACGGCCCTATAGTTGATGGCAAAATTATTCCTAAATTTGGAATTGACCCCTTATACAGAGGATGCTCTTTTAGTTTAGAAACACTGGTTTAGAGGATTTTTTTATATCTATGTTATTTGAAAGAATATTTTGCATCACCAGTACATCTATACTCAAAAGCAACGTTTCCTGAACCCTGTACGTCACTACGCTGAAGGAGAAAATGGGTAAACACAAAGCTTGTTGGGTTGATTGGAGCAGTTTCAGGACGCAAATCGTGATTAAAAGACACTATACGTATATTTACATAGGTTTAACAAAATAATAATACTTTTAAATTGACGTTCTTCATTTCACTCAAAATTCAGACACTGCAATGGGAACTACTTTGTTAGTGACGTCAGGGTCAACTAACGTTGCTATCTAGTATAGGTGACAAGTTTTCCTAGTGTATCTATTTTCGACATCAAGTTTTTTACTTATTGCTTCATTTATTTTCTTTTTACTTTTTGGTAAATCTAATATCAGTTTCGCAAAAAATATAAAAAGGCATGCATTTAGACATAAATCAAAAATCTTGTAGTGACTCTGCGACCCACCAAAAATTGACTGGGCAGTGCGTCGCGACCCACAGTTAGAGAACCTCTGGGTTAGAACATAAGGTTGGTTTGAAGAAACATAGAGAATGATAGCAATACAGGGGCGTGGAATAGGAATAGAAGGGAGAAATCTTGATGGGAAATGGGTGGTGGAGGTTATAGTGGAAGGAGAGTAAAGACAGAAGGTGGAGTGTGTAAGTTAGAGAGGGTGGAGGGAAGATAAGGAGGAAATGTAGGGGATAGAGAGCGAGTTGATCTGTCAAGTGTCACCTAGTGTTATATGATAAAAGAACCGGATTAGATCATATGATAGAGGAAAGTAGGAAGGTGAGAAAATAGAGGAGATAGAAGGACAATAATGGGGGAGGGGGTAGAGAGATAAAAGGGGAAATTTAGATGAGGACGAGTATAGAAGGCCTTAGTGTAGAGGGTGAAAGATGAATTGATTATATAGCACAAAAAAAAGTGAGAGGGAAGTGTCAAAGAAGATATAGACAAGTTGGGTGAAAATAAAAGAAGGGGAAAGGAAAATTCAGAGAGAGAAAGAAAGAGAGGTAGGATATACACGGAGAAGAGAATAGAGGTGGTAGGATGAAAGAATGTAAAAGGGGTATAAAGTAAAGGAGAGTTAGTTGAAAAAAATGAGGCGGTGGGGAGAGTCTAGCACTTTAACATAGGTAGAAGAGTATCATAGTGAGAAGAACGTTAGAATAAAAGCTGTAGAAGAGATAAAAGGGAGGGAAAATAAAAATTATAGGAAATACAGGGATAGATAAAAGAGGTTAGAGAATTGGCCAGAAAGACTAGGGTAGAATATAGAAAGAGAGATACGTAGGAGTGAATAGGGTGTAGGGGAGGATTAAATTGATAGTTGGAAGAGGATGGGCTAGGGTTATACCTTTTTTAAAATTTAAAGTCAAATTAATGATGAGAATCGGTCTAGATTAAAGTGATAGGGGCGGAGGAGAACAGAGATAATAAGAAAAAGTAAATGAAATGGGAGGGAAGAGAGGTATAGAAAAAGGAGCTGTATTGAAGAGGAATATATAGAAGGCAGATGGAGAAGAAAAATAAAATACAGAGTATAGGTTTGAAGAGGAGATACTGGGAATATGAAGTTGGTACTGGGAAGAGAGGCAGGGGAGACTGTTGTACCTTTGGACACCTAAGTTTAAAATTCGAAAAAAAAAATTAAAATTGTATTCGTGGTCGATATTGTAAGCAAACAGATGCTATCTAGTTGCTAACGTGAGATCAGCTCTTAGAATTAAAGTTTTAAGTACAGCATCCCCTATAGATAAGAGAGTAGGGGATGATGGAAGAGGAAACTAGAGTTTGTTCAATGTTAATAATCATGCATAATATTTTAGATTGTTTGAAAAATTCAATATTTCTGATGTACAACTAAGCTTTACAAAAATTTGCCATTGAAACTAATTTTGGGAATTTTCAGGAACTTGCAGAAGCTAGAAGCTGCAGTGCTCTAGTTGATAAAGAAGTTCTTGGAAATCTGGAGTGTAAGTAATGTCGTTTACTCTAATTAAATAGTGTAAAAGGGGGGTGGTTTGAAACCGTATTAAAATTTCATTAAGAGCTAGGAATATTTTAACACAACATATCGTCGGCTTACAGTCGAAAGGCACTAAGTCACTTTTGAAAGATATTTTGAAAGCGGTGGAAGCTTGGCGCATCTCTAAAATCTCGTCGAACTGAAAAGCTAGTAACCTAGCATAGATGGTTGGTTTGTTTTTAAACAGAAAGAATTCATACAGTAAAGAGCTTAAATGTTGGTTTGCGATTAATAATTTATTAAATTGAAACTATTTGATCATGTAATTGAGTTATTTAAGGGATTAAAAGATTTTATAATTCGATTTCTCAAAGATTTTATAATAATATTTTCTTTTTCATACACTATAACTAGAATGGCAACGGTAAAATGATCGCCCAATTTGGCATAACCTCGTACGGAGTATTTGAGCAAAGAGTGACTTAGTGCCTTTCGACTGTAAGCCGACGATATATTTTATAAATGGGATAAGATATTCCCTTTTTGAAAGCGAGTACAGGAAGCAGATAGAGGGGAGAAGGTCAGAGAGTAAGGGAAAGGGAAGCAGGATTGGGAGAATGTAGAGAGTAGAGAGAAAAGTTTTTATGCAGAGAAGGATCAAGAGGTAGAGGGGAGTAAAGGAGCAGAAGAAGAAAATAGGGAAAGGCGGAAACGCAAATGCGGGTAGAATACTCGCATGGATAAGAAAAGTAGTAAAGGCAGGGAAAGCGTGTAAGACTGGGAGAAGGTAGAGGGAAAAAAAGATTATAGAAGGAGTGAATCATAAACATGAAAAGTAAGAGACTGACGAGGGAAATATGTGAAGTAGAAAATTAGAGTAGAGAGGACGGAGGTGGTAGATGTAAATGATAAGGGAAAATGTAGAAAGAAAAAGTTTAGTGGATAAGGTAGAGTAAGAATAGAAAAACAAGGGAAAGTTTTGAAAGGGAAGATTCGTAGGAGTGAGAGAGACGGGATGGAAATAAGATAAAGAGATTGGAGCCAGTAGGGAAGTTGGATGAAGGGGATTACTGTAGAGTGGAGACAGGAAGGGAGAGTAGAGTGGTAAGTAGGGGAGAGAGAGTTGAATGGAAAGAGGGTACAGGGAAGTAGAGGAAGAGAAGATGAGGGAGAGTTGGGAGGAAAAAGACCTTAGTAGAGTTAAGGGAGGGAGAGTAGGAGAGGTACAGAGAAAAGAGTAAAAGGGAGTGTAGGGGAAGCAAAGTAGAGTAGAAGGAAGGGTGAGTAGTGTGGAGAGAGAAGAAAGCATACAGGGATAATATAGCGGCGAGTGGAATGTTAAAAAAGGAGATAGCATAGAGAAGACATGAAAGAGAAGAGGAAGGGTAAAATGCGAGAAAGTAAAGTAGAGGACGAGGGGAGAATGCAGAAGATTAATTAGGGGAGAGAAATAAGAAGAGGAGAGATGGTATAATATAGTGGAGAGGAAAAAATGGTGAAGGAATAGAAGGGATAAGTTGAATGGAGAGAGAAGAGAAAGAGTAGAAGAGAGGAAGGAGAATAATGCAGACGTAAGAGGGGAGATATTTAAGTGGATTGAAAGTAGAGGTTTGTAAAAAAAAAGAAATGGAGGGAGAGAGAGAAAGGAATAGATTAGAATATAGTGTGTAGAGAAAGTAGGGAGAGGAGAGAGGGGTGGATATAGTGTAGAGGAGAGTTTATAATCCATGAGAGCAGAGTAGAGACAGGATAGAGAGCAGGGGAGAGAAAGTAATGTGAAGAGGAGGGAGAGTACAGGATGGTATAATATGGTAGAGAGGAAATAATAGTGAAGGGATATAGAAGGGAAAATTAGATTGGAGAGAGAAGGGTAAAGTAGAGAGAGAGTAGGGAATAGTAGAGTAGGGGGAGAATAATGTGGAAGAAAGGGAGAAGATATTTTAGTGGATTGAAAGTAGAGGTCTGTGGGAGAAGAAATGAAGGGAGGGAGAGAAGGGAATCGATTGGACTAGAATGAAGTGTGTGGAGAAAGTAGAGAGGAGAAAAGGGTGGAAAAAGTGGTTATAGAGTAGAGGAGCATGTATCCATGGAGCAAAGTAGAGGGAGAGAATAGAGAGCACTTAAAGATAAGGGGAGAGAGTAAGCAATGAGAAGAAAGGGAGAGTAGAGAACAGTATAATATGGTAGAGAGGTAATAATAGTGAAGGAATATAGACGGGAAAAGTAGATTGGAGAGAGAGAAGAGTTGAGTATAGAAAGAGTAGGGGACAGTAAAGTGAAAACCACGAGAGAAAAGTTGAGGGAGAATATAGAGAGAAGGGTAAAGATTAGGGGAGAAAGAGTAAGTAATGTGAAGAGTAAGCAGAGTAGAGGATAATGTAATATGGTAGTGAGGAAATAATACTGAAGGGATAGAAGGGAAAATTAGATTGGAGAGAGAAGGGTAGATAGTAAGGAAGAGTAGAGTGGAGGGAGAATAATGTAGAGGAAAGGGAGAACATATTTTAGTGGATTGAAAGTAGAGGTATGTGGGAGATGAAATGAAGGGAGGGAGAGAAGGGAATATATTAGAATGTAGTGGAGGAAGTAGGGAGAGTAGAGAGGAAAAAGGTGGACATAGTGTAGAGGAGATTAGATTCCAAGGCAGAAAAGTAGAGGGAGAGGACAGAGAGCAGGGTAGAGATAAGGGCAGAAAGAGTAAGTAATGTGAAAAGGAGGGAGAGTAGAGGATAGTATAATATAGTAGAGAGGAAATAATAGTGATATAGTGAAGATAGAAGGGAAAAGAAGATCGGATGAGAGAGAAGAGTAGAGAAAGAGTACGAGAGAGAAAGGAAGAGTAGAGGGGAGAGAGAATAATGTAGAGTATAGGAAAGTGAGAACATATTTAAATGGATTGATAGTAGAGGTATGTGGGAGATGAATTGAAGGGATGGAGAGAAGGGAATGGATTAGAATGTAGTGTTTGGAGAAAGTAGGGAGAGTAGAGGGGAGAAAAGAGTGGATATAGTGTGGGGGAGATTAGAATCCATGTGAGCAAAGTAGAGGGTGTTTATAGAGAGCAGGGAAAAGATTAGGGGAGAGAGAGGAAGTAATGCGATAAGGAGGGAGAGTAGAGGATAAAATAATATGGTAAAGAGGAAATAATAGTGAAGGGATATAGAAGGAAAAAGTACATTGGTGAAAAAAGGTTAGAGTAGGAGAGAGTAAAGTGAAAGGAGATAGTAATGAAGAGTAGAGTGTATGGAGAATAATGCAGAGGAAAGGGAAAATATACCTAAGTGCATTGAAAGTAGAGGTATGTGGGAGATGAAATGAAGGGAGGGAGGAAAGGGAATGGATTAGAATGTAGTGTGTGGAGAAAGTAGGGACAGTAGAGAGGAAAAAAGGGTGGATATAGTGTAGGGGAGATTAGAATCCATGAGAACAAAAGAGAGGGAGAGGATAGAGAGCACTTAAAGATAAGGGGAGAGAGAGTAAGCAATGCGAAGAGGAGGGAGAGTAGAGAATAGTGAAGGGATATAGACGGGAAAAGTAGATTGAAGAGAGAGAAGGGTTAAGTAGAGAAAGAGTAGGAGAGAGTAAAGTGAAAGAAGAGAGTGAATAGTAGTAGTGAGAGTGAGAGTAGTGTAGAGAAAAGGGATAAGGTATTTTAGTGGGTTAAATGTAAAGGTTTGTGGGAGAAGAAATGAAGAGAAGGGGAGAAGGAAATAGATTAGAATGTAGTGCAGAAAGTAGGGAGAGTAGAGAGGAGAAAAGGGTGGGAAAAGTGGATATAGTGTAGGGGAGATTAGAATCCATGAGAGCAAAGTAGAGGTAGAGAATAGAGAGCAGGTTAAAGATTAGGGAAGAGAGAGTAGGTAATGAGAAGAGGAGGCAGAGTAGAGGAAAGTATAATATGGTAGTGAGGAAATAATAGTAGAGGGATAAAGAAGGGAAAATTAGATTGGGGAGAGAAGGGTAGAGTAGAGAAAAAGTAGGAGAGAGTAAGGAATAGTAGAGTGGAGAGAGAATAATGTGGAGGAGAGAGAAGGGAATGGATTAGAGTAGTAGTGGTGAAGTATAGTAGTTAGTATGGAGTTAGTAGTGGAGAAAGTTGGAAGAGTAGAGAGGAGAAAAAGGTGATTATAGTGTAGGGGTGATTAGAATCCATGAGAGCAAAGTAGAGGTAGAGAATAGAGAGCAGGTTAAAGATTAGGGAAGAGAGAGTAGGTAATGTGAAGAGGAGGGAGAGTAGAGGAAATTATAATATGGTAGTGAGGAAATAATAGTAGGGGGATAAAGAAGGGAAAATTAGATTGGGGAGAGAAGGGTAGAGTAGAGAAAAAGTAGGAGAGAGTAAGGAATAGTAGAGTGGAGGGAGAATAATGTGGAGGAGAGAGAAGGGAATGGATTAGAGTAGTAGTGGTGAAGTATAGTAGTTAGTATGGAGTTAGTAGTGGAGAAAGTTGGAAGAGTAGAGAGGAGAAAAAGGTGATTATAGTGTAGGGGTGATTAGAATCCATGAGAGCAAAGTAGAGGGAGAGGATAGAGAGCAGGGAGGGAAAGAATAAGTAATACTGGAGAGAGAATAAGTAATGTGAAGAGGAGGGATAGTAGAGGATAGTATAATATGACTATAGGGAGAAGTAGAAAGAGTAGGAAAGAAAGAAGAGAAGTAGAGTACAGAAGAGAGTAGAAGTACAGAAAGAGTAGGAGAAAGTAAGGAATAGTAGGGTGGAGGGAGAATAATGTAAAGGAAAGGGAGGAAATATTTTAGGGGATTGAAAGTAGAGGTTTGTGGGAGAAAAAATGAAGGGAAGGAGAGTAGGAAATAGATTAGAATGTAGTGGAGAAAGTAGGGAGAGTAGCGAGGAGAATAGGGTGGAACAAGTGGATATAGTGTAGGGAAAATTAGAATACATGAGAGCAAGGTAGAGGATAGAGAGCAGGGGAAAGATAGTAAGTAATGTGAAGAGGAGGAAGAGTAGCAGATAGCATAATATGGTAGTGAGGAAATAATAGTGAAGGAATATTGAAGGGGAAGATATATTGGTGAGAGAAGGGTAGAGTAGAGAGAGAGAGTAAGGAATATTAAGATGGAGGGAGAATAATGTGGAGGGAAGAGAGAAGATATTTTAGTGGGTTGGAATGTAGAGGTTTGTGGGAAAAGACATGAAGGGATGGAGAGAAGGGAATAGATTAGAATGTAGTGGAGGAAGTAGAGAGAGTAGTGTGGAGATGAGGGTGGAAAAGTAGTTTTAGAGTCGAGGAGATTAGAATCCTTGGAGCGGAGCAAAGTGGAGGGAGAAGATAGAGAGCAGGGTAAAGATTAGGGGAGAGAAAGTAATGTGAAGAGGGGGGAGAGTGCAGGATAGTATAACATGGTAGAGAGGAAATAATACTGAAGGGATGTAGAAGGGAAAAGTAGATTACAGAGAGAATGGTAGGATAGAGAGCAGGGGAAAGATAGTAAGTAATGTGAAGAGGAGGGAGAGTAGCAGATAGTATAATATGGTAGTGAGGAAATAATAGTGAAGGAATATGGAAGGGGAAGATATATTGGAGAGAGAAGGGTAGAAGAGAGTAAGGAAGAGTAGAGTGTATGGAGAAGATATTTAAGTGGATTGAAAGTAGAGTTATGTGAGAAATGAAATGAAGGGAAGGAGAGAAGGGAATGGATTAGAATGAAGTGTGTGGAGAAAGTAGGGAGAGTAGAGAGAAGAAGAGGGTGGATATGGTGTAGGGGAGATTAGAATCTATGTGAGCAAAGTAGAGAGAGATAAAAGAGAGCAGGATAAAGATTAGGGGAGAGAAAATAATGTGAAGAGGAGGGAGAGTACAGGATAGTATATTATGGTAGAGAGGAAGTAATAGTGAAGGGATATAGGAGGGAAAAGTAGATTGGAAAGAGAAGGGTAGAGTAGAGAGAGAGTAAGGAATATTAGTGTGGAGGGAGAATAATGTGGAGGAAAGAGAGAAGATATTTTAGTGGGTTGGAATGTAGAGGTTTGTGGGAAAAGATATGAAGGGATGGAGAGAATGGAATATATTAGAATGTAGTGGAGGAAGTAGAGAGAGTAGTGAGGAGATTAGGGTGGAAAAGTGGTTATAGAGTCGAGGAGATTAGAATCCTTGGAGCAAAGTTGAGGGAGAGGATAGAGAGCAGGATAAAGATTAGGGGAGAGAAAATAATGTGAAGAGGAGGGAGAGTACAGGATAGTATATTATGGTAGAGAGGAAGTAATAGTGAAGGGATATAGGAGGGAAAAGTAGATTGGAAAGAGAAGGGTAGAGTAGAGAGAGAGTAAGGAATATTAGTGTGGAGGGAGAATAATGTGGAGGAAAGAGAGAAGATATTTTAGTGGGCTGGAATGTAGAGGTTTGTGGGAAAAGATATGAAGGGATGGAGAGAATGGAATAGATTAGAATGTAGTGGAGGAAGTAGAGAGAGTAGTGAGGAGATTAGGGTGGAAAAGTGGTTATAGAGTCGAGGAGATTAGAATCCTTGGAGCAAAGTTGAGGGAGAGGATAGAGAGCAGGATAAAGATTAGGGGAGAGAAAATAATGTGAAGAGGAGGGAGAGTACAGGATAGTATATTATGGTAGAGAGGAAGTAATAGTGAAGGGATATAGGAGGGAAAAGTAGATTGGAAAGAGAAGGGTAGAGTAGAGAGAGAGTATGGAATATTAGTGTGGAGGGAGAATAATGTGGAGGAAAGAGAGAAGATATTTTAGTGGGTTGGAATGTAGAGGTTTGTGGGAAAAGATATGAAGGGATGGAGAGAATGGAATAGATTAGAATGTAGTGGAGGAAGTAGAGAGAGTAGTGAGGAGATTAGGGTGGAAAAGTGGTTATAGAGTCGAGGAGATTAGAATCCTTGGAGCAAAGTTGAGGGAGAGGATAGAGAGCAGGATAAAGATTAGGGGAGAGAAAATAATGTGAAGAGGAGGGAGAGTACAGGATAGTATATTATGGTAGAGAGGAAGTAATAGTGAAGGGATATAGGAGGGAAAAGTAGATTGGAAAGAGAAGGGTAGAGTAGAGAGAGAGTAAGGAATATTAGTGTGGAGGGAGAATAATGTGGAGGAAAGAGAGAAGATATTTTAGTGGGTTGGAATGTAGAGGTTTGTGGGAAAAGATATGAAGGGATGGAGAGAATGGAATAGATTAGAATGTAGTGGAGGAAGTAGAGAGAGTAGTGAGGAGATTAGGGTGGAAAAGTGGTTATAGAGTCGAGGAGATTAGAATCCTTAGAGCGGAGCAAAGTGGAGGGAGAGGATAGAGAGCAGGGTAAAGATTAGGGGAGAGAAAGTAATGTGAAGAGAAGGGAGAGTGCAGGATAGTATAACATGGTAGTGAGGAAATAATACTGAAGGAATATAGAAGGTAAAAGTAGATTGGAGAGAGAAGGGTAGTTTAAAGAGAGTAAGGAATAGTAGAGTGGAGGGAGAATAATTTGGAGGAAAGGGAAAAGATATTTCAGTGGATTGAATGTAGAGGTTTGTGGGAGAAAAAATGAAGGGATGGAGAGAAGGGAATAGATTATAGAGTGTAGTGGAGAAAGTAGGGAGAGGAGAAGAGGGTGGAAGAAGTGGTTATAAAGTAGGGGAGAATAGAATCCACGGAGCAAAGTAGAGGGAGATAAGATTAGGGGAGAAAGAGTAAGTAATGTGTAGAGGAGGGAGATTAGAGAGTATAATATGGTAGAGAGGAAATAATAGTGAAGGGATATAGAAGGAAAAGTATATTGGAGAGAGGAGGGTTGAGTATATAGGAGAGAGTAACGAAGAGTAGAGTGGAGGGAGAATAATGTGGAGGAAAGGGTAGATTAAGCCCCATTCACACTGTTTCACTTTGATCTTCATTTTCGAGGAATCATCGAGAGTGAAAGGCTTAAATTGTCATTTCTTCTCGAAGTGAACATCAAAAATGAAAGATGAACCGAGAAAAAAACCCACTGGACCATTCACCGATGAACTCATCCACTGTGTTCTTACGCTTAACATAAATCGTAAACTTATCATAATAAGACCCTAGAAGTATTTTTTCATTGTTAAAGTGTTGTTATTAAAGAAAAAATAGTTTTGCAATTGTGTAAAAGTGAATTAAAATTTAAAATATTCTTAAATCACATCAATTAAAATCCTCAGAACAGCTGTCTTCTAACGTGTATATCCGCCGAGATAGAAAAACTTTTAATAACTAAGATCATTAAAAAATACATTCTCCAAAACGATTAGTTTAAATGTTTTGTTTATCCATATAAACAACTAAGAAAACAGTTTTAGATATTCTTAAAACCTTAAAAGTAATCTAAACTGTTGGCACTACTTTTTCTTAAATTTTATGACAAAGTTTTTATATTAAAACTTTCAGGTTTCCGTCATAATTAATCTAGCATGGTGGTCAAGACATCGGCAATCAGATCCAAAGGTTGCGGGATCGAATCCAACAAAAGAATTTTTTTTTTCAGTTCTTTGAGAGCATTGAAATTTTTTTTTTGTGTGTAGTAGAAAATTATTCTTTGAATTTTACAAATATTTCTAATAAGACAAAAAATAATTTTTTTACGTATTTTTCTGAGAATTAAACTACCTCAAATAAAATATTCGCATCAAAATATTGCATCAAATATAGAATAAATTCCAATTTAAAATAAATTTATTGAAAAGATTTCCACACATCTAAATTAAAGTTAGAATAATAATAATAGATCATTATATCAGCTAACAAAATAAAATAAAAGTAAAATTATTTATTTGTTTTTAAAGAATCGTTTGGTTTGATAAAATAAATTAAGAGGTCTCAATTTATCAAACGATACTGCTGCTATCAGGAGTAAGATAATTTGAAGGGTAATTTAAACGATTTAAACCCATGTTTAAACCGACCATTATTTTCAGCCGGTTATTGCCTGTTTTAATTTTAATTCGAAATTTTTCCTGATTACCTTTAAATAAATAGAAGGACACGCATATGATCTCCAATAACTCTTTTAATTTTTTAATTTAACCTTAGAATACAACATTTATATCTTAATTACATAAAAATATTATTGCTTCAATTATACATTTTAAAACTAATCTCTTAAACCGAGATGTTCATATTTTAAACAACCGATGAAGATGAACGAGTATGATTTGAGTGAAACTGAAAAAAAAGCTGTTCACTGAATGAGTGATTCACAGGACTGAGTCACCAGGATGAACTGTGAAAGTGAAACAGTGTGAATGAGCCTTTAGAATCAGGTAGAGGAGATTATGGTAGGGGAGATTAGAATCAAGCAATGGGGGGAGAGCAAAGTAGAGGGAGAGGATTGAGAGCAGGGTAAAGAATAGGGGAGAGATAGTAAGTAATGTGAAGAGGATGGAGAGTAGAGGATAGTATAATATAGTAGGGAGGAAATAATAGTGGAGGGAGAGAAGGGAAAAGTAGTCGGAGAGGGAAGGGTAGAGTAGAGAATGAGTAGGGTATAGTAGAGTGGAGGAAGAGTAGTGTAGAGTGAAAGGACAGAAAAGTGAAGGAAGTTAATGTAGTGGATTGAGATTAAATTGGAGGATGGGAGGGAACCTAGAGTGTAGTTGAGAGAAATAGTGAATAGGAGATAGTGTGGAGGGAGAAGGGAGAGACGTGAAAAGGGGAAGGAGAGGATAGTAGAGTGGAAACTATAGTATAGTGGAGATGAGAGAATGGTGGAGCAAGAGTAAGAGTGAAAAGAGATTAGAGAAGCATAGTTGAGAGAGAGTAGAGGAGAGTAAAGAGGGGGGATAATATATTATAGTGGATTGAGAGTAGAGTAGACAAGAAGGAGAGGAGACGTGATAGGGAATATTGGAGGAAAAGTACTGAATGGAAGAGAGAAGTGAGACTAGAAGAGAGTACAGTGGGGGGAAATTTAGACTCTAGGGAGTAGAAAAAAAGAAGGGGAGGTTAAGTATGGCCATGGCCATGTAAACACATAAGGTCAGAGAAGCTTGAAATCGTGAGTGACGTTCTGCCTACTATTTCGCGTCATCATCGCTTTTGTGGACAACAGCGCAACTTCAGTCTGAAGAGAGCGTGCAAGATTCCAGACTGGAGTTGCGCTTTAGTCCAAAAAGCGATGATGACACGAAATAGTAGGCTTAACGTCACTCAAGATTTCGAGCTTCTCTATCCTTATGAGGTTAGATGGCCATGGTTTAAGTCGGAGAGAGAAGAGAAGGATAGATATAGGGATTATAGAGTGTAGAGGAGAAGTTAAGAGAAAGGGAGGAGAGTATAGGAAGGAAGAGAGTAAAGTAAAGGGAGAATTGTTTAAAAAATCAGATTTGAGAGGAAAGGGAAGAGTAATAAAGGGGGAAAGTGTTGGAGGAAGAGGTGATGAAAAGTGAAGTAATGGGGGAAGGAGTAGTAAAGGAATGAAGACAGAGTAGAGGGAGGGAGACTAGAGTTGAGGGAGTGTATTAGAATTAAAGGGAGGTAAAGCAGAATAGAGGATGTGGGGGTGAATATAGGAAGGAAGCTGAATAGTGTAGAGTAGATGGAGGGAGATTAGAGTAATGGGAGGAGAATGAAAAAGAGCAGAGTAGAGGGATAAAGAGTAGAGAGGAAGGAAATCAAAGAAGATGGGAAAAAGAATAAAGGGACGGAAAGTAGACACTAAGCGAGTTAGGAGGGAGAAGTAAAGCGTAGGAATAGGAGAGTAGTTAAAGAAGAGTTGAGAGTAAAGAAAAAGTAAGGTGATGGAGAATAAATTAGGTAGAAGAGTAGTGTAAACGGAAGGAGATATGAAGGAAGGGTACAGTAGAGGTAGGGTGATTAGAGGGGGGAAATGGTGAGAAAAGGAGAGGAAGGGTAGAGTGGAGGGAGAATTTAGATTAAATGGAGTGATGGGTGATGAAGGTTTAGTAAAGTAGAGTAATGGAATTTAGAGTTAGAAATAGTATGAGAGAATAAATTACAAGGAGGGAGAATAAAGTAGAAGGACATTAGATTTGAGATAGAGTAAGAGAGTTCAGATGATGGAGGAAGAGTAAATTTTAGACGGAGGGAGATTAGAGGGGAGGGGGCGTAGAGTATAATTGAGAGCGATATAAAAGGGGAGGTGAGTAGAGTAGAGGCGGGAGAGGTAAAGTAAAAAAAAAGGGGGACTAGTATAAAATAAAGTAGATAAAGAGTAGATTTGAGGTTGAGTGGAAGGAGGAAGATTAGGAGGTGGGGAGGAGATTAGAGTGTAGGGGGTAGATAAGAGAAAGGAAGGAAGCTTAAAGGAAGGAGGAATGGAGGAGTAAAATTCAGAGAGGGAGAATAAAATAGAGTAGATTTGAGGTAGAGTACTCGGAGGGAGAGTGGAAGTTGGATGACCTGAATGGAGGGCGGGAAAGTAGAGGGAAAGGTTGGTGATTATGTGGACAGCGGGGAAAGTGTGAGAAAAGATGGAAAGAGTAGGAAGAATGAGGGTTTAAAAAGGAAATTAGGATTGAGAAAAAAAGAGAGAGAAAACAAAAGAATTATGTTGGGGAAAACCCGAGTAAAGAAGGTAGAGGTATGAGGAGGAGAGAAAGAAAGTAGAATTTTGGAACAGGTGATTAGATGTGTGAGAATTTATAGAAGTGCTTGAGTGAAGGTTGAGGGTTGACAAAGAGTAAGAGAGGGGTAAAGATAGAGTGAGATAATAAATTCAAATTGTGAAATACCTTTTTCTGATTTCAGATTGTCTAATTAAAGAGGTGAGCTTTTCAACGGCTGCAAATATAATACAATAACTATTCCCTAATTTTGCTGAAGAAATTAGTTGATGGCCATTTCATGGGCCTCGCCCCCTTTGCCTTAAATCCTGTACGCTTGCGGATGGAGCTTGGATATCCCAAGTGGCATAAGTCAACAACAATTTTTTGATTATTTTAACCTTTTTGTTGCATTGATAGACTATTTGGATATTTTATGACAATATTAATTTACGCTATTAAGGGAAATTATAATTAATTTTTTTAGCCCTATACCCCCTTGATTGCTATTGAATCCTGTAGAAAATATAGGGCGGCCAGGCTGAACGCAGGACTAGGATTAAGGCAGGACTGAACGCAATTGAAGAGGACTCGAGATTTTCAGGGGCCCATTTGGATCCTGGCAGATAGCAGGAGCTCTAATTTAAGTGCGTGGCACAGAGTGGGCGATAGAGCTGTAACAACAATCTTGCAGCATCTCTGACAACTTTCTGAGAAGCGAGACATTTATTTGAAATGGATTCCGCCCCATGTGGGCCTTTATGGGAATGAGATCGCTGACTACCTGGAAAACTCGGCACATCGGAAAATTTGGCACTTACATTCTCGGAAACTTATTCCATTAGAAAAAAAAAGCATAATGTAGTCTGGAAAATCCCTCCGATTCTCAGTTGGTACTCCTGGGGGTGGGCCAGGTCGTGCTGTGTCTGTCAGAGGGGTTAGGAGTGATCAGACTGCGTTTACTAGATTTGTCAGTGGCCTGGCCGCCTATGGTGCATGAAATTATAGCAGCACCGGAAGGTTTATCTTACTTGCAATATAGCCTTCTCTAATGCAGCTAGTCCAGTTCACCTGCTCAATAGGGTGGACGTGATTCGATCGCATTCTTTGATCTAAGGGTGAATGGACTCTTGGGGAACTAGGGGGGTCAGGACTGAAAGAGTTAAAGGTCATGTTTTCATTTCTACATTCTAATCCCCTGTATCAAATGATGTAGAGAAATAACATTTCTAATTTTTTTTATCTAATTTAGCATACTTAAGAGTATGTAGAATTATAAAAACGAAAATATTTAACAATTTATTATGGGGATTGTACTACTGTTTTAATGATAAAAATGGGTATTATAAAATTAGGTAAAAGATGACAGTGTAAACAATTAACTATAGAGAAACAAATTATTCCAACTGCAAAAAAATTGTCTATCATTGCAATGAAAGGTTTATTATGTAAATTTAATTTATTGGAAATTGAAATGGAGATAAATAAGTTTATGGATGAAAATATTTCCAATAAAAAACTAAGGAACCGAGGGTGGAAAACCCTCGGAGTGGTGTGTCATTATTAATTATTAAACATCAAAATACATAGAAGCCCAGTTTACCGGATTTTGTACCTGGCGTGTTAGGATTCACGTCATTGCCAAAGGATTCAAAAACTATCTTTTATAATGCTAAACGATAGTTTTTATCATTCGGTTCAATATCTGTATTAGTTTACCCTCTCTTCCATTTTTGTTAAATTTAAAGCATTTGAGTCATTTTATAGATATAACGAAAAGAAATCTTACGAAAACGAAATGTTGGTAATGTAATAAACATTAGTTTCTTAAGTTTAGAAATTCCGCTAGCATGGTTTAAACCACGTGACCACAGGCATGTCATGTCAGCCACTTGTATCTAGTAAATTGGGCTTAATATACTAAAGTGAAAGAAAATACTTTTGCCAAGGGATTGTTATGTATGCCCTACTGACAATAGTATGAAAAGTGTATGAGTGAGACAGTAGGGCGATAAGGAAACGAGTTTTGTACTATTTGAGCTAGTTAGAATGAAGGTGGTATAATTGAAAATTTTCCCTTACGACGCTTGTAATATTCCCACGGAAAAAATATTTTTAAGAGGATCGTACGAGGCAATCATTGAGATTTTGACAAAGGCACCTATTACACTAGGTAAATGACCCTAAAAGAAACCTGAATCCACTCTTATCTCAAATTTGCATTTTTGGACTTGTACCACTTTCATCCTTAGCGGCTCATTTTGCGGAGAGGGAAAGGGATGACAAATTTGGAGATGGTTATAAGGGGAAGAGGATACTATCTAAAGCCGCGTTCACAACAGCCATTCTATCGGAGGAAAGGCGGAGAAAACTGGTTCTTCTTCCACCGCTCTCCCTACGCTAGGGAAAATGTCCCCTGGGCTACAGCAGGAGGAAATGTTTTAATTGGATCAATCTCCAGTAGACGGCGCTCTCGCTCGAATGGTAGGACGAGTGCTCTTGTGAACGGGCTATTCAATTTCCTCACGGCTGGTTTTCGGAGATCCCCTTTCCCCTACTTCTTTAGCTCTTTCTCCGGTTGAACAGGTTGGCTGTTGTGAACGCGGCTTAATTCAGTGGTTCCCAACTGGTGGTCCGTGAAGGGGCCGGGAGAAGCACAAAATAATCCACTAAATACAAATTTGAGCGAATTGAACGAGAAAAGATGGAACTTTCGACAGAGTAGTTTGTGTGGATAATAGTCCACTTAATTATTAACCACACTTTTGTGTACCATAAAATAAATATTTGAAGTGAAATTATGACCTTTGAATAAAACTCCGCTCCATTTCTGTAGGTCTCGAAGATTTAATTATATCATAACAAAAAAGATAGAATTATAATTTAGAGCATCATATAAATTTACACGCTTAATTAGGGAATAGAAACTTTCATCTTCCAATTTTGTGAGGTAAAGAATTTTAAGGTATAGCACAGGATGGTCCGTGAAGGTTCTAATTTTAAACTTAGTGGTCCATGGACTTTTCTGAGTTGGGAACCACTGATCTAAATGGAGGGAGGGGTTGAAAAAGGGTAGAGAACAGGTATATTGAGGCTCATTCAGACTTGTCACTATATATTTTAGATTACTATAAGTGAGAGTGTGAAAAGTGGAATTAATTTCTAAGGTGAATATTTAAAAAAGGAGGGTAATAAAAGAGGTGGTTATTGAAATTTAAAGAGGGAGATGAGAGTATGTGTGAGTGGTGTACAAAAAGGTGGTGTGAGAAAAAAGAAGGGATAGCGTATATAGAGATAAAAAAATAAAGCGGAGGTGAAAGGTAACAGGTTCATAAAGAATGAAGGGGAAAAGAATATTAGTGGTCAGAATGCAAGACCCGTAAAAGGACATAAAATTATTCTTAGTTTAGATCTAAATGAAAGACAATTGTGCGGTACGAGGAGATGATAGAGATTAAGGCTCATTCTGAACCTTTCACTTTAGATCTTCATTTTTGAGGAATCTACCAAAATAAAAAGTTTCAATTAGCGTTTCACTCTATACTTCTTTGTCACGGTGACAAAGACAAAAACAACGTTGCTAAGGCTGTTGTTAGGGGCGGGAAATAGAAGCATTCGCACATGACATCACTGGAGGATAAAAACAACGTTGCTAAGGCCGTTGTTAGGTAAAGTCATGTGATTGAAAATGCTCTATTGTTTTCTAGGGATATTTTTGATACTAGTGATACTGGTCGCCGTGACTTTAGTCACTCGTGCGCGCCCAGCCTAAGTGATGTGAGGATAGGGAGAACAAGTAGTATGTGAAGTTGGTTGAGAGGATAAAGATTTGGAGGGAGAAACGAAAACGGGTAGTGAGGGACGGAAATGAAAAAAAGTGGAAAGATATATGAAAGAGGCAGAGCTAGGAGTAAAGGAGGGAGGTATACGGATAGAGAAAAGAGTAAGAAAAGGAGAATAAAGAAGGATACCAACGATGATAATTTCATTCATGGTAGCTTTATTTTACATAGAAATATTTCATTACCTTAAGAAATAAACTATTCATTATTTACTATAAAGAAATTCCACAAAAACAATAGTTCTTAGTAATGAAGCACTTAACTATCCTTAAACAAAACTACGTTTAGTGAATGTCTGTCTAGAAAGCTAGATTGAATATAAGGGATTGTTTTCTCTTTACATTCACTGGAACTAACCGGATCACAATAATTATTAAGCACCAGTTTTAATTCAACATGTAATTAATAGACGACATTAGTCATTACGTCACTTGCTTGTTTGGAAACGTTGATTCCATCCGTGATTGGTTCCGTACGGATTTACTTCCTATCACGGAACCAATCACGGATAGAATCAACGTTTCCAAACAAGCAAGTGACGTCACACTAATGTCGTCTATTCTGAGAACATTTCCGAATTATTTTCAGTTCCCTTGAGAGTTAATAGCTTTAGTTTCCCGTAAGCGTGCTTAGATATGTTCCTCCAATAAGGTACTTCATCAATTAGTTTAGAAAATTTTGTAGATATTCTAAGTAATTTGTTAGTTAATGGAAGTAGGCTGGGAAATTTTATTAATTTAGTAATATGTAAATGTAAACAAGTTCATGAAAATTGAAATTAAAAGTAAGTTTATTATAGTACTTATAACAACCGATAATTATTTATTTGCGTGTTGGATAATTTTTAAGGAAAACTTTTTTATTGAATTATTGATAAGTTAGAGTAAATGAATATTTAAACTTTTAAAAGAGTTATTCATATATAGTCATTAGAGAGTTATTCTGCTAATCATTTTTATTGTTTTATAAAGTAAGGTAAGTTCAGTGAGCTGGGTTTTGGGAGGATTGCGAAGCAATCCAAAAGGTCCTGAGTAAGCAGTTTAGGGGGTTGGTGAGCAGGGGGCGGTAGCTCCCTAGTGTCTTAAATAAAGAAATTCTTACTAGAATTCTTACCTTTTAATATTTTGTCGTAAATTTAAATACTAAAAAATGGAAAAGAAAGGCAAATTGAGTGAAAATAAATTATTTAACATATGAAGCCTAAAATGCATAAAAAAATATACCCCTTTTTATATAATAGTCGTACAGTCGCATTTTAATTAATGAAAACAAATGGGCTTAAAATACCAAACTTAAGCGTTGAGCACTTAATAAAAGTGTTGAGCTTTCAAACTTGAACGTCAATATATCCTTTCTTAATGACATTTACCAAACCTCATAGAATATGAAGTTCCACAACAATTCCTCTGAGTACTTAACTTTTCATAACGTTGAAAACTTCTGTAAATTTAATATCAAGCTAATAGAATAATACTTGATAAATTGTTTAGCTTGAATCACTTGTCACAAATCGAAAGTTTTGACAGGATTTTATCCCATGGGGCATTTAATCCACCCTTTTTAATTGGAACCAGCATCTATCCTCTCATTTGCCTTTTCTCCTACTTTATTAAATTACCTTATAATAATGCTTTGTTCAGTTGCTTGAAAGGAATTACGGCACTCTGGTTATGAGTTTTAAGCAAATTATTATTGAATAGGAACTGGAATAGTTTTGAGTGTTACTGCCCATCTATTAGATAATGGAAATTTTGCTGAGATGCTATTATTTATTCATTATGAAAAATTAGTAAGTAGTTTTTCAGTTAGTTTTTGTGACTGTAATGTGTTTATTAATTGTTTATAAGTGCTTCGAACATGATATTGATAACAGAGAATTATCAGAAATACGTAAGACTCCTATGTTTTTCCATGCATTTCTTCTTTTTATTTAATAATAGTTTTTTCTGAAATGGTTTAAAATTGTACCATTTTAACCCTGAATGAACTGATACTTTTATTACAATTTTATGTTGGAGTTAACAATACCATGTCCAAACATTATCAACCTCTCTTAATTTAAGGCGTTTTAAAAATTTATTCCACTTGTAATAAAAATTTAAAAAATTAAACACAAGAATAGACAATGATTTACTTCAAATGTTTTAAACTAAAAATAGGTCAATAAGCTCTCTGGAAGCTCTTAATACTTTTATAATGCATTTTATTTAAAATCATAGCCCCCTTTATGACATCTTTAGATAACCCTATAATGTTCATAAGATTCATTTCTATAGATTTATAAGAAAACTTTCCTAAAAAATGAAAGAGAAAAGAATAAATACTTTTTAAAAGTGATAACCGGTACACTTATATTAATGAACTGGTGTCCTGCTGACAGGATAAAAAAACAAACATCCATATAGCCGAAGACTTGGTCCTAAAGTGATTGTTCAGCAAGAATTCAGCTGAGCTCGGGGATCTTAATGAAATCATTTCGCTGCTTTTGTCTTCAATTACAATCATTGCTATTTCCTTTGTGTGTTTTAAGTGTGGAAATCTTCGAGGCTCCTTGTTATGATCTTTTGAACTGAATTGCCTTAAAACTAATTTTCACTAAAAGGTAAAAAAATAGACTTCTTTATTCGGGTATTAAAATGCAATAAACCCTAAACATCTCCCAGTTATACATATATTTTCAATCGAGTTTAATCGTTTATTTATCAATTAAAAGTACGTCGCATTGTATCCCAATAAGAAGTATCCTTTCACTATACAAAAAAAAGAATTAATCGTCGGTAGTACCAATTCAAATTTTCATAAGGTAATTCACCATAATTAATTGAAATTCAAGATCTCCAATGAACATTCTACAGTTAATAAAAGGCTTTAATGAACACACGTACCTTCACTAATATTCTAAAGTAAAATAAAGTAGAAAATTGATTAGGTTAAAATTAATCACCAGTTCTAAGTGAAAATATCGTAAAATCCCTAATTGAAGGGTTGTCATATTTGATGCTGAGAAGAGCCTTGATAGGTCTTAAATATGCACTCCAATTAATTAGTTTACAAAATTAATAAAGTTCGAAAGCTTATCAACTAAGCTAGTATGTTGTCAAACATTGTAAAAAATTTAGATACTGATTTTTATCTAACATTTTTTAGGTCTAAGCCCAGTTTTATTTATTACCACTAGAAAGTAAAACAACCCATTTAATTTTTTAAAAATTCTATTCAATTATTTCTCAATAAATCTGCATGTTAAGTCAATCAGTTAATATATTATATTTTTTTAGAAAAAAATATATAACTTTTTAAGTATGAGTAAATCAGTTTTTATTTTCCCTTATTTAAGTACTAATACTGTCGAAGTGTTCTTAACCAAAACCTTGATACGTCGAAAAAATTTCCTAGCTCCCAAATACTTTTTCCTTAGAAAAATGCTGTACGATCAAGCATAAGCACTTTTTGTTACATTCATCTCTACATAATAGCTAATCTTTTTGGTTTTTCTCTAAATCTTTTTTGTTTGCTTTCAACTGACAATATCTTTCTAGATTAATTCTATCTACAGAAATTGTGACGTTCACACCTTTTATTTGGAAAACAATTTCCGGTTTAATGATATTTTTTCTACCTGCAGAACTGAATTTGAATCCTGATTCTCTCATTTTTTTTTTGCAATGCAGTGCCAGTCTTTGCCACCTTGCAAACATGAGGTGGTGTTGCTTTTTCTTGATGATCTTATTAGCTTAATCCGTTCAATGTTTTTTTTTTGTGTGTAACCCATTTCCCACTGATTTCAGAATCCTTAGTGCAAATACTAGTATGTTTCCTAAACTTTAAGCAATTATCACTGCTATATTAACTAATCACAGATATATTCTGCCCCCCATTGTAAGCCGTTACTTATTTACATATTTTTCTCTCTTTAAATTATAAAGTAATATGAAACCTTTAGTTTAGTATGACTTTATTGACATAGAATTTACTTTGACACCTTTCTCGAGTGTTGATCATGATGCTATGTACACTGGAGCATGGTAACAAGTGGTGATAGCAGGGAAGGAAGACACATTTTATGCATTGTGACAGAAAGTTTCGTGCAGGGGTTATCTAATGTTCAAATACTATGACGACACACATTATACACGAGTACCTAAATAAAACAGCATCAAGAAACATGTATCGTTATTATGTCATGCATCTGAAACATTAAAAACACTTTAAAATATGGTTATTAGGGTATACAATAATTAAATCATTGATGTAGATGTAGGTAGTTAATTTGATATAGATGTAACGCTTTTAAATCTAATTTGGTTCAACTATCCGATTTTGTTTGAAAATTAAGTTTCATTAGAAAATTTATGAAGAAATAAAAAGAAAATCAAAGTAAACATTTGATTACTTCTAAAAGTGCAATTTGGATAACTCAAACGTCTTAATTCGAAGTAATGAATAATTCGAAGTTTTTTCTTGGTCCCTTGAATTTCCTTTTGAATCAATGTTGAAAAACTGTGGATTAACTCGAAGGTTTTCATTAAGTTTTTATAGTTTAACTGATTTTAAATTGTCACCGGAATGACAAACATGAAGTTCTGACTTTCCAAAGTGATTAGGATTTGTTTCGGTATGGCCTCACTTCAGCTTTTTTTTTTTCAGAAGTTTTGCTAGTGAATAATATTCACCATGTAGTTAAATAAACCCAGAGTTCAGAACAAGGATTTGGTGGCTGCTGAATAGAAAAGATAATGGTCATTCGCAAGACAGAAAGTAAAATATTTTCTACTATTTATTGGAGCCTAGAATTAAGAGTTAAAAGATGAAACTTTTTTAATATCAGTAGTGGAAAATTTGAAGTTCGTTACTTGTCCCTTTAGATTCGAATTATTCAAGTTGCACCATTAAAATTATTATAAAATTTGGTTTTTAAACCTTTTAACACAATATTAATAGCTTGTTTCGATTAAAAATTTCAAAGGTTATATTTAGATAGTTTTTTAGATTAAAATGAAAATCTAGTTTCAAACTTTTAGTGACTTGAGAGTCAATAAAACCTAGTAATACAAAACATTTCTTTCTATTTTTTATTCATCAAAAATACTGACAACTCATTTGTATTTTACTTAGTGGAATAAGATATCGAAGGCGATCATAATGAAAAGGAAACTATTTACATCCAGTGTCAATATAGAAAAGGAATTATGCTCTGTGATCTCAGTGCAAGAGAAAGTTCGGTACAAAAAGTGAATGCTGTGGGAGCAATGCATTAGTGAAACAGAAACCCGGAGGGGAATGTGGTAATTTATGTTAAGTGATAATACGTTAAGAATTTCTACCTAAAGATCGAAATTTTGAAACATCTTTCTGTATTTAAACTTTATCTTTTTGATACTCGTCCAAAAGGATTAATTAGACATTCATTTGTAAGATATATTTGTTTTTACATCAAAGTTACTTTCTCTGGTGAACGTATTAACTTAATATAAGATTTCCATTTGAAGTCATTCTTTCTTTCCTCTAGATTTTACACTTGGTTTGAATAATTTCTGTTTGATTATGCGCCAGCCACACTTTTAAAAATATATAAAACATCATACTTATATATATAAACACTTCATTACATCTAACTATACTAATCAATGCTACAGTTTAATTATAACTACATAAAATATCAGAGAGAAACACTTCTTGAATAAAACACATTTTTTTTTGTTGTAAGGGTTGCCAATGTGATAAATCATTTACTTGAAATTTTTAAATTTTCTCTGTTAAAAGGAATTTTTGTATTTTTTAGTCTTATTTTGTACCGTCTTTTGTGTTTTAAGAAATGTATTTTAAAATGAAATTTTTAGTTAATCCACGAATTTTTTGATAAAAAGTATACGATTTTTAACGTAAGTATCATTCCACAATATAAAACGCCAATGTATCTTTCATAATTCACATGATGTTCCCAAGAGATGTGTAGCACATAAATATTCTAAAATAATCTCAATTTCATATTTTTGTTCAAGAATTAAGACTTAGTACACTAAAACAAAAGAAAGCGTCCTACTATTAAAGATTAGATTTGCGCTATGAATCATTCCATTCCAGATTCAATTCTATGTACATAGAAAATAATTTAATATTTTTCATATCATTTTTAAATACTTTGATTGTGTATCAGAAAGACTTTTTTTAATTTATTAAAAACTCATATACTTTAAACAAATTTGTATTTACTGCTTAATACATTTTCATTTATTAATCAAATTTTGATCTTTGAACTGAAATATAATTTTAAAGGCTTTCATAGCTAAATTAAATTTTGTAATCATTTCCAAATACTTTTGAAAACTAAGAAATTGGAAACTCGTTCAAACATGATTTTATTTAATAAAGTCCAAACATTTTACCTTTTTACATTAATATTTACATTTTAGAATACTTTTAATTTAACAAAATACCCAAAAATAGTAAGCCTAATTAATTTGCATAGAAATATGAAACTTCTTTTAAAATACCAAATTTGCTAAACATTTATTTGAAAAGTTTCCTTTTCATGGTTCTTAGGAAAGAGAAGAGTTGTTCGATCTTAAACAACTTTTCGTTTTGTCCCGTAAGTAATAAATCAAAAATCCCATAGCCATTTTTATCACTTAAAAGGATTCATAAATTCACGAACGAGAAAAAAAAAGTAATAGATCCCAACTTTTAAGCAATTCTCACCTGTAAACCATTTTTCTCCGCTATCTATGGCAACCCTACACTCGTCCATTAATTTAGTCGTAAAGAAAGAAAACTGTCTGAATGGAGGAAATTCACAAAAATGAATCCACGTCACTGAAACCTATTTTCGAGCCGTCTGTTTCACTGTGCTTCTACGAAAGGGCAGCTTTTTCGGAAGGACAACTTTTATTACCATGCTATATGAGTTATGCTTTGTTTGGTAGGAGAACTGAGTTTGAAGAACTTATCTTCCAGCCTCTTGCAATACCCGCGGCAGGCCCAGGATACTGTTTATGAGCTCCGTGTTGCGTTTGAAGGGCATCGGCATCGGCCGTAAGGAGTTACACACTGCTCTTATGATGTCCGTTATGCACTGGAAAAGAAAATGAATGAATCGTTAGAGATTCCTCTAGGAAAGCAGTCACAAACTGTGCCCCCATCTCTAAATTTTCCACCAATGAATAGGTGATTCCCATAAATATTTTTACTACAGAGAGATATCTCTGTTAATCTCTGTTGCTGTATAATCTCTGTATATCTCTGTTTGCCACTCATATATTTTCTTATTTATATATATATTTGGTCACCTAAATGGACTAGTAGGTCCCAGGTGATTATGGTTCTTTTTTTTTTTTTTTTTGTTTTTTCTTTTTGTAATTTTGTGTTGTGTGTTTTAAGTGTTTCTCTTGATTAAATAAATAAATAAATAAATAAATATAAAAAAAAAAAAAGAGTGCTATGTAGCGAAGATGTATTTGAGATCGTAAGCTAATCCGAACGAATCATATACGTTTTAGTTGGCTATTAAACTGGATTTCAATTTGAGTGGTGAGAATGATCGCCACAAGCTACATAAGAAATTTTGCCATAAAAATATATTCCGTGGCAAATTTCAGTCCTGAAACGTTATCTGTGACTCAAAAGGTTAGGGGACCACTGCTGAAGAACAGGAAATCCCAATGTGGGGCAATGAACCACAGGAAGACATAACGATTGTTAAAGAAGACAGTTTGAGAATGTTATTTTGACAAGGACAATTTTAGTTTAATAACAGCTGACTTCATAACCGGACACCCTACAGATAACTCTAAACAAAGAAAACTAAAAGATAAAAATTGTATTCTAAAAAACGTAATGTTTAAAGTTATTTTTTTCACGAAGATTATTGGTAAAATTTTGACGCTATTATTATTTTCCCTTCAAGTATAAAAATAACTTTTTACGAGTATTTGATTCTTTAGTCCTTTTTTTATCCAATGATATGCGAGTTACACTTAGATTTGCTTTCTTGCTATAAGAGTAGCCGTGCAACAAAACACGTTTTACAGGATCACTCAGGTATGAAAACAAAAACAACTTTACAAATCTTTCTGTTTATGTTCTTTGGGGTGGATTGACAAGCAACGTTTTTGCTTGGCGTTCAGCCCTGTCATTGGTTCTTGGAGTATAACGTTTTTACGTTGTATCAGCAAGAACCAATGATAATATGGCAAACGCGTAAATCGCGCTAAACGAAGGAGCTATGCAACATTTTATTTCAAACAAGGAACAGAGAAAAACTTTCTCATAACCTGTCTCACCCAGTTCATATGTTTCAAAAAGTTTTGTTTTTATTTCTGGTAAATTTTGATGATTTAAAACATTATCTATAAATGTGTTTTGGAACGGTTTAATATGCATTAACACTTCTAACAAACTTCAGAAATGCGTAAGTTTTTTTTTATTTTAATTTCAAAATTTTGAGCTTGTATTACAATAACTAACCCCTAAACTTTTCTTTATAAAATGGTTGTGACATTAGGTTAGCTGTTAAATAAAAAGTTTTTGCACAACCAATAGAGCATTCGCACATGACGTCACTTGGAGGACAAAATCAACGTTGCTAAGGCTGTTGTTAGGGGCGGGACATAGAAGTATCCAATAGCAGCATTCGCACATGACGTCACTTGGCGAATAAACAACGTTGCTAAGGCCGTTGTTAGGCAGAGTCATGTGATTGAAAATACTCTATAGAGCATTTTCAATCACATTACTCGGACCTAACAACGGCCTTAGCAACAGAAGATGTTACAGTTTTTTGCCCTACAGAGGTTAACAGTTACAGAAAATGACTCGCCGTGGAATTCTTCTATTGGAGCATTTGCAATCACGTGATCCCATACTTAAAAACCGCCTTAGCAACACATAAACAACGGTCTTAGCAACAGTTAAAAGCCCTACAGAAGGTACACAGTTAAAAGAAAATAACCGGTTGTGACGTCACCTGAAAACACTCTATGGTTGCAATCCAAAAATATACGATATTTTTTGTTCTAAAAACTATCACTTTAAATTCCAAACTCAGTTCGAGGTTTATTTCATAATTGGTATTAGATAAAAAAGAAAAGGAAACAAAATGCTTTGTTCTCAACTTACTGTGTTGAGCGCGGGGTGTTGAAGCATTCCCAATATAGTGTTGGCGTTCTCGGTAGCATTTTCACAGCATCCGACAGAACTCCAGAGGAAACAAACAGCGACGACAGTTAAAAACAGCTTCTGGCAGCATGCGTACACGGCAGAAAAATTCATGGCGAGGAAAGGTTTGGATAGGCTAACTAAAGAAATGGAGGAAATACAGATTAATCATCAAGCACTTTCTTTTTATGTATTCAAATGATAAGCCTGTTTTGTATCCTTTCCTTAAATACTAGTACTTTTTATTCATTAATTTTTCAAATTTTGGCAAAAAAATTGTACTGTTTGTATGAATTTGACGAGTAGTAACTCTCTTCATAAATTTCGGAATAGTTTAATTTTTGAATTGACTCTAATGGTGTTCATAGTAGAAATGTTTTCTACGATAGCACAAGTTTCCCCCCCCCCCTCTTTTCCTTTCTGAACCCATTTTATTTCTGTTACTTTAACTGGTGTTTTCATCTACTCATCTTACCTTCAGATTCCCCCTCGTAATGTATTTAAGGAATTACTAAATTGAATGAATCCCCTCAACAACTCAAAGCAAAATCTAAAAACCTTTACCAAACAACGATATATCCTACAACAAACCTACATAACATCGAATGTCATAATTCTAATCTTCAAAACTAACTACCAAGTAACCATAAAAAGAAGAAACATATACCGTTTTAACTATGAAACAAAACTCTGACTCAAAAAGTTTAATTTACTTAAAGATCAGAAAAATTTTAAAGAAGACCCCAATTTGATACCATAGATTTAGTATTAAAAATATCATTTTTAAAATTACAATGTTTCACTACGAGTACAATCAACTATTTACACATCATTATTACTATAACCACTCGCAGTTGTGGGTTAACTTACTGTGGAGGGATAAGAAAGTCTTCTTCCTAATCTCCTTCTCAAGACAACGAAGTTCTTCCGGTCCAAATCTTCCTGCTATACCAAGTTCGAGACGAAGGTTGAAAGGTGGTCAACTTCACTCCAATTCTGAAGTAAAAAGCCGCGACACCCCCATATATATACTCCTAAAAAAGACATGTGGTCTACACGTGACCGGTGAGGAACGTGAGAGAGACTTGTCCAAATGTCCGATCAGAAGCAGATGCTGCAGATGGCAACAGGGGGTGTGCTTGAGAAAATGCCTGCAGGTGTCCGCTTTGAAGAGAACGGACACGACGCATTCTCCATTGTGGCTGTTTGACCTGGCAGGACATCGCAATTCGTGGGGGTGGGCTTTGCGATTGTAATTAGGACGGGAGATGCTGCTCAAAAGAAGATTCCTGATGGGACTTCCTTTTCTAGGAAGGCGATCTTGGTAGTGGGGGAATTTATAATCATGACCGTTTAGGCGGGGAGAAAATGTCACTGACTCATACACACGTTTCCTGGATCACCAGATTTATAAAAATGCAATCCTATTTTGATAATTCTAAGTTAAAGGGACTGACAAAAATTTAGAGTCTAGCAGAAAAAATGAACTAACTCCAGCAGCTTTACATTGGAGTTAGCTCTCGTAGTTGCTGCAAGTGTCTCAATTTCTAATTATCGAAAACCTTCAATTTAAAACAAAGCCACATTGATATATAGGAAATTCAATTGACCAAGATAACTCGAATAATTCATGATTTCGTATTAGAGATGTTGGAGTATCCAAATAACTCGACGGGTTCCTTCGATTTCGAGATATCGAGGTTATACTGACTTAAAAATTTAAACCAAATGAATTGACAAGTCGTAGTTTATATTTTTGCAAATTAAATTAATAAAGTACAAATGTAGCTTTAATTATTTATTGAAATTATGTTAGATTATTTTAATGAATGAGTTGAGTATTATAGTATCTACCTCTGAGTATTATCTTAATGTTTTAAAAGTAGCAAAAATTAAAACTTGACTGATCCATACACCAACATAATAGATTATATTCTTATACTAGTCTGTTGGGTGTTTTTGTGTACCAACTGACTTATTAATATTGAGCCCTGATTTTAGGTATAGCTGCTACTATTATTAAGTATTACTTAGTATCAAATATTGTAGTTTCAAATTACTTAATGTGACTAATATTTCAGTACCTAAAACTTTTAAAGTGTTCTACAAATGAAGTACAAAGAATACTTGTGTCCCTCGGGTGTAAATCATTGTACGTAGGCTTCCTCTTTAAACACTTTCAGTTACTCAGAAACTTTCTCTAAGTAGGAGGTACCCATTTAACATATTACTAGAATTCCTAAAAAAGAGACAACATTTTTTTAATTAAAATTTACTGGAAAGAGCGCATAATTGAAAAAACTGTCGGCTATTTTAGTTTGTTTGACTTGGCTCCAAAACTAAGGAATGTAAATTTGAGAACGTAAGTTCTGTTTTTCAAATTAAATCTTTGACCTTACATAATTCTTACGTATAAAAAGCTGACTGTAATAGTATTATGAGGGCATTAAGAACCTACTTCTCCGTTCTTTCCATCACAGTTAATGTGGCAGCTTATTTTAGGCGTAATTTCATGCACATAATAAATGCAGAAAACTGTACTTGTTCTCTACACTAAAGTAAACTGGATATAAAAGTAATAAAGTCCCACGCCTTTCTTATTTAAATACCCTAGAGTCTTTCGTTCCAATTTGGTTGGAAATTATTGACTCTGGAGTGTCTTCCTCTGGCTGTATAGTGGTATAGAGCCATTAATTATGGTTACAAAATTTACGAAGATGGGGGGGGGGGAATTCCACCATATTCTCGAGTTTTAATCTACTAAATATAAGCTAAATGTTACAGGAAACTTTATATGCTGGTTGAAACTTTCAGGGATTAAAAATGTAGTATCTTTGTAAATTTGTATAAAAAATGGGGTTTTTTTTCAATTAAATGTAAATAATATAGTTATTACTGCAGCAGATTAAAGACCTTGATAAATGTTTTGAGCCAGCTAATGAGATTTTGTTGCAACAAATGTAATGAAATCATTTACTTTTTACTCTTTAAAAGAATTTAGAACAAATTCAATTTTAATAAAGAAGTTCATGGGAAGACAATGCCTTTAGAATATTCCATTGTTTAATTTTAAAGGATGTTTCCAATGTACTACATTTATTTCCTTATTCTTTTTTATACAACTTTGTATTTAGATAGCCCTGTTGTACTTAATTTCTAGGCAAGGGCGTAAATAAGGGGGACAGAGCCCCCCCCCCGAAATTTGGATTAGATGTTACCCAAACGAGTTAAAACCTGGTTTTAGGGTCAAATTAAAAAAAAAATATTTTTTTTGAGAACTCAACTTTTGGTACCGCCCCCTCTTTTGTACTTTCAACTCTAGTCTTCAAAATTTGAATATTAAGTTCATTTAGACGTAAATCCTACCTATAAATATGCTAAAAAGCTACTTTGAACCAATTAAGTTATTAAGTCGGCCTTCTCCCCCGTAGCAAAAATCTAGCTTTGGGGCAGATAATGAATAAATTTTTAAGAGGTTATTTGGGCCCCTCCCGAAATAAATTCCTATGAACGCCACTGTGTCTAAGGGCTTATAACTTTTTCGAAACACGCTCTTAGTCTTGGAGAATATTTACGAAATTTATTATTCTAATCTAAAACTATTCGAAGCATTCTTTTCTAGTCATTTCTATCTACTGGAAATTTCACAAATTAGCATAGAAAACGCTTTCGATGCAAACCACTTATCAAACCTACAAGATCCCACTCATTGCGTGATACGCAAACCGATAAATGGCAAAAGGAAGAAGACGGGGTTTCCAACATTCTAAACATTCAATAGATTTTATTCCACAAAAGATTAGTTTCGTTCCAAACAGTCCCCTTGATCTAGAGACACCACTTCTAAATACCACTGCGCCGCTTCCACCTTTCTGGTCAATTTCGAACAGCTTAACAACGCTACACGTGCGTGAAAAAAGCCCACGCTTGTAAGAGCACGTGTGGTGCTTTCAGATGTTCTTAAGTTTTCTTTGCTCTGTCAAATCTTCACTCTGTGTTCACGTGAAACTCAAAACCAGCGTCGTAGAAATTTATTTCGGGGAGGGTCCACATATCCCAGACATATCCATTGTCATGTTCGTAGCTAGGCTTTTCCTAATCCATGCAGAAAGGAAGTTTGGGGTAACCTTTAGAAATTTTTAGGATATTTGACCTTTAAAAATTTTATTTTAACTTGTTTCGGCCCACTTAAATTTCGGGAGAGGGAACCAGGCCCCTTCCCCCTCTTGTATACGCCCCAGCTAAAAACATCGATTGTGTAAAATCTGCTCAGAAAGTCAAATTTTAGTTAGGGAAAAGTGAGCTCTCTTAAATAAAGGATATCAACCTTTGTTTAAAAGTATGACATCACTTTTTTACTATATTTTTTTTAAATCATACTTTTTAAAATTAGAACAGGATTAACTGATTTGTACATTATTTTCATCAGATATAATAAAATCACGTTATTTTACCATAACTAATAAGCAATAATTTTAATAAATGGTGTTAAAAACTGTTGATTGCAAATCATTCTCATTGACTACGGAAATTCTTTTGAATGAAAAATTAACATTTGTTATCATTTTCATTTGAAATGTCAATTTACCAAAATCAATATAATTAAACTAGATGTTGTGTAAAGCGTCTAAGGTACCCATTGAAAAATTAGTAAAAGAAAAACTTTAATTTCAATATACTCGAAGTACTTATAAAAATTCAATTCTAGTTTAGAGGTTATAGGAATTATTTTATAATTCAATCAATAATATAATTCAATTTTATAATTCAACTTTTTAAAAAAAAATTTTAATTTTCACAAAAATTTTATGCCTCTATTACAGCTAAGACTCTGAGCTTTTTAATGGTAAAATTTTTTAATTAGTTAAAATAATAATTTTATGGGTTTTGTAATGGTTTGTTATGAGAAATGAAAGATTTTTTCCACTCTGTTACATGAATAAGTTTCGATTTTTTTTTTCAAATATTATTAAAAAATAAAAAGCTGAAGTTTACTTAAATATCTGGGCAAATGCTGTGTTTTTTTAGTACACTAACATTTTTCCCCCCAAAAAAACTTTTATTTTGTACTTTTTTTAGATTTAGTGTCAAAATTTTGAAAATTATGTAATATACCTGGATAAAAGTTTAATTTATGGCTTGTATACTCATTGAAAAAATATTATTCTTATTTCTGTAAGAATTAGGGTTGTTCCAAATAGTAGGGAGCACTTTTAATAGATTTAAAAAAATTATTTTACACTGGAAAGCAGAAAAA